>SKCR01031904.1:0-322671 GCA_019454045.1 Zanthoxylum bungeanum
GATATTGGTGTTATTATCTCATAATAATTCTATTAAGTTAGAAAAATATTTTCATTCTTTTTTATTGTTCCTAACGAAATCATATTCATTTTCACATAAAAGCATCAATCAATTCAAAACCCCAAAAAATATTGAAAATTTAAAAATTGAAATCAGATGATTTTTAAAAAATTAAAAATCGACTTATTAATCGGTTAAAATAGGCAAAAAAAAAAAAAAAAAAAACTATTTAAATCGGTAAAAATCAGCAAGTCGGTACCGATTAATCTGGGATTAAATAGCACATGAATAAATTGAAACCAAAAACAAAAATACCTCTAATGTGTTCAAGGCAACATTAAGCAGAGTGGGCAGAGCTCTGCTTCCAACATGCACATCACCTTCAACGGATAAATGTTCATATCGAACTTCAATCGTAGGAATCTCAATTCCCACTCTGTTAAAATCATAAATCACAAGAAATTTGTCAGATTCAATTCATGAAATCAAACTAAATAAATGAACACGTTACGTTGCGTTTTGAAATTGCTTATTTTTTAATACGCCCGGGGGCATAAATGGAAAAACTTGCTTACCTATCAGTTCTGTATCTAATTCTTTGAAGAAACTTTTCGTTATCCTCTTCAACAATCTTCAATATACTTTCCATCAACTGCTTCTTATCTTGCATCCCAAGATTTGTGACATCAACTTCATGCTTAACAATTTTTCCATTTTCAAGAACTGTGTTAAGCATCCCTTTCCTGAGGCGATCATACGTCGGCAGCCGCTCAATGGCAGCCCATCGGAGCTCCTCCTCGTCGTTTTGCCTCTCACTCCGACTGAACACATTGTCAGGCGCATTCCAAACTTCCCGGATGCTGGTGGAGGCCCAACTCCGGTGGCTGCCTGAGGAAACACTCTGCCGCCCTTTCTCTGACACTGATCTTGCTAGATCATCTGCCACCTTAATACTCATTGCTGAAATTTATCAACTCTCAAACTAATTTTTTTTTTTTTTTTTTTTTTGTGTTGCAAGTTTTTGCAAAACAGCTTTAAAAAATTTAATGTAATGAAAGAACAAAGATTTCACAAGTCATGGGATGTGTTGTTTTTCTTATGTTGATAAGATGGTAGAAAAGAGAAAGGTGGCTTAAGATGATAACAGTGTAGGTTGTGGGTTATTTATAAGCAATGATTTAGGGGGGAAACATTAGTAAAAAACACATGTGGGGTTCTGTAAGTATTATTTTAGAGCCTAAATATTTAGTTTCTATATTTTTTTTTTAAAAAAAAAATTATATAATTATTATTGTTTGATTGATGTTCAAATAATGCATATAGCACTAGTTGTGTTGGGCTGGTTCAATGCCTGTATATGAATTAATTGTTTTTATCCCTACGTAATTTATGTAATTTTTAGAAATATAAAGATTAATTGAATATTTAACTTAATCTCTATGAATTAAATATAAAATTACCCTAATTTTAGATATTTATTTTTGAAAGACGTTTTGTATTTTTGTTTAGAAAAATCTTAGGAGACCAATGTTCATTTGTGGAATTATTGTTAGTGTTGGATTCTACAAGGATGACAAGTCATACATCTAGAACTAGGAGGAAAAAATGAGGAAACTTGTATTATTAGATTTGCTAATGGGAGATTTTTCTTCATTTTTACTGTTGCACTTCACATGAATTTCTAAATTTAACAACTTTACAACATATACTCTTGACTGCATCCACTTTGGCTGCTAATAAGTAATATCAATAATTTATTTTAAGGATGGTTGAAATACATGAATCTTGATCCGAATTTGATATCATGTATTGTTAATTTGAGATTTTGAATATCTTATCGTTCGGAATAAAAAATTAGATCAGGATTCGAGATAAATATCATTATAAATACTGATTTATTATTTAAGAAATTATAATCTTGATCGAAATTCGGAATCTCAAATAATTTAGTATGAGATTTTTTTTTTATCTCAGTACATGATTTTGGATGATTTTTCATCCCGAATCTATAATCGAGACATGATTGAGAATGGAAAACCTCGACCCATCCCAACTGATTGTCATCTCTAGTTTGTCCTAGCTTTTTTTAATTATTCTGAAATTTTATTTGACAATTGTGTGGTTAAAAAATTATGACTCTTGTGCAGAGGAAAATGAGCGAAACTCTCATGATGTTTAGTGAAACTACACGAAACTCTTTCAATGTTTAAAAATCTCAAATTTTGATTAGGATTCGGGATCCTTAACCATTTGGTTTGGAATTCGGGATGATTTTTTGTCTTGATTCAAAAATCAGTCGTGGTTCGTGATGATTTTTCATCCCGAATCACAATCGAGATAGGGGATGAGACTGACTCGGGATGAGATGTCTCGATTACCATCTCTACCTCATGTTTTACAATAATGATTAAAATATTTATAGTAAAATCTTATGTAAAGAGTTTTATTTAGTATTAAAATAGAGTCTCATTTAATTTTAACAAGCGGATTTTGCTATTTTTCCTCTTGTGCAGGTTGAATAACTGATCGAAAACCTTATGGTGCTCAAGGGTAATTGGCAGAATCTACACGGGCAGGCTTTGGTGAATTTCAAATAAATTGATAGTTGAACCAAGTCGTCAACTAAGTAGCCATTCTAATTTTCTTTTTTGACCTTGAGTCTTGATTCTTGACGGATCAAATACTGTAACATATTGTTAAAATATGACTTTTAAACCCTTGAATTTTTGGAAGGCAAAATACAAATAACCAGTACAACAATTTGAAAATTGACATTCTAGATGAATCTCTTGAATATGCATATGAAATATGCTCTCTCAATAATAAAATTAAGGATATCAATTTTAATCATGATTCATTTATTCGTTCGATTTGATTCACATTAAAGAGGCTATGAGTTTTGAAAAAAATGATTCGTTTAGTAAATGAATCAATTCGATTCGATTCATTTATTCGTTTATGATTCATTTATTAACGTCCTTTAGCTAGTTTTTAGTATTTTTTAATTAAATTCGAAAAGTTGATGCCAATTACCACATAAAAATGATATTGCTTAGTTTTGATAGTTCTTTTTAGTAAATACATTAATTAATTAATTATATATATATATATATATATATATATATATATAAAAGTTTATGAAGAATTAAAAAATTATATCGTTAAATCATGTCACCACTAAACGAATATTCATTTAGAATTCGTTTATTAAACAAATCGAATATGAATCTTGATATTATGATTCGTTTAGGATTTGACACAAAAATCGATTCGTTAATTCGTTTTGCCTCCCCTGAATGAAATGGAGAAGGATTATCCCTCCAAAAATATAATATGAGTAGATATATCTATAACACTTCGATTACCATGACATGATCACGATGGTCATTCCCTACATATGTGGAGCATTATCTAGTATAAAATCATGCATGAGTGAGTTCGTATTCGTAGTTTTTCTTTGAAAATCCGGTATTATTTTTACAGTTCCAGTATCCATTTTTTTTCAATTGTATTTTCGAATAGTTCTTGGTTTTTCGGTCATAACTTGAACTACATATGTCTGTTTGCAGTGAACTTGGTACCTTCAAAAATTTATGACATATACCTACAACTTTCATATTAAGTATTTTCCCTAAATCCACGCCTAACTAAGTCAAATTTAAGTCTTAAAATCAAGTAATTGCTATAAGTTTTCAATAAATCAAGCCCATTTTCAATAAGTTTTGGCCATCCCATTAAATAATATTGATCGTGATTTTATAAATTTAGCATGCAAGCGCATGTATTGTCAAGTAATATATTGACTATTAGTCGGATGTCGAACTCAGAATGACTTAATATTTCTCTTATTAATATCAAGATTGATCTACTTAACTTAAACTAAACTATTGGTTGAGAGAAAGAGAGTGATTAATCTAAAATTTAATTGAAATATTAAATAGATAGAAAACAATAATTTTGGAGTTAAACTTTATGCGCTAGAAGAACCTAAGGTTGTAACTTCACCTAAGCATGCACGCAATGAGTCCATGCATGTTCCATTCAGTTGTACTGTCGTTACTAATTATTAACCTAAAACACTAAATTATTCACAAATCTATTTTGATGGTCATGTAAATATATTCTGAATAAATCAATTAATTATATGTCTATGTTAATTAAATTAAACTGACTTCATTAAAGTCAGGTTCTAATCTTGGCTACGTATGCCCTTTAGGTATATATATATCATGCAGTGAAATCTATTTAACGAATAAGATCACACGCTATTATTCTCACGGCTAATCCAAATTCTCTCCGTCGAGTTCCTAAGGATTTACCAAGACTATTATATTATTGGCCAAACAAATAAAATAAGCATCAAAGCATAGAGAATTATAAATAAAAAATAAAAAACCCAAAGGAATAAAAATACCCAATTAAATTAATTAAACATGCTCGGGATCCATTACAACCCTAGATTTAATGAATTAACTACTCATAATATTCAATAAACTCATGCTAATAATTTTTTATATAAAACAAGCACTCATAAAAGATAAACTTTAGAGAAAATGGAAGAAAGAACTCATGTTGCAGTCTTCGCCTTCAAACTCCAACATCAGTTAAGCACTCGTTCTTACCTTGCTCTAGGCGTTCTTCTATGCTCTGGAGGCTCCAAAATATGTTATGAGACCTCCCTTAGGTTTTGGGATGAACTTATGCTTATATAGGAGGTCTTGGGGGTCTTTCATTATGAAAAATCGAATCCGGGACGAAATGGGGACACACTTTCTGCGTTGTGACGCACAATACCATGGGCATCGAAGAATGCCTAGAGCAAGGCAAAGACGAGTGCTTCAACTGATGCTATAATTTTCCCCAACAGCGGCATATAAAACTTGATCGTGATTTTATAAATTTAGCACGCAAGTGCACGTATCGCTCAAGTAATAGAATGACTATTAGTCGTATGTCGAACCCACATGGACTTAATACTTATTTTATTAATACCAAAACTAACCTACTTAACTCAAACTGAAATATTGAGATGAGAATTTGATTTAATCGAATTTAACAGAAATTAAACAAATAACAAACGTTGGAAAACCTTATAGATAGAAGAACTTTGGGTTACAACTTTACATAAGCATGCACGCAATGAGTCCAGACATTTTCCATTCAATTGGATTGTCGTTACTAATTATTAACCTAAAATACTAAATTATTCACAAGGCTCTTTTGATGGTAATGTAAATATATTCAGAATAAATCAATTAACTATATATCTATGTTAATTAAATTAAACCGAATTCATTTAGGTCATGTTCTAATCCTGGCTACGTATGTCATTTAGGTATATTTCTATCATGTAGGGGACTCTAGTCAATGAATAAGATGACACGCTATTATTCCCATGACTAACCTGAATTCCCTCCGTCGAGTTCCTAAGGATTTATCAAGACTATTTTATTGTTGGCTAAATAAATAAAATATACATTCAAGCACATAAAATAATAAATAATCAATAACGATCTCAAAAGAATAAAAATATACAATTAATTAGGTCATGTTCTATTCCTGGCTACGTATGCCCTTTAGGTATATTTCTATCATGTAATGTTTGGGATCCATTAAAACCATAGATTTAATGATTTAGTTACTCATAATATTCAATAAAAATGAGTTAATCAATATAATAAGTCAAGAACTAATAAAAGATAAAGCTAGAGAGAAAATGGAAGAAATAAACTCTCGTTTGCAATCTTCGTCTCTAAACTCCAACTCCGGTTGATGCACTCGTTCTTGTCTTGCTCTAGGTATTCTTCAATGCTCTCAGAGGCTCCAAAATATGTTTGAGTCTTTTCTTAGGTTTTGGAATGAATCTATGTTTATATAGGAGGTCATTGAGTTCTTTCCTTATTAAAAGTTACATCTGGGATGAATTGAGAACGCACCTTCCATGTGGCGATGCGCTGAACGCGCATCGTGTGATGGTAAGAATGATTTCTCATTCCAGTGGTTACAGTCGTCAAACGAACCGTGCGGAAAAAGCCGATGGAGGATCTTTTCTAAAATCTATGTTTTTTAATATTTTCTTTTAATCTAATTAAAATCATATATATGTATATGCAGACATTGTATTTTTAGCATAAACCCCAATGATGAGTCTCGTATAGAGGCAACTACCCGATAAGTCGCGAAAGTCGCGGGAAACGCATGTCGGAAGGGAAAATTCTAAATTAAATCTCGTCAAATTTAAACTCGCTAGTTAACCACGGGTACGCCCAGTCGATTCCTGTTTTAAACATTAATCTTGGCCCAAACCCCCCGCACCCATCCAAAGCCCATACGCACCCCTCCAAAGCCCACATGCATAATCCTAACCCTAATGCACCACTATAAAACATAACCTAAACTAAACACTAATCTCGGCTTCTCCCCACACACATACATGACAGGTCACAATTCACAAAAAAAAACCTTAATCTCTCGACACACATCTCCCTCTTCTCTTTTGTCCCCTCTCTTCTCTCTCTAGCCTGGACTCTTCACTCCTCCTTCTCCCCCACCAATTCACTTACACGGAAAAACATACAATAAAACCCTAAAAGACACGCCTCTATTCTCTCCCATACTCACGCGGTCTCTCTCCCCTCTCTCACATAGTCACAACAAACCCTAATACAAACACCCGGGCCATTCTTTCATCTCTCTCGGCTCCCTCCATCTTCACTGCTCTCTCTCTCTCATGACAACACAGGCCACACACGCACAGTCGAAGCCAAACCCTAAAAAGAAGACACAAGCTCACACTCATTCTCGGCACACGGGTCTCACGCCCTTCAACCCATGCACAAAGCAACAAACACCACTCACCTTCAAAGCTTCGCACAGCAACCAAATAATCCCCAAAACCATTTTTGCGTCTCAAGCAACAACCCTAAAGCCACCCATAAGCAACACATAAGACAAAAAACAACACATAGACAAACACACACAGTAGAAGCAAGACAAGAGCACTCGTCACACTCACGCAAAGACACATTCACGACACCTAAGGCAAGCTTCAAAACATAAGCCACGCACATCCCATAGTAACCCTCACCTACCAGCAAAGCCCCTAAGCTAACCAACACGTAAACATTCAAAACAAAAGCCAACCTACTGACCGACATTAATAAACACCAAAACACACTCATGCAGCCCTCCACGTGAAAAGATACGTACCCTGAAAAAAACCGAACACAAGCATCTCATTACCTCACTGATATAACACCCCAAAACAGTGAGTAAAACAACCTCTAATGACCTAAAACAACAGCCTTAAATCCCCTAAAATAGCAGCCCAAATACCCTAAAACAGTCCCCATAATCAAATAAAATAGTGAACAAAACTGCCCCCAAAACAGTCCCTTAGAACAACCAAACCGAGTCCCTAAACATCGGCCAAAACAACGAAGAAAATAGAGAAAACAACGAGCAGAAATAGCAAACCCGTGAACCAGAAAAAGAGCGAAATGTTAACCCTTCCGGCGACGTCCCAACGCACTCCCGAGAAGCGACTTAAAAGTTCAGACTTGAGTGCACCCTTTGTTATATTTTATTTTGTCGTCCTGGAAACGACATGCTTGGTTAGACGTGGAATACGTCCAACCGGGTATGTGAAATCCTATATTGAAAACGGCCAAATTATTTGGTCACATATTTATTATTCCGTATTTATTTCGTGTCATTTGTCTTTTTATTATTTCATATTTAATTTACATTTATTGTTGTTTTATTACTCCGTACTTATTTTGTGTTATTTACCTTCCTTGTTATTTCGCATATTTGTCTCTTCGGTTATTTATTGTTATATGCATTATCATATTTCATGTTTGTCTACATTGGGTTAATGATTGCTTGTTATCCCTTGCGGTATATCGGATGGAAATCCAGACATAAATTTCATATCTGAATCTGAATGGACGGTAGAGCGGTATGTACTTGAGATACAACTCCACGTACCGCTCGGGAATATTCATGTATGCGTGTTTATGTCCCTAGTTATGTTATTTTTGTAAAGACGTTTGAACGCGTTTTCGAATGCTACACGAATGTATGCATTCGGCATTTTCCCGTTCGAACGCGTTTCCGAACGCTACTCTAACGCATGCATTCTGTCTTGTCATGCATCACATTATATCTGGTTCGAACGTGTTTCCGAACGCTACACGAACGCGTGTATTCTGCCTCACTCCGTTCGAACGCGTTTCCAAACACTACACGAATACGCACATACAGTGAACAAACTTCTTTTTATCATATTTTATGCATGTTTGTCTATTTTATCATTTCTTTTACATTATGCACTTGATTATCTGCCATTATTATTAACATTTCAATTATTATTGTTAATTTACATTATCACGTTTCTTTTTTTAATATACTTGTGGAATCATGCATTTATTTTCATCTTTATTCATGTCTATGGGTGTGCAAAGTTGTGTGTTATTTGAACTATCTTGCATGTGTTGCATAAGACTTGGTTATATTATTGCATAAATCTGTTCATTACAATTGGCATAAGTAAGGGACCATTCTGTACCCAAACGGTTTGAGGTCTTCCCTTACGAGGGGTGATTGCGGCCTTAAATCATTTCCCAGTTCACACTGGGTGGCGACTCCTTTATTCTCCGGTTTAGTCCCCCGCAGGCTACTCCGTACTCCCAACGGGCCGCGAACCCGGACAACGTCGCCTCTGTTCCTACAGTCTGGCGACTCCACTGGGGATAGAGAATCGGCCCCGAAATAATGCCTTTTAATGTCTGTGGTTTTTGCTTTAGTTTCCCTAGTCTCATATATTTTGCATACCCTTTTTATCCCGATGGCGTCATGTATCGTGAAGTCGCTTTCGCTCGAAGTGGCGGATCGTTATATGGCATCATCACTCGTTGGCACGTACCTTAGGGTATAAAAAAGGTGCGCTCACTTGGTCGCTCGAACCCTTGAGTGGGGAGACCTAGTTGTGGGCAACCCTTCACCGGCGGGAGCCTTTATCCATACCCTTGTGAGCCCACATATGAACTATAGTTGTATGTCCTATAGAAACTACCTCTTTATGCTTGTGTTTGGGACCATTATTATTTGGATCCATTTGGACCTCTTGTCATGAGATACGAACCTGTTGGGCCATTTAAACTGGGATGAGTTTATGTCTTATGATGATTGGGCCAAAAGTTTTCAAAATACCGATGGGCCACTTTGTGTTTGGGCCCCCTATCATTTGAAGTTGTTTAATCACCTTATTGCAAAAGTGTAAACATGTTGGGCCTTTTTCAATTGGGACAAGTTTGCACCTCGCGATAATATGATTGAATGCTTTGAAATGATAATGGGCCAACTTGTATGAAAACCTTGATGGGCTTAGAAAATCCAAACATGATCCAAATATGCCAGAAGCATGAGTCCGATATCCGCACTGGCTTTCATCCAGAAAGGATATGCCTTGTTACAGCATATTTACATACTTTTGGATACTTCCAAGTTCATCCCCACAACCATGATTACCAAGGGCCCAATTCGTCATTTCTCAATGACAATGGCACGATCCCCATAATAGGCTTAGTCAATATTGTAAATGGGCGGTCTTTGTCTGTTACCGATGGAAAAAGACTGAGTAGCCAAGGTTCACCCTTGTAGCGTAGGAGAGACGATTTTGTGTACCCCATATTGGTACATAAAATAAGCCATACCTAGGACATAAATGGACTTACCACAAGTGTAGGAGGAATAAGATCGAAATGATATATGTTGTTTTAATAACCATATGCATCTCATACATCTCATGCATCTCACGCATACACGCATCATGCTAACCCTTGTGTCTTAAAAGCCATTATAGATATCCGTTGGGTTAGGAAAGAAAGACTTGTCAAGAAGAGTTTAGCAAACATTGATATCAGGGAAGAGGAAGCCGAAAAAGAAAAATTTACTGCAAGAATATAAAGACCATATGGGGCCTTCAGCAAAAAAAAAAAGAAAAAAGAAAAAAAAAAAATAGAAAAAAAAAAAGAAAAAAAAAAAAAAAAAAGAAAAGAAAAAAAAAAGAGAAAAAAAAGAAAAAAATTTGTTTGTTTTTAGTCCTTAATAGTTAGGCATAAGTCCAATGATGAAATGGTTTGCTTTAAGGTGAAATCTTAGAAACGATAAACTCTTGATGTGCTTTTATCTGATGTTTTGAGTGGTTGATCTATGTTAGACTCGTAAACACTTAATTATAGGTTTTTAGCAGTGAAAACCTGAGTAGTCGACAATGTGACTAGTTGAAAAATTATAGGTCGGTGTAGGGGTGTGCAAAATATCTGTTTAAACCCGCCTACCCGTCCAATCCGCACCGACCAGCCCGCTATGTGCGGGTCATTAAGTTAGGTGGTTTGGGTTTGGTGGGTTAGATCCCCAAAATTGGATTGGATTGGGTTACGGATTGAAAAATTGAAAACCCGCTATAACCCGACTCGTCCGCTTAATTAATATTTTACAACACATAAAAAAAAATATTAGTTGAAATTGTTAAGTATTTAAAGTTAATCAATTCACCTAATAAATTTTTACAGCTATCAATCATCAATTCTCTAAACAAAACTGGCCTTCAAAAAATTGTAAGGCAAAGCCTACTTTTGCTAGAGATGATATATCTCTTTTTCATTGACTCTATATTTGTGTTGGAATTGAGAGTATTCAATGAAATCTACATTTAGTTTTGTGTGTGCATTAGTTATATTTTGAGATTATCAATAACAAATTGTAGTTTGTGATAATTAAAAAAAAAAGAAAAAAATTGTCAATGCCAACCCGCCTAACTTGCTGAGTTGAAACCGCCAAAATTTGTAACCAATTCGCCAGATTTAGACTTTGGTGGGTTGGTAGCAGATTGAAATTTTCCCAACCCGCTAGTGGCGGATTGGATAGAAATATTGGCCTTTACCCGCCCAATCCAACCCGCGCACACCCCTAGGTCGGTGAATGACCATTTGCTTAGATGTCTATCCTGATTTACTTGTGTTATGATGTGTGGTATGGTTGAAAACAAAAGAAAAGTCCCTAAAAAAATTATTAACCACCTATAACCGATAAGCGTGAAGCTATCCATGGGCGAGTATTAGGACCATCATGAGGAGAAATGCTACCTTAAATGGTAGGTGTGTTGAAAAAAAAAAGAGGAAAAAATGAGAGACAAAAGAAAAGAAAAATCATATCATATCATATTGAGCACGAAAAGCAATTGCAAAGCATAATTGAGACATCTAGGTTGGTTTGACCCATCGATCCCAATTTTTTTTAACGAAATCATTGAGTTGGCTTACCTAGGAATCAAGCTGTAAAAGAACCTTTGCACACACACACTTTGAGTCTGGCTTAGATCATTTATTCAAAGGCTTGTATTTGAGTTGCATCGAGTGTTTTAAAGGTTCTCTGGTTTCATTACTAAGCATTCTTTGAGGACAATGATATGTATAACTATTGGGACTATTTTGTAGCATGTAATATAGTGTGTTGATACAGAATGCCACATCACGTAGTCCACATTGACCTAGTGCAAGCAGCGGAGAATAGAAAGTTAATCCAAGACTGGGGGCGACCAGTCTACACATCCCGAATCAAGGACATAACGAGATCTTGAGTAATGGGACCAAAGAGAACTGAGCAATCACCAGAGGAGAATTGGCAGAAGGAAACTATAAGCATGCCCATGGGGCGACCGAAGACATTTATAGGCGAAGGGAACCAAAGAGCACGAGGAAGGCCTAACCCATCGGAATAGGAAATGCATCCATACATACATGCATACACCTCATATACATACGATTTTTTGTTTTGTGTTCGCAGGCTTTGAAGAAAAAGAAAAAGTGACGAAGACCTTCGGGAATGGAGAACAACCTTTGGAGTGAGGACAAGCAGGGGGCGAAGTGTCTCACCACCCACATTATCAACAGTTTTGGGAATGAATCCCAGGGTCGAGGCCCACACTATCAGCAGCGTTTGGGTAGGGGTGGGCAAAAAAAATCGACCGAACCGAACCAAACCGCAAACCGAACCAAACCGGACCGAATTTACGGTTTTTTTTTCTAACGGTTCGGTTTGCGGTTCGGATTGGCCCACCCCAAACGGTTTACGGTTCGGTTATGAGCTAATCTGAACCGCACCTGTTAAACCGAACCGAACCGTTATAATTAAAAAAATTTTATATTTTTATAAAAAAATTTGTATTTGTATTTGTATTTGTATTTGTATTTTTCTTTTAATTTTATTTTATGTTTTCTTTTTATTAGTATGTTAATACTTTTATAATTAAATTTTTTGTTAATACTTTTATTCTTCAATTTATTTGTTAATACTTTTATTCTTAATTTTTATTTTATGGTAGCATCATTATTCTTGAAAGTAAGATGTTGGATTTGTCTCTTAATTAGAACGATGGTAGCATCATTATTCAATGTAATTTTTAAAAAATACAAGAAATAATTGTGCCTCATTTTCAATCCTTAATGGAGTGCATGTGTTCCCTGGAGTCACAGGTTACACCCTAGCACTTCATACTATTTGTTGGATAGATTAGTGTTTTTTTTTGTCTTCACTTAAGTGTGATGAAAATTTGTTAAATATAATAATCCGTAAACCGAACCAAACCAATCCGTAAACCGTTGGTTTAAAAAATTTCAATCCGAACCAAACCGTTTTTAATGGTTTGGTTTGAGAGGTAAAAAATAGCACTTCATACTATTTGTTGAATCCCATGGTCGAGGCCCACACTATCAGTAGTTTCGGGAATGAATCCCAGGGTTGAGGCCCACACTATCAGCAGTTTCGGGAATGAATCTCAGGGTCGAGGCCCACACTATCAGCAGTTTCGGGAATAAATCTCAGGGTCAAGGCCCACACTATCAGCAGTTTCGGGAATGAATCCTAGGGTCGAGGCCCACACTATCAGCAGTTTTGGGAATGAATCCCAGGGTCGAGGGCCACATTATCAGCAGTTTAGGGAATGAATCCCAGGGTCGAGGCCCACACTATCAGTAGTTTCGGGAATGAATCCCAGGGTCGAGGCCCACACTATCAGCAGTTTCGGGAATGAATCTCAGGGTCGAGGCCCACACTATCAGCAGTTTCGGGAATGAATCCTAGGGTCGAGGCCTACATTATCAGCAGTTTCGGGAATAAATCACAGGGTCGAGACCCACACTATCAGCAATTTCGAGAATGAATCCCATGTTCGAGGCCCACACTATCAGCAGTTTCAGGAATGAATCCCAGGGTCGAGGCCCATATTATCAGCAGTTTTGAGAATGAATCCCAGGGTCGAGGCCCACAATATCAGCAGTTTCGGGAATGAATCCCATGGTCGAGGCCCACATTATCAGCAGTTTCGGGAATGAATCACAGGGCCGAGGCCCACATTATCAACAGTTTCGAGAACGAATCTCAGGGTCGAGGCCTATGTTATCAACTCAATTTGGGAATGAATCCCGGAGATCAAAGCATCTCACATCAGTAACGGTTCGGGAATGAACCATCTCATCAGTAACAGTTTGGGAATGAACCAACTCATCAGTAACGGTTCGGGAATGAACCACCTCTCATGAAGTAACGGTTCGGGAATGGACTACCTCACATCGGTAACGGTCCGGGATGGACCACCTCTCACAAAGTAACGGTTCAGGAATGAACCACCTCACATCAGTAATGGTCCGGCAATGGACCACCTCTCATAAAGTAACGGTTTAGGAATGAACCAGGGGTCGAAGCATCTCACCACCAGATCAACTCAGTTTGAAGCGTCTCAAAACAACAGGTAAGTTCGGTAATAGCTGGCGAGCTAGGTAAGTAAGAATGCATGCATAACTTTGATATGATTGTCACTGTTACACACTGCACAAGCCCATCAAAGTGGGGGAGACTGTAGACACTGCATTTTTAGCATATAGCCCAATGATGAGCCTCATATAGAGGCACTACCCGATAAATCGCGAAAGTCTCGGGAAACACATGTCGGAAGGGAAAATTCTAAAATTAATAGCTCGTCAAATTTAAACTCGCTAGTTAGCCGCGGGTTCGCCCAGTCGATTCATCTTTTAAACATTAATCTTGGCCCAAAACCCATGCACCCATCCAAAGCCCATACGTACCCCTCCAAAGCCCACATGCATAACCCTAACCCTAATGCACCACTATAAAACATAACCTAAACTAAACCCTAATCTCGGCTTCTCCCCACACACATACATGATAGGTCACAATTCATATAAAAAAACCATAATCTCTCGACACACATATCATTCTTCTATATTGGCCCCTCTCTCCTCTCTCTAGCCTGGACTCTTCACGCCTCCTTCCCCCCACCAATTCACTTACACGGAAAAAGATACAATAAAACCCTAACCTATTTTCTCTCTCATACTCACGCGGTCTTTCTCCCCTCTCTCACATAGTCACAACAAACCTTAATACAAACACCCGAGCCCTTCCTTCATCTCTCTCGGCTCCCTCCATCTTCAATGCTCTCTCTCTTTCACGACAACACAGGCCACACACGCACAGCCGAAGCCAAACCCTAAGAAGAAGACACAAGCTCACACTCCTTATCGGCACACGGGTCTCACGCCCTTCAACCCACGCACAAAGCAATGAACACCACTCACCTTCAAGACAAAGAGACACTCGGCACACTCACGCAAAGACACATTCACGACACCTAAGGCAAGCTTCAAAACATAAACCACACACATCCCCTAGTCACCCTCACCTACCAACAAAGCACATAAGCTAACCAACACGTAAACATTCAAAACAAAAGCCAACCCACTGACCGACACTAATAAACACCAAAACACACTCATGCAGCCCTCATTGTGATGAGATACGTACCCTGCCAAAACCGAACACAAGAAGCCCATTACCTCACTGAAATAACATCCCAAAACAGTGAGTAAAACAGCCCCTAATGACCTAAAAAAGCAGCCCCAAATACCCTAAAACAGTCCCTATAATCAAATAAAACAATGAACAAAACTGCCCCTAAAACAGTCCATTAGAATAACCCAAACCGAGTCCCTAAACATCGGCCATAATAGCGGAAGAAAATAGAGAAAATAACGAGCAGATATAGCAAACCTGCGAACCAGAAAAAGAGTAAAGCGTTAACCCTTCCGGCGACGTCCCAACGCACTCTCGATAAGCGACTTAAAAGGTAAGACCTGAGGGCACCCTTTGTTATATTTTATTTTGTCGTCCTGGAAACGGCATGCTTGGTTGGACGTGGAATACGTCCTACGGGTATGCAAAATCCTACATTGAAAACGGCCAAATTATTTGGTCACATATTTATTCTTCCGCATTTATTTCGTGTCATTTGTCTTTTTATTATTTCGTATTTAATTTACATTTATTGTTGTTTTATTATTCCACACTTATTTTGTGTTATTTACCTTCCTTGTTATTTCGCATATTTGTCTCTTCGGTTATTTATTGTTATATGCATGATCATATTTCATGTATGTCACATTGGGTTAATGATTGCGTGTTATCCCTAGCGGTATATCAGATGGAAACTCAGACATAAATTCTGTAGCCGAATCCGAATGGATGGTAGTGCAGTCTGTACTTGGGATACAACTCCACATACCGCTCGGGAATATTCATGTATCTGTGTTTATGTCCCTAGTTATGCTATTTTTGTAAAGACGTTTGAACGCGTTTTCGAACGCTACACGAACGTATGCATTCGGCCTTATCCCGTTCGAACGCGTTTCTGAACACTACTCGAACGCATGTATTCTGTCTTGTCATGCATCACATCCCATCCCGTTCGAACGCGTTTCCGAACTCTACACGAACATGTTCATTCTGCCTCACTCCGTTCGAACGTGTTTCCGAACGCCACACGAACGCGTACATACAGTGAAAATTGGAGGTATCTTCAGCATGACAACTTGCAATACTCTTGGAGCCTAAGATTTATTTGTAATATGAGCTTTGATGCGCGTGGAGAAGAGTTGTCAGATTGATGTATCTCTCCTTACAATGTTTTTACTTTTTTTTTTACAACTTACTTGGGCCCAAACTGGAAGCTTTTCAATGTAGGA
This sequence comes from Zanthoxylum bungeanum, assembly GCA_019454045.1. Classification (NCBI taxonomy): domain Eukaryota; kingdom Viridiplantae; phylum Streptophyta; class Magnoliopsida; order Sapindales; family Rutaceae; genus Zanthoxylum; species Zanthoxylum bungeanum. The sequence goes on from SKCR01031904.1 coordinate 16,104, forward strand.
TTGCATCCCTTGCGTGAGAGGCAGCATTTCACACGACATTCTCAAGCATGCATGTGTTATGCGTATAGGCTGTTAGTTCCTGGGCCTTCATTGCATATGAGTTTGCCATGTCAAGTAGATTTCTTAAAGCATGCGCATGGATGTGGCCATTCTACAAAGTTTTATTGCTCGGCTTGTATTAGGACCAGATGAGTGCAGTTTTTCGACCTCTCGGATTTGGGCTCTTGGCGTGGACCATTTTGCAAGCTTCTCTTTCCATTGATGCATGGTCCCCACCTTTACTTAAAGAATGTATGATGTACTAATATATGCATATGTCACGTGTGTGGGCATTGTTGAATGGAATTGATGTTAGCATTTCTCCATTTCATGTTGAGTGGGACATTCACCTCATGCTGAGTGTAGTGTCGAATGGAGCATCTGCATATGCCAAACATTCTGAGCTCCATGTCGAATGAAATATCCATCCAATGCTAGACACACGTGCATGTAGTGTCAAATGGAGCTTTGGTAAGTGGACTGATTTTCTGGTTTGTGTGCGTGTTTGAGGAGATTCCTCTTTTGCATGTGATGTAGCGTGACCTATTTGCATTATGGGTGGCTGAAAAAAGAATTATGTTCCAGATACTATTGGAGATTAGTGCTGGAGTTTTACATGGATCAATTTTCATCTACTATTGATCGTAACTTTTTTGTAGAATGGCTGATTATGCAACCACAGAATCGGGTGTCTGTTTGTAAGGATTGTAGACTGAATGGTATTTGCTTGCTATGAATCGCTAAGGCCCCATGGTGGGCGCCAAATTATGGATGCTGGTTTTCGGCCGAGGTCCACAATCAGAATTTGTAGTTGGGGGCATTAACGATCCTGCAAGACAAAGGTAGAGTGAGCGGGAGTAGACTGTCCACCGGTGTGGTGGGTGCCGGGGGCACTCCGACGCTCAAGTCAATAGTATGAAATAAGCAGTAAATATGTAAATGTGAAAGCAAGGTTTGATGTTACCTTGAACTCTTTGGGTGGCCGTGAGGGCGGTGGTAAGTGTATAAGGGGGATGGAGAGCTCTGAGAGAGCCAGTGTCAGAGAGCAGAGGCTTGTAAGAAAGAAGTCCAGCTTCCTCCCCTTGTTTCTTGAATTGCGTTGCTATTTATAGATGAAAAGGATCGTCTTTGGCAGCTGGCATAAGTCCCACAACGTGCCCAGACATTTGATAAAAGTTTGAACATGTGAGAATATGCCTTGTGTTAGGCAAAGTGGGGAAAAGTGGTTGATATAATTAAGAGGTTTTGTCCTTAAGCTTATGGCTCAATTGTAATCCAATAATACAGAATTCTTTGGGCATGGTCTTTACTTTCGGGCCTTGTATATTGTTGGGTTTAAGGTGAAAGACGATTTTACCCTTGGGTCCAAATTTGGCCCGTACAGTATCCAATACCTATAGTTGCCGTGTTGTGAAAATCGATATCATTTACAGACAACTATACACATCTCCTTTCTTTAGCTTTATTATTTGCCTTCAACTATTCACAACAATTGTAAACAATTAATTAACAAATTGTGTCAGACACATTACCTCTAAAAGTCACTAAAGCCAAGAAACGTCATCATTAGATAAACAAATACCTAATGGGGTTTTCTTAATGCCAGACAAGAATCTCAAGACATGAACTAATTCACGTCATTCTTACTACAAAAGAAACTATTCTCTCTACAGAAATTATATCCTAAAACGGATAACTATATAGATTACCTAATGTAACTTAGTAATTAAGTCACAACCATCTTGATTTTTCAAGAAAAGCGGAACAAAATTTCCCGATGGTTTTGACTAATCTAACAATATCCAAGCCTACTCTTAATCTAGAACATATTCTAGAAATCTGAAACCATAAGGAAAGTCAGAAAACAACATATATATAAATAATATGCATACAGTGGATTAGAAGTTTAATTCTATATACACAATAGAATAAAGTAAACATAAGCAGCAATTTTCTTAATATTACATATTGTCTTAGTTATGGATTTTTAACCCAGCAGTGCCCCTAATAATTTACATAATACTGTAATCCCCAACGGAAAACGAGAATCCAATAATTAAATTGAATTTCATAGTGAGAAGTGGACCCTATGAATATATTTCGACTCATGGCTTTAGTACGTTCTCGCCTATGTATATTCACAGGTAGACAACTCATTATCAATCACACTCACTGTGACTCCTGATTTTGGTTCTGCCCGTTCTCCGTTGTGAAGCTTTGGCACGTTCACAAGGAGGCGTATCAAGACTTCATTTGTCAGTGACAAACTCAAGCTACCGATGTAGTCCTGACAGCTTTGGCACGTTCAGGATTTCCACTTTCACTTAAATTTGCTCTTATCGTATAAGTTCTACCGGCGCAAATGAACTATCATCAGCCATAACTGCACAGCTTTGGCACGATACAGCTACAGCATCAGGAAATCATTTGCATCCGTACTGACAAGGCGGACCAAGAAACAAGTATTCATAATACTAGTTACTTTAATGCCTTGTCTAAACAGAGATATTCCTAAATAGGGTTTTATTCTACATCAAATGTAGATTTTAATCTAGATCAATTTCTCAACAGTTTAATTCTACCTGGAAAAACATAACTTAACTTAACCATTAAATCTCCGTTATATTTTTCGTTAGAGTAGAACCAAAAATTAAGAAACATCTAAATTACATGCTTGTGCAAATATAAAAATTGAATTATATATCATATATCAAGCATGATAAATGTAATGGATAAATGATCAAACATGCTCTGATACCATTTTTGTTGGGGTTTTCTCAAATGCACATGTGGAAGCATTGTTCGGCGAAATCGTAACTTTAAAAACTTTTAAAGTTACCAAATAATTATTCAATTTCCAATATGAATAATTCATTCATATTTCACCTAAACATATTTATTCTATATCAAATAACGACATAAATAGTTGGAAATATTACGAAACTTTTACGAAAATGTTTCCGTTCAATGGCAAAATTTAAAACGCGTTTTTGTCCGAACCGACCAACCAACACACATGGGGATGCCTAGGTCACCCCCAATAGTATTTGGGTAGTTCATGGGCTGCCCAAACAGTGACCAATTCATTATTTGGACAGCAGACTCCCGGTAAGCCAGAAACTCACCCGGTAATTCGCATATTTCAACTCCGAAATAATTTTCGAAAATTTTTCCAATGTCCAAAATACATCCAATACATTTATACAACATACTTTTCATAACAAAAATCACAGAAATCCAGATCTGATTTGGTAACCAAAATTATCATTTTTCATGCTTTAAATCCAAATTTTCTCAATATTAATCAAATTAATACTTACACCAACCAAAGTCACCACAAATGAAGAACTCAAGAACAATTCTATGAGTTACAACAGTGGTCATAACACTATAGAATGGAAACAAGTCATCAAATGACAAAATTGAACTAATATTACACTAATATCAATCAATCTAACTTCACACATGCATTTAGCCTCCAACTCCATCTTCCATATCAAAAAGCCCCAAATATAAGAAAAGAAGAAACCCTATAACTATTCTAGATGATCAAGAACAAGAAACAAGCTTTCTAAGTTTAAGAGTTATGAAGATTACCTTCAAATCTCCTAATTACCTTAAACATTTTTCTTGATTTCTTCACTTTCTTCTTTGTTTCTTCAAACAAATTTTGGGAGCTTTTTGTCAATGGAGGTTTCAGCCATGGCTCCAAATTGCAAGAGAAAATAAAAATTTTTTAACTTAAAAAATATGCCATGACCGACTTAGGGGGGCATTTTGGTCATTTGGTTAATTTCATCTAATTAAATAATAATAAGCTTTAAGTTAACAAATCCAATTTGTATACTTCAAGCTTAAAAGAATCATGCCACATATAACCAATAATAATCAAACATATTACATAAAAATTATGTAATATTGATAAAATTTAATTATCTAGATATTTAACATTTAAATGCCTAAATAATTAATTAATGCGATTATTATTATATATGTATTTTATTTACATTAAATAACAAATTCATATATTAATGACATGTGTCAAAGCCTCATTTGACAATTAATTAATATGTATCAAATCAAATCTTGTATCAAATATAAATACACATTAAATATTAATTGACCAAAATCCACTAATGCATGTATTTTCGTTTTACCGATTAACCGATTCGAATTAACTCATTTATCCAATGAAGTATTATGAATAATCTATATTATTCATAACGCATTGTCCAAGATCTAAACGAGTACACTTCATATTGTGGGACTCTCTAAGTTTAGGTTTATCCATCACGAAATCAAGTAACTGTAAGAACATAAATAGTAATAAGATATATGTGAATATACACAACTTATAAATCTCATCTCTACCCGATGACTGTTTACGTATATTATATCTGGATAATTTACTCACTGTACTGAATGCAACATTGTAGTAAGCTTATCTACTCAGTTCCACACTATACTACGTATCTATGGAATTCTGGCATCTTATTAACTTATTACCTACCAAACCACCTAAACCTGCGGCTAATGCCATCCCAAACCAGTGGTAGTTTAGTCAGCTTAAACTATGGTTGGTTACTTCATCTGAATTACGTGAGCTAAAACACAAACATTAGCTACCTATGAGGTGTTAAACTTTTACTGAAACATTGAGCTGAAACCTCGGACCTCTATACAGTATCTTCTGGATTTCATCCATTGGAATCCTCACAAACTACATTCTAAATGTGGTAAACACCCAACACTCAATCCTTATATTAATATTACAAAATCGACCATGCATCTCAACATGTAATTTATACAAGGTACATACTTATAGCATATTACGATCTTACTCATCAAATCAGAACTAGGTATGGCTGGACTTCCATATCAAAGATAATATCTCCATCAGATAGGAGAACCAACTGCGTCTGGCCCCGTAGGGCAAGCTATATGCAAAACATAGAATTTCTATATCTGAAAATTGTAAAACTTAGTACAAACTCTGAAAACCGTATAGATTTGTAAATAAGAAATCTCATATGTTGGAAAAAAAAACAGTTAGGAGTAAAACCGAATTCAAAATCTGTGATGGCATACAAGATCAAGTAGTGTCAAAATCTTCTACATAAAATTCCAATTTGATAATATGTTAGAAATCAATTCTTTTATAAAAGTAAACAGTTATGCATAAGGATTATCATGAAAATCTCCATAGAACTGATAAAATCAATTCCAAATCAACAGATTCCATAACTAATGAAATCAGGAGAAATTATCAATGATGCACATGGATGTCCATTTACTAAAAAAAACATAATATCAGTGGATATCAATATTTAGTTCCCAGGATTAAATGGGCCGTTTTTTCAAACCAAAACTTTATCCCCAAAATAAATATTTAGTCGATGACGTGGGCAAGGCAATGGCAAGTGTAAGTCGATTGTTAAAGACTAAAATATGATAAAATGATGATAAAATTATCATAAATAACATAAAATTAAAAACAAATCACCATCAAAATGTCGTTTGTGATGGTGATTTTGTCATCATTTAATATCCATATCATTACGCATCCTAAAATTGATATTTCACCGCGATACGTGACGGTTGACACTAGTATTTAGGCTTGACAATCGTTTATATATCCAATCTTATTATTTTTTGGGACAAAATAAATCGTTTGATCATGTCCCGCATCTTGTTAAATTCTGTCTTATCTCATTAAATCTCACATCCCTCTAAAATTCATTACTACTTGTTATCTCGTCTCATCCTGCTTGAAATTTCAAGACATCTTTTTATCTCGTCTCATCATGTCCCATTTTAATTCGGGATATAAAAATATGCCATAAATCTTATCGGGATCCTGTTTAGACATGACCTAATGGGAAATTTCCCAAACCTAATAATATTCCATATAAACAAACTAAATAATTAATCTAAAAACAAAAACACTGTTTGATGGAAGTTTTGACTGGCTAGACTAAGTCAGCTAAAACGGTCCGTTTTGGATTTAGCTTAACCTATCACAAAATTCGGTCAACCCTCCCTTGGAGCATTTGCAATGACAATGTGATCCGTTTACACTATTTTGGAGGAGAAAAAGAAAACAAAAATAAAAACAACATTGAACTTAGACGTATTTTCAGACATTATACATTTTATTATTATTTTGGGCACGCGGATTAACAGAATATATTTAGTTGCCCATAATAAAATTAATGCCTTTGATAATTGATTTTTGTTGTAATTTATGATGATCCCAACTACTTAATCTTTATTTTATAAATATTATTATTTTATTATTTTATAATTTATCTCACAACATCTCCTCCCTATAAATATAGAGGAGCACATTTTGTATTTTCGTATCAAAATCAATTCATTCATAATCAATAAGAAAATCTCGTAGCTTTTAAGGTATCATTCTTCTTCTATTTCTCTTTATTTTTATAACACGTTATCAGCACGATAATTATTTATTATTTCAATTAAGGCCTGAAGCCAAAAATTTATTAAAACGAAAGCTGAATCATCACTGAATGACGCCTTTGCTTGCTACTAATCAATTTGATGATAAGTTATTAAATAATTAAACAACACACGATTAAATTTCTCTTCTTTTGTGAGTTGATTGCCGACTTGCGGTAACTCTAATTTAGCAAAGCCTAAAGCCTTTGTTTCCTACATAAATGACATTTGTGGAAATTTTGATCATAATAATTTTGTTTAAAACCAAATAAGGCCATCTCCATCAACTTTTATATGATGATAAGTATGCTGCTCATACAAGAAAATTTCGCCACTAAAATTTCGCCACTAAAGGTAAAATTTCGCCACTTTTAGTGGCGAAATGGAAATACTTTTAGTGGCGAAATTTTTCTTCACTAAAAGTCATTTTTATTTAAAAGTGTAATAAAATGAATAATTTCTAAATTTCAATACACCATATGATATTTTATATTGTAAAGTTTTACAAAACATAAATTTTGATACATTAATTTAATGATCATATACATTAATATATGTAAATAGAATATCTGTATTTACAAGCAAAAAAATATATTCTCGGTTCTAATATCAAAATAAATAAATGATCAACTAATTACAATTCAAAAATAAAAAACTACTGGTTTGGTTTTATATCTAAGTTTACATTCTATATCCACACTAAAAAATTGATCAGTCTTTTCAACAGCTTGTGATGGCATAAACCGACGGTAGTTGCTCCGCAGAAGCTGCAATGTCAACACCATGTTTAAAAACCAAATAACTCTTGAATCAATTGATGAATCAATTGCTGCAATCACTTTATCTGCAGAAAGAAATTAACGAATAAATAGGCAAGCATCATATGAGAGCAATATACAGGAAAAAAATTTCCACAAACAACATAATAGATGCAAGCTGCAAAATTTAGGCAAAAATTCTCACACAAATAGTATAAGCACCATGTTAATCCAAATTGACATTGTAAAATCACATCTTCAGCTTTGTAAAATCACACAAATAGTACAAGTGAGCTTCCAACTAGGAAGCACGTTGTCCTATAATTAATCAAACAAGAAGCTTATTGGTTGGTAAGTGAGTGCTTTGAAGTACTCCAAAGAACCATAGTTATTCTTACAACTGAACTGAAGTTGCAATAACTATCCAAAACATTCGCATCAAGCCGTCAATCACCCCCAGCTTCAATGAAAATATAGATCAGGCCACTCAAGGCAACTGCTTTTCTACTAGTCATGAAGAGTATGCAAATGCTTTTCTAGTAGTCATGAAGAGTATGCAAATGCTTTTCTAGTAGTCATGAAGTGTATGCCTCACTTTAAGGGTTAAATGCATTTTACAAACATGTAAGAAAAATTTAACTAAAAAAGTGTCTATGCATATTTTTAAATTAGTGATATATGTATTTACACAAAAAATCAATGATATATGTATATATAGCAGGAAAATCCTTGAAACCATGCACTAAGCAAGGCAAATGATAAACTCTTGGCTAACAATCAATTCGCTCAACTGTAACATACAACGCAAGGAATTTGACGAGCGTGGTGGATGGCCAAATATTTTACTACAACTACACTTGTTGCACAGAGGTTTGTCTAAGTTTTCCCTCACTACTTCTACTTTCCCACTTTCTAATTCTGTCTCCAATTCTATGGACAATGGTAATACATCTAACATCAACTGAAAAGTATGGAAAATGTGAGTTCACTATACTCATTTTGCACATTCATCATTATATCTCCTAATAGTTAAACTTTTCTAGCAAACAGAGCATCTCTCAATCCCTAAGGACAATCAAAAAACCCAGCGGATATAATTTCCTATGTAGGTGACCCTAAGGGCATTTAAACCTCTGACTTGGTAAGAAACCAACACAGCTTCACTCATAAAATATGAAATATATAAACAGAGGAAAAATATTCGGACTAAGTTAACTTTTTGCCCGAAAATTTCCTCCATTTTCTCACATTTCCTTCATTTTCTCGCTAAACAAATGACCGGCGTAAACACACACGTATAACGCAAGCGCACGTATCGTTCAAGTAGTATAAAAAAATATCGATCCCACAAGGACTTAATTCCTACTATTGTTATTAGTTGTTGATACTATTTATTTACAAATATCTAATTGAGGGAGAAGTGAATGATTGCTTGAAATGATCTGCTTTGAAGATTTGCTAAATAAATAAATAAATAAAAGACAAAAGAAAATACTAAGGAAAATAAAAGACTCAAAGATCTAGGGTTGTTAATCTTTCTAATATCAATTAAAAGATGAAGTAGTTAAATCATAGTTGGATAATTATTGAATTATTAATCCGGAACACTAAATTATGTAAAAGCCTCTTCCGATGGTCATTTACAAATACCTAGAATAATCAAATTGAACCATATGTCTATGTCAATTAAATTACCTAGATTCATTAAGATTGAATTCCAATTATTGATTACCCCCGCCCGACAGGTATATGTCTATCCTGTAAGGAAATCTATTAAAGGTTTATCTATCCTTAAGAAGATCGTGGGTTGTTGAGTATAAGGTCTTTAAACTTAAAATCTCTATGTCTAGTTCATTTTAAGTTTTATCTAATCAATTTTATTAGTGATCAGTTAATAAAAAGACATTAAGGTTATGACTCAACAAATAATTCTTTAATTACCCAAACTATAATCTAACCCTTTTTAAATCGGTGATATTAGATTTTATCACAACCCTAGATATTTAACTTAGTTACAACACATAACTAAAGCTGATATAAACTTAAAAGACAGAAAATGAAATTGCAGAAAGTAATTAAAATAAATAAATGAAATGCTAAGGTAAAAAAATGGGTGTTTGCTATAAATGTGCACGCATGACATGTAATACTCGTTGTCGTTCTTTGGGAATGATGTCTGATAACCGTGAAGCATCTTTGTTTGTTTTTTGTTGTTCATTAATAACACTCCAAGATCGTAGTTTTGATCTAGTTTTTACAATAAATTAGTTGGATTTTTGAATGTATCAGAAGAGGCATAATATAGTTATGCGCCCTAGCATAACTTCAAAGTAAAAAAATTTGCTCGGTCCAATCCGAAATAAGGGTGGGTGATGTCAGAATATTTCTCAACTCTATTAACTTGCCGTTAAAATAAGGGTGGAATGTCAATTTTTTGAGAGTGCAGGGGTGCAATGTGTAGAAAATTTAGTACAGGGGTACAATGTAAAAAATATTGAGAGTATAGGGGTGCAATGTGTAGAAAATTTAGTACAGGGGTATAATGTAAAAAAAATTGAGAGTACAGGGACCTTAAGGTGGGTTTTTCCTATACTATTTAGATATCTCCCAATAATATAATATATAATCTTGTGATATTTTAAACCAACCGTCCGGAATGGCGGTATCCTGATTAAGTCAAATTCAAATATACCAGCCATAAGGCGGAAAGAAATATAAATTTAAACCAACCGACCTAGAATGGCGGTATCCTCATTAAGTCAAGTTTAACCAGTTTAAATGAATAACCAACCGACCTAGAATGGCGGTATCTTTTTATTAATTCAGATTTTAAATAGTTTATATATTATATTTTAAGGGAGATTAATCTAAATAGCAAAAGTAAAAGAATTACCTTATTACCTCAACATAGAGACGTTACCCCATCATGGATGGATAGAATTAGCGTAAATAAAACTGAATAAAAGAAGAAAATATGAAGAACTCTCAATTTATTTATAAGGATTTCAGAGGAAGAGGTACATTTGAAACTAAAAATTCGAAATCTATTTATAGGCAAAAAAAATCTAATTTATTATTATTATTTTTCTGATTTTTATTTTTTTATTATTTTTCTGATTTTTATTTTTTTATTATTTTTCTGATTTTTATTTTTTTATTATTAATTTTTTTTTGGATCGCTGAATTTTCGACACGTGGCATGGTGTGCTAAAAATGACGGCTCGTTGAATCTTTGACACGTGGCATGGTGGTTAAATTACTAAAATACCCTCGGTGTCGGGATGCCCAAAATTACCAAAATACCATTTTCGTCAATTTTCACAGTTTTGCTCCAAATCACCTCCAGAATGTCCTGAAACTTTATTTCGGTGTCGGGATGCCCAAAATTACCAAAATTTGTGTCGGAACATCCAAAATTACCAAAATACCCTTTTTGCCAAATTTCACCAAATTTCACAGTTTTGCTTCAAATCACCTCTAGAATGTCCTGAAACTTTATTTATCTACAAAATAACACAAAACACATCAAAATATTCACAAAACGCAAGAAACTATACAAAATATTAAGTTAAATGAGTGGGAAATAGTGATACATTTATCACTCATCACACCCCCAAACCTAACATTTTGCTAGTCCTCGAGCAAAATAAAATAACATAGTAAATTTAACTAAGCCACTTTCGTAGGGATCACGATTGCATTTAGCATATGCAACAAGCCTTTAAACCCATAGGTGTCCCTAGTGGACGAGTTGTAGTCTCGTGAGGATTTACAGCAATGATACCCACAAATATTTTATAAAAGTAAAAGGAAGTGAAACTAATGCACACAAAAGCAAAAAGACAAGAGAAAATAGAATAAAGAAGTTAGTGACTAATTAGGTGAAACTTCTACTCCAAGTTTATTAGTTGTTTTATTTCATTCTAAATTACTGAATAAGTAAATTCTCCGATTATTTTTACCATTTCTTCATATACACAGCCAACAAAATATTAAACAACTCATTTTTATTTATCTATTTTTTACCATTTCTCTATTTTTTTATTTATATACAATATCTTCCATCTATGTAGCGAGCTTTGGGCCGGTGGCTCCCAAACCAGTTGGCTTTAGGGCATCAGGTGTTAAGACACCCCTAAGGACTTAATTACTCAGACTTCAGATATATGTATTTTTTTTTATATCATCTTTTTGATCCATGTAGCGAGTGTTGGGCCAGTGACTCCCAAACCAGTTGGTTTTAGGGCACTAGGTATTAAAATACCCTTACAGACTTAATAACTCGGATCTCAGACATTTTTTTTTTATTCCATCACTTTTTTTTTGAGATGCTTCTCCAATAAACTATAGCACTGAATATTGCAATCTTTTCAATTTTATCCTATGTCCATATGTTACCATGTATGTTGATAATATCTGCCAACTAAGTATATGAAGATCCATTTTAGTCAGTTTAATGGAGAATTTACAGATTAAATAATTCAAAAGTGAATAAACAAAAATTAACTTGTTTTGAATTAGGTTTAAAATACGTCTCAGGAGTGGAAATTCCTTACACAGCTATTTCTTACCAATTTCATCTTTTTAGTCAACATAACAACAAAACATTTCTACTGATCATATAACTATAATTTACATGTGTGTTTTTTTTTTTTTTTTTTTTCAAAGGCTCTCGCTGACGAAGGATTATTCACAACTAGGACTCCCCACTCAAGGGTTCAAGCGACCAAGTGAACGCACTTTTTTTATACTTTATAGTACGTGCCAACGAATTTATGGTGTGTGACTAACTGTCAAATGGACTTCCCGTTGTAGATTCCCCAGAGGGAAGGTGGAGCGAGGCTCACTTAAATACCCAAGCCCCTTAGGCTCTTATCGCTTGTTGTCAGGAATAAACAACGAGTCCTCCAAACTAGTCTGTCACAACACGCTACAAGTGAATGATTATCTAGGTGCCTCCACAGCTTTTCTTTATAAAAAGGTAGTGAGTGAAGGAAGACACCAAACCATCACATAGCTTTAAATATGCCCTTTGTTTTTATTAATTTTTTAATTTTTTGTATTTTTCGAAAAAAATTTGGACTAAAAATAACACACAAACTATAAACAAGATACTATAAACTATTCCCCACCCCCAAACCTAAATGAGACATTGTCCCCAATGTCTTAAACAGTAGAAGAAGAGTTTAGAAGATAGTACCTTGTTAGCTGAATTACTACAAGAAAATTAAAGGTTAAGATCCAGATTTATTCGACGCTTCTTACCACGATCATCATCAGACCATTTTATCTTTGAAAGGTTAGGATCAACTTGTGGTTCATATGCTAAGAATTGGTCTATTAGATCCGGAGCAGACCTGGCAGTAAAAAGGAGTTCTTTAATAGGTTTTGACACGAACCCATTTCTCCGGACATCATCAAGAAACACACAAAGAAAATCATAAAATCCATCAACATTGAGCAGTCCAAGCGGTTTCTGGTGTATGTTCAGGTTCGCCCAAGATAGTACTATAAAAATTTCCTCCAATGTACCCAAGCCACCTGGCAAAGCAGCATAAAAGCATCAGCACGATTAATCATTTCTACCAGTCGTTCAGACATACCTGGCACGATCAGTTCCTCTCCTTTTGATGGTTCAATCAGATTTACCTCTGCCAAGGGTTTTGGGATGATTCCCAAAACATGACTGCCTCCTTCTTGTACGGCCTTTGAAACAATCCCCATTAGTCCAAGATTGCCTCCGCCATATATTAAGTGCATATTCCTTGCAACTAAGACTCGACCCAATTCTTGTGCTGCTTCTATGTATTGTGGTTTAGCACCAACACTACTACCGCAAAATACACAGATGTTCTCAACTCGTCTTCTTGAAGTGGCTTCCATTTTTTATGTATTTCTTTCTCAACTCTGGATGCCTTCAAAAGTGCAATGACGGGCTGAATTTATAATACCTGAAAAAAAGGGTGAGTAATAATAGCACTAGTATCTTCCAAAGGAAGCTTGTTAGCTAAACAAAACAAAAGAAATCGTGAAAGGTCAAAAAGTATGGATCATGTCTACGAAAATAAAGAAAATAACAAAAGAAAAGCAAATCAAAGCAATAATTAAGACAACAGAATTGTGTACGCAATACGCCACTCGTTTGGTATATAAATCCATTAGGATGTGTCTCAAGATTTCTTTCCTTACTCAGCCATCGCTAATGAATTATCTCATATTCTTGCCAAACACCATTCCTTCTGTCTTAAAATGCTCCATTTGTGCTTTTCCTACAAAAATAACACACAAAATAAAAAACTCTACACATGTATACATAAAATAAAAATAGAAATTATAACAAATTGCATGGGTTGCCTCCCTGCTAGCGCTAAATTTTTCGTCTTCAGCCAGACGTGATTGAAATCCATCTATCAGGCGGTTTCAGCGCGTCGTTTTGGATGTCCGATTAAAGACATTCCCATGTGCGTTGCTTTTGAAGGGTCTCTTCCAACGGTAAAGTGGCAAAGAGTTTTGTCTCATTCAGTGCTTGTGCCACCTTTTTAATCTTTGTTGCTCCAGTGATTCCTGAAAAGAAAGAAAGAAAATCAGGAGGTCTTGTATGGTGCTTGATTTGGAATGGAAGTTCCATTCTGTCAAGCTTCTTGGTGATATCTCTGATTTGTACTCCCCGATACAACGATGTTTCTCCTGAATGCTCTGGATTTTCAATTTGGTCAGACATTTGCTCTTCATTTGCTCTGCTTCTTGCTCCACCTTTTCTTCACAGATGAATTTTAAGATTTCTGCATTGAGTTCTTCATCTGTCATTTGTGAGAAATGCATGCTCCTGAAATATCAATGTGAGAATGTAAAGAAATATCATATTTTAGGTCTTCATCCTCTGATCTGAGTGAGCTGATTGGCTTAGGTAGATCGTCTTCAAACATTAGTACAAAGCATTCTCCAAGATCTGCATTCTGAGGATGGAAAGTTTCATCCTTCCGTGTTGGTGCAGTTGGTACAAGTAACTCAGCTTCTTCATCCTCGTCAGAGTCAGAATAATAAAAATCAAATTGAGACTTTGTTGGTGCAGGTTCCTGAACTGATACCTCTGATTCTTGATACTGCTCAGCCTCATCCTCTGTTATGATGTCATGATGAATCTCAGGATATTCGAAGGCTTCTTCAGTATTATTTGAATTTGCTTCGTGAGATATGTGATTCAGGTTATCTGTTAATTGTCTAACTTGATCTGTCATCCTCTGTATAGACGCCGCTTGACTCTGAATTTTTACATTAAATTGAGCTTCCCGTTCCTCGAACAAATTTTTGAGCATGTGAATCAACTGATCTTCCTCTGATGGATCTGGTTCTTGATAAAGATCATAGATGGATGGTGGATAAGATAGAAAATGTGATGATTCTACATACCTTGAATGATTCCAATAATTCTGCCACTCTGAAAGGTATATACATTGATCGCTCGGGTGGTTACCATCACATACTACACATCTCCCCAATTCATTCTGATGAGCAAATGTAGTGTTGCTTGGTTCTGGTTTCCAGTGATAGTTGTTGGGCTGGACAACAGGCCTCAGAAAACTAGACTGTTGCTCCCGGATTTGGGCTGTATCTTCTTCTAGTAAAGCTCGTAATGTTTCAAAATGTTCCATTTTTTTTAATCACCTGAAAACAAAAGAGAGAAATAAAAAGTACATATAATAATAAAGAAAATTAGATACAAGTAAATTAGATAGCTTCAAAATTAATAACTCAAGAAATATAAGTCCCCGGCAACGGCGCCAAAAACTTGACCGGCGTAAACACACACGTATAACGCAAGCGCACGTATCGTTCAAGTAGTATAAAAATATCGATCTCACGAGGACTTAATTCCTACTATTGTTATTAGTTGTTGATACTATTTATTTACAAATATCTAATTGAGGGAGAAGTGAATGATTGATTGCTTGAAATGATCTGCTTTGAAGATTTGCTAAATAAATAAATAAATAAAAAGACAAAAGAAAATACTAAGGAAAATAAAAGACTCAAAGATCTAGGGTTGTTAATCTTTCTAATATCAATTAAAAGATGAAGTAGTTAAATCATAGTTGGATAATTATTGAATTATTAATCCGGAACACTAAATTATGTAAAAGCCTCTTCCGATGGTCATTTACAAATACCTAGAATAATCAAATTGAACCATATGTCTATGTCAATTAAATTACCTAGATTCATTAAGATTGAATTCCAATTATTGATTACCCCCGCCCGACAGGTATGTCCATCCTGTAAGGAAATCTATATTAAAGGTTTATCTATCCTGAAAGAAGATCGTGGGTTGTTGAGTATAAGGTCTTTAAACTTAAAATCTCTATGTCTAGTTCATTTTAAGTTTTATCTAATCAATTTATTAGTGATCAGTTAATAAAAAGGCATTAAGGTTATGACTCAACAAATAATTCTTTAATTACCCAAACTATAATCTAACCCTTTTTAAATCGGTGATATTAGATTTTATCACAACCCTAGATATTTAACTTAGTTACAACACATAACTAAAGCTGATATAAACTTAAAAGACAGAAAATGAAATTGCAGAAAGTAATTAAAATAAATAAATGAAATGCTAAGGTAAAATGAAATAACTTCTACTATATACTATTTAGATATCTCCAATAATATAATATATAATCTTGATTGATACCAACCGTCCGGAATGGCGGTATCCTGATTAAGTCAAATTCAAATATACCAGCCATAAGGCGGAACAGAAATATAAATTTAACCAACCGACCTAGAATGGCGGTATCCTCATTATTAAGTCAGGTTAACCAGTTTAAATTGAATAACCAACCGACCTAGAATGGCGGTATCTTTTTATTAATTCAGATTTTAAATAGTTTATATATTATATTTTAAGGAGATTAATCTAAATAGCAAAAGTAAAAGAATTACCTTATTACCTCAGCATAGAGACGTTACCCCCCATCATGGATGGATAGAATTAGCGTAAATAAAACTGATAAAAAAGAAAATATGAAGAACTCTCAATTTATTTATAAGGATTTCAGAGGAAGAGGTACATTTGAAACTAAAAATTCGAAATCTATTTATAGGCAAAAAAAATCTAATTTATTATTATTATTTTTCTGATTTTTATTTTTTTATTATTTTTCTGATTTTTATTTTTTTATTATTTTTTTTTTTTGGATCGCTGAATTTTCGACACGTGGCATGGTGTGCTAAAAATGACGGCTCGTTGAATCTTTGACACGTGGCATGGTGGTTAAATTACTAAAATACCCTCGGTGTCGGGATGCCCAAAATTACCAAAATACCATTTTCGTCAATTTTCACAGTTTTGCTCCAAATCACCTCCAGAATGTCCTGAAACTTTATTTCGGTGTCGGGATGCCCAAAATTACCAAAATTTGTGTCGGGACATCCAAAATTACCAAAATACATTTTTTGCCAAATTTCACCAAATTTCACAGTTTTGCTTCAAATCACCTCTAGAATGTCCTGAAACTTTATTTATCTACAAAATAACACAAAACACATCAAAATGTTCACAAAACTCAAGAAACTATACAAAATATTAAGTTAAATGAGTGGGAAATAGTGATACATTTATCACTCATCAACAAACCGAAAAACACAGCCAGCTCAAGGGGAAAAATGATCAAAGCTCGTTATTGAACTGGGTTTTCCTTTTCCAATAAAACCCATAACCATGTTAAAATATACTAAAATTTCCTTTGTTTTCTCAGTAACCAAATAGACAACAAACCATAACCCAGCCAAATGTAAGGCGGAAAGCACTCAAAGCTTAGCATTAAACTCGGGTTTCCTTCTCTAACAAAAGCCAGAATCACATTAAACATATATTAAAATTTTCCCTCTTTTACTCTCATTTTCTCGCCCTCGCATTGTCCTTCATTTTCTCAGTAACCAAACAGACCAAAATTCAGAAAATGCACCCCAAATAAACAAAACATAACTCTTTTGAACAAAAAAATTTAAAAACATAAACAAACCTTTCATCAACATATGAAGAAGTATAGATGAAAGACAATGAGCGAACTTTGAAATGGATTGGAGCGTTAATTTTTCACCGCCATCTCCATTCTCATCAACTTTACCGCCATCTCCATTCTCCTCTTCCTCCTGATCTTCATCATCTGAACTCCCCTCTTATTCATCCCATTCTTTTACATCATCAAATTCTGTTGTGTGAGGAACAGACAAACCCGAGCGCAGCGGAAACCCGCCCGAGATCAAATCGCGAGCGAATAAAAAAAATTATTATTTTTTAATTAAATCTCGGTAGTCCTTAAAAATAGTGGGTTTAAAATTTTTAATTACAAACTTAAAATTTGCAATGCATTAAAACATTTTCATGTATTAAAAATTACCATAAGTCCATTTAAAAATTTCAACACACTTTAATCAATTTATCAACTATTGACAAATTAAAACTAAACATCCTAATTATTTCCAACACTTGAAAATAATCCAAACATACTAAAATTAATTTTCCAACATTTGAAAAAATTAATTCAAGCATACAATATAATTTTCCAACTCTTGAAAAAATTAATCCAAGCATTCAAAATTAACATATCAACTATATACTAATTTTCAACACTTAAATGCTTCTAATTCCTCACATACATGCTACCAATTTATCCAACACTTCCATAACAATTTTTCTCAACTAAATTAATCAACAATTGAACAATAAATTCACAAATTAAATGTACCAACAAGCTTTGTCGATTGATCCTTCCTTCAAGCTTTTCCAAATTTTCCAAGCTTTAAGCTTTCTCCAAATCTCTTCTTCCTCCACCAAATTAAGCAACTCAAGGAACAAATTTTGGTGATCAAAAGGTGGTTTGATCACTCAAGAGTAGCAACCAACTTTTCCCAAATTTTAACTCTTAAAACCCTAAGAAAATCAAGCATCAGAACACTAATTAACCCTTAACACTTAAGGATTAATTCCATGTTATTGATAAGATTTTGGGTAATGATTTGGTGAGAATAATGGCTTGATTTTGGAAAGCAAAATTAATTCTTTTCTCTTGTTCTTTCGGCAGGCAGAGAGCAAAAGCAATTCATTTGTGATGTTGTTTTTGTTTCGGCAGAGAGAGTGAAGAAAAAGAAAAGCATAAAGCCTTTTGTTGTTCTCATTTTCTTTTATTGGTCAACGGCAGTAGCCTTGTAAAATGAGCAAAAGTTTTTGCTTTTAATAAATTAAAATAATCAAAAAAAACAAAATCAAACCATTTACCTTTAATAAACCATGGTTTAAGGAATCTTTTTCCTACACCACAAATTTCAAAAATTAACTCAACCAAGGTTAAATGAATTAATCTCACAACTTTAATAACTTAGTTGCAATTGAATGAATTAGTTACTTTAACCAAAAAAAAATTCAATAGCTTTAACTTAGTTACTTTAATTAATTAAAACATTTATTTATATAAACTAAGTAATTAATTTTGTATATTAATTTAACTATTAAATTAATTCACAAATTAATTACTAATTTAATGTAAATCAAATTTACATTTATTATACAATAAACTTATATCAACTCTTGATATAAAATTAATTAATTCAATTCATCTCATGAATTATCGGATTAAACAATTTAATCCTAAATACCCAAATAATACTTTGTCAACATTTGACGAGAGGTCGCCCTAGTGCTCAACGAGTAAACTCAATATAATGGAACTCTCTAGGCTCACGTTCGGTTGTTACGTATATATATACATATATATCTCATATACTTGTATACATATTTCATGAAGGCCTGTCCACCTACAAATCATGACAAAACAACACGACACGTCGAACCATACAAGTCGAGGTTAAAAACGCTAATGTATAATCCCTTCGTCATTTCTGTTTCCAATCGAGTAAGGTTATAGTTATACTGTCAAAACCTTATCTACTCAATATATGAAATTTTTCATTCTTATATTCCATTAATAAATAATATAGCAAAACTCTTTTTGAATATTATTTATAATGTCAAAGAAACAATTTCTTCAACGAACTTTCGGCCAAAAGATTTCCGGAATATATTCTAAAAATTTCTGGAAACATAATCCAACCATATGGACTGACGAATCCTCATATTAACACACACCGATCTTCGTGAGCATCGGTCTATACCTAACAGTCATCTAGAGGCCAGACCATGAAAGGTCTCTGACATGCATGGTATCAGGCACAGAGGATCACTCACAAGACCACCGTGGTGTCTCAAGTCAAAGGACCACAATAACTACTCAACTCGAAAAGATAACTATTGACAGTTTTATGGAATATCTATTAGTCATCTTTTATGAGTTAATTCAATATTCATTCAACTAATGAATATCTGCATTTCTATACGAACTTCCGCTAAGCTCACAGTCTGTTGAGACAAACCATATGTCCATTACATATATAGACAACGCACTAGTCTTACCAATATAATGACCGACCTATGTCAATATATCTAGACTAGAAATAATTTATATTCGAGAGAATGCGTGATATTTCTCAACACCATTTGCAACTCTTGCAACTATATCACCATATGTAGTAACTCTCGGGTCTTTACTAAATTTATATAAGGTTCCGAGTGTAACTCGAAATCTCTAACTCTTAGAGTAATCTAACAATTAGATTTACAATATATAAAATAAAGTAAGAGTTTTACCATATATAAAAATAAATAATCATGATAAAATAAATATTATATTGCATAAATATCAAATATTCATACAAAAAGTGAATGGTGCTCGATCACCATTTCCAACAAATTCATCATCTTCTTCCTCTGAATCAACCTAATTCGCAAATCTTCAATCAACTAACAACACAACAGCATTATAATACCAATCAAAACCGATCAAGGATAGAAAAGAAAAAAGAAATTTACTAACTGTCATCTGGTCATTTTCAGAATCACTCAAGTCTTCAGCATACCTGTAACTCTCCTTTGCTTTTCTTGCTCGCTTCGAAGATAACCCCATTTTGAAACCCTAAATTTCAGAGACCCAAACAAATAGTCAAAATTTCATTGTGATTTGTAAAATAAATAAACCTCAGATTGAGTTTGCAGCATAATTACTACAGGATAATTATAGCTTTTCACTGGAAACTTCAATATTAAGAGAGATTTGATTCAAATTTTTTTTCTAACAAGCAAGTAAAACTAAACTCAATAGACTTACCGATTATAAATTTTAAGATTTAGATTCAAAGTAATCAAGCGTAACTTGAGATTCTATTTGGTTGATTCCTGAATCCATTCTCGTTCGATATTTAGGGTTTTACAAGACCCTGATTCCCTCTCCCCCTTGCTCGCGCGCACGCAATAAGCCCTAGAAGTGGTGAGGGATTTTCGAAGGTTTGAAACATGAAGGAGGAGGATGTTTGAAGAAGTAGTGGAGATGGATTTTGGTGGGTTTGATTTGATGAAATTGATTTTGTAAATGGAAAAAATGTTTTTGGTAGTTGTAGAAGGCGGCAAAGACAAGGATTTCAAATTTTTTTTGTCTTCAATTAGTGGGGAAAACATTTCGCCACTAAAATTATATTTTTCGTCATTAAAAGTGTATTTCGCCACTAAAAATACACTCTTTAGTGGCGAAATTTGTTTTCGCCACTAATATCGCCACTGAAAGTTTACTTTTAGTGGCGAATTTATATTTCGCCACTAAAATAACTTTCAATGGCGAAATTTTGTTTCGTTTCGCCACTAAAATTCAGTTTTCTTGTAGTGTCATACTAATGATCAAATAGGCCATAGCATGCGTGTCAAAGCACCATCAAATTCAATCCATGTGGTTGAATGTTAAACCTTAGACCTTGGTAATTTGTGAATGAATTTGATGAAAAAATTTTGTGGGTCAATTACCTTTGAATATCAACATTAAAATTAGAACCCGTAGTTCCAATTCAGAGCCTGAAGTTCTGAATCTCAATACTAAAATTAGAACCTGTAGTTCTAATTCAGAACATGAAGTTCTAAATCTCAATATTAAAATTAGAACATGTAGTTCTAATTCAGAACTTGAAGTTCTGAATCTCAATATTAAAATTAGAACTCGTAGTTCTAATTCAGAACCTGAAGTTATGAATCTCAATATTAAAATTAGAACCCGTAGTTCTAATTCACAACATGAAGTTCTGAATCTCAATATTAAAATTAGAACCCATAGTTATAATTCAGAACCTGAAGTTCTAAATTTTAATTTTAAAATTATAACTCGTAGTTATAATTCACAATGTTATTCTTTTATTTATTATTAGTTTAACAAATTAATTATTTTTATGAGTATGCTCTGTGGTTGCAATTAATTTGGATCCTCCACATCAGAAAATAAAAAGTGGATTTCTTTTTAATTTTATAGTTTATTTTAGTTTCTTTCATAAATTTGATTAACTATAAGAGAAAATTAGAACATGAAGTTCTAAACTCATTAATTAATTATTAAATTAGAACCTGCAGTTCTAAATCTATAAAATAATTATAGAACCTGAAGTTCTATAATTACACTACAATTAAAGAACTTGAAGTTCTAATCTCAATCAATCAGACTTTAGATTAAAACTTGCAGTTTTAAATCTTTCATGGAACCTGAAGTTCTGAATCTATAATATCATATTTATGAACTTGAAGTTCTAAATATTAATGTTATCAATCAGAAATTGCAGTTCTGAAATATAATTCCCTTTTAGAACCTGATGTTTTAAATAATAATGTAAGAATAGAACTTGAAGTTCTAGGTCAAAGAATTATTTTTCAAGAGAACCTGAAGTTCCAAATATGTATGTGTAATTTTTGATTTATACATATTTATGTGATGTTTTTAATTTTTATATTATATTATATTTTCTATTATATATTTATTCTTTTGAATTATATTATATATATATGTGACATGAATTTTACTTTACAAGGATATGAAACCTACAAATAAATTATTTGTTCTGGAAAATAAACGTGGGGATGTATGCTTGGCTGATAGTGCAACCACACACATTATCCTTCGAGATATAAAATATTTCTTGGACGTAAAATTACGTGAAGGAAAGATAAACACTATATCTGGGCCTGTAGACCTAATTGAAGGCTCTGGAAGAGCCATAATCTTATTAGCAAGTGGAATAAAATTATGCATTGAAAATATTTTATATTTAGGCAGGTCTAGTAGAAATCTGCTAAGTTTCAAGGATATTCGCAGAAATGGGTATCATATTGAAACTTTATATGAAAATAATATATAATATATATGTATTACCAAAAACATCTCAAGTAAGAAATACATATTAGAAAAACTTCCAGCCTTCTCATCTGAATGTATTATACAATCATAAATTCAATAGAATGTCATGTAGTGATGAACCAGAAGTTCAATAATCCAAAGATGTTTATGTTATCGCATAATCGTCTTGGTCATCCAAGAGCTACGATGATGCGTAGAATAATTGAAAATTCTAATGGGCATAAATTAAAGAACCAGAAGATTCTATTGACAGATGAGATCAATTGCACCGCTTGCTCACAAGGCAAACTTGTGATACGCCCATCTCCATTTAAGATTGCCCTTGAATCCCCATCACTCTTACAAAGGATTCAAGGAGACATTTGTGGACCAATACATCCACTAAGTGGACCTTTCCGTTATTTTATGGTTTTGATTGATGCATCTGCATGGTGGTCACATGTTTTCTTGTTGTCCACACGTAACATTGCATTTGCCAAGCTACTTGCCCAAATGATTAGATTAAGGGCACAATTCCCAGATTATCCAATCAAAACCATACGACTAGATAATGCTGGTGAATTTACATCCAAGAATTTTGATGACTATTGTACATCAGTCGGAATCGATGTTGAACATCCAGTTCCACATGTACATCCACAAAATGGATTAGCAGAATCATTGATCAAACAAATTCAGGTAATGGCACGAACTTTATTGTTACAGACTCAATTACCAATTTCTATATGGGGTCATACTATACTACATGCAACTGCATTAATTTGTCTTAGACCCACAGCTTATCATCAATATTCTCAAATCCAACTTGTTCTTGGTCACCAACCAGATATTTCTCATCTACGCATTTTTGGTTGTGCTGTGTATGTTCCAATTTCACCTCCACAACGCACAAAGATGGGACCTCAACGTCGTTTGGGGATATATGTTGGTTTTAATTCACCTTCTATTATTAGATATTTGGAACCCTTAACATGTGATCTTTTTACCGCACATTTCGCGGATTGTAACTTTGATAAGACAAGTTTTCCACCATTAGGGGAAAAGAAAGAGCCTCCAGAAGCAATGCATGAACTTTCTTGGAAAGTTCCTACCATGTCTCATTTAGATCCTCGCACCAGACAATGTGAAAATAAAGTGCGAAGGATTATCCATTTGCAACAAATTGCAAATCAATTCCCAGATGCATTTACAGATGCTGCAAAAGTAACCAAGTCACATATACCAGCTGTAGGCACTGCATTTTTACACATAAGTCCCTATGATGAGTCTCATTTTGGAGACACTACCTTTTAAGTCACGGAGGTCACGAGAAACGGACATCGGAAGGGGAAATTCAGAATAAACAAGGTTCACTGTTTTCGTTCGTGCTACGTTCGTGTTTACGTTCGAACGTCAAACGGATTGCGGGCGTTCGTGCCGCGTTCGAGGAAGCGTTCGAACGGTGTCGGTAATTCTGGTTTTGCTGCTGCCTCACATCCAGCCCAATTAGCCCCCCAAAGCCCATAAAACACATCCCAATTTAAATAAATAAATATTAATTAAAACATTAACTAAATAATATAATAACTAAAATAATTAAATGATTAAATAAAACATATACCAAACATAAAATAAACAATTACCAACTTAAACTAAAATCATGCCTAAATTAAAACAAATCACACACTAAATCAAAATATAATCATGCCTAATTAAAATCAATCAACCAATTATATTCCCAATCTAATAAGATTATTCCCAAACTTAAAATATTGTATTCCTAATCCAAGCCAATCAAATATTCAACCTTCCCTATCTAGCCATGATTTGTCCCCCCTCAATCTCTTGACTTCCCTTAACCAAACCAAATCAAATCCCTTTCCTTGTCAAACCTAACCCTTTGCCTATAAAAAGAACCATTCACCAACCTTCTCAACCCTAGCTAGCTAGCCCCTAACTCATACACAACACACATAAAAATTACAGGAGGAACACACCCAAAAAAGAGTAAGCAAAAGATAAAGAGGAAACGGCAGCGAAACCACAAGGAAACAATAGCAAAAGACAGAGAACGACGACTCAAAACAGTAAAGACAACGAACGAGAACAGTGAACCAGTGAACCGGGAGAGTTGCGGAGCATCCACCCTTCCGACGATCGTGTACCGTACATCCGAGAGGTGATTTAAAAAGTTAGACCTGAGGGTACCTTTTCATTAGTTTACATTCGTTTTCTTTATTATTGAATTCTATTCGCATGAGAGTCGTTTGTGGATGCATTTTGTGGCTTGAATGAAATGGAAGAGTGTCGTCTCTTGTGGTATATAGGATGGAAAACCAGACGTAAATTCCGTAGCCGAATCCGAATAGAGAGGTAGTGCGGTCTGTACTTGGGATACAACTCCACGTACCACTTGAGTAAACGGCACCTTCTCTGTGTGTGTTGTTTTGGTTTATTTATTTCTTGTCATTTAAATTCTGTACATTGCTTATTCCCATATGATGTGATCGAGTGCATGGGCTTAGTAAGTGCGATGGAAGGTTCCCTAATTGGAGGGGTTAAAATCCTTCACCACGACGCTTTGCCGCACCGATTGATGTGTGTTCGGTTGAATGCGAGATACGTTCAATCGAGCATACCTAGTTTGATATGATTGTCTTTATTTTCGTATGCATGATTCAACCGAGCGCATGGGTTTAGTAAGTGCGATGTGAGATCCCCTATGGGGAGGGGCTAAAGCCCTTACCACGATGCTTTTCCGCGCCGGTTGATGTGTGTTCGGTTGGATGCAAGACACGTTCAATCGGACATACTTAGAATAGTATGATTGTCTTTATGTTTGTATGCATGATGTGATGTGACGCGCATGGGCTTAGTATGTTGGTCTAAAGGTCCTCTCTTTGAGAGATCAAAAGCCCCAAAAGGCCACCTTTACGGCAGTACTTCGCCGCGCCCCTTTATTTTGTTGTTTATGTATTGCATCCCATTTCATGCATCAGGTCTGTTCCCGTTCGAACGCGTTTACGAACGCAACTCGAACGCGCATGTATTTTTGCCTTATCATGCATCAGGTCTCATTTCCGTTCGAACGCGTTCACGAACGCCATACAAACGCGAGCATTCTGTTTCATTTCCGTTCGAATGCGTTTACGAACGCTACTCGAACGTGAGCATTCTGTTTCATTTCCGTTCGACGCGTTTACGAACGCTACTCGAACGTGAGCATTCTGTTTCATTTCCGTTCGAACGCGTTTAAAACGCTACACGAACGCGCACACACTGAACTGAGTCTGTCTTATCATATTCATGCATAATTGCCTCTTGGTTGATCTTTCTTGTGTTATATAGCCAACCATATTATTTGTATCCCTGCATTTATCCATTCTATGTGTTCTCAGGATTTTATTCAAGCATGATTAGGCTGTTAGCATGTTATTTGGTTAATAGGTTCATGAGATAGTACTCAAACATGTTTATTCCATTGGTTGCGTCGTTTGCCTTGGTCTTGATTTAACGCATTACGATTCATATGCCTATGCCATGATGACTTTGGAGTATTATTTCTTGTGATATATCGGATGGAAACCCAGACATAAATTCCGTAGCCGATTCCGAATGGACGGTAATGCGGTCTGTACTTGGGATACAACTCCACGTATCACTTGGAAGAATGCTCACATGTATGCTTGTGCGGATATTATGTATGCTTGTGTTTTCATGAATATGATATGCTGAATGAAGTTGTATGTTCATTGTTACTTTGAGGTATTTTGTTAGACATGTGTTATTAGATATGAGATATATGCGAAATGTATGTATTAGTGTTATTTTGTACCCATGAATATAGAAGCATGATATTCTTAGGAATAAGTGTTACTTAAGCCTGATTAAATCATTATGTAAATCCTTTTATTACAAATGGCATAAGTAAGGGACCATTCCGAACCCAACGGTTGAGGTCTTCCCTTGCGAGGGGTGAGTGCGGCCTTAAATCTCATTTTCCCGGTTCACACCGGGTGGCGACTCCATTACTCTCGGTTTAGTCCCCGTGGCTACTCCGTACTCCCAACCAGGCCGCGAGCCTAGGGACAGCATGCGTCGTCCAGTTTCTGTGCCCCACAGTCTGGCGACTCCACGGGGATAGAGAATCGGCCCCGAATATTGTCTTGTAATGATTGGATTTATGTTTTAATTGACCGTGTCTATAGTGGATAAAGTGAGGTTTAATCAAAGGCATTTTTAGGCTAGGTAATGGTTTGGTGTCTTCCTTCATT
This sequence comes from Zanthoxylum bungeanum, assembly GCA_019454045.1. Lineage (NCBI taxonomy): Eukaryota > Viridiplantae > Streptophyta > Magnoliopsida > Sapindales > Rutaceae > Zanthoxylum > Zanthoxylum bungeanum. Next base: position 42,897 of record SKCR01031904.1, read on the forward strand.
CACTACCTTTCTAGAAGGAAAAGCTGTGAAGGCACCTAGATAGCCATCTACTGTTAGCCTATTGTGATGGACTAATTTGGAGGACTCGTTGTTTATTCCTGACAACAAGCGATAAGAGCCTAAGAGGCTTGGGTATTTAAGTGAGCCTCGCTCCACCTTCCCTCTGGGGGATCTACAACAGGAAATCCATTTGACAGTCCGTCACACACCATAGCTCATTGGCACGTACCTTAGTGTATAAAAAAGGGTGCGCTCACTTGGTTGCTCGAACCCTTGAGTGGGGAGACCTAGTTGTGGGCATCCTTCGCCGGTGAGAGCCTTTGTCTATACTCTTACTAACCCACCTATAGACCGGGTTGGCTAAAGTAACAATTATTTCCTTGAATATGTGCTTGTGGACCATCCTCATTTGGATGCAGTTGGACTATTGTCAGAAATGCGGGCTTGCTGGGCCATTTAAACTGGGGCAAGTTCGTACCTTATGACTATTAGGCCCAAGCTTCTGAAATGTTGATGGGCCATACTGTAAAAATTATTACGTTTGCATTACCTTTCTTCTATGCTTGTGTTTGGGAACATCGTCGTTTGGATCCGTTTGGACCATGTGCCATGGGATATGGGCTTGTTGGGCCATTTAAACTGGGACAAGAACATATCTCATGACTATTGGGCCAAAAGGCTTCTAAATAACAATGGGCCATTTTATGATTGTGTTCGAATTTTATCATTTGGATTTAGTTGGGCTCTTGCCATAAGACATGAACTCGTTAGGCCATTTAAACTGGGACGGGTTCACTCTTATGACAGTTGTCCCAAAAGCTTCTAAAATGATAATAGGCCGATTTGTTTGAGAATTTTATTTGATTTAATATATGTTATATACTTCTTATGCACATCATGCATACATACATCATGTTAACCCTTGTGTTCTGAAAGCCATCATAGATTCCCGTTGGGTTAGAAAAAAGGGAAGACTCACCAAAATACCGAGAACAGACATGAGTGAATCAGATACTGAGGTATCCCGGATAGATCAGTTGGAAAATGGCTTCGCCAAGATTACTGAACAGTTGCAAGCCTTGACTACTGCCATGACAAATATGGCTGTGCCCCGTGCCGGGGGAGATTCTGAGAATGTAAGGCGTGAGGAGCCTCCGAATGGGTTAAGAGATGATATCCCCGCTTTTGATGATGATATGGCAGAGTATGCAACAGACAGAGTGATTGGGTCTTAGGCCGAGATACAGAAACTCATGGATCAGGTTGAATCCGTACCCGCAAGATGAGGGGTAAGAATGAAGATTTGCTAGATTATGAGACAATGAAGTTTGAGGAGCAGTTGCCAGCGCAGTTTAAGATGCCGGATTTGGCTAAGTTAAATGGGAATGGAGATCCGAGGGTGCATCTCCGTCAGTATGTGTCTGTTATGAGTTCAGTTGGCCTGTCTCTGCGCCAAGTACAAAAGATGTTCGGGATGTCACTCGAGGGGGCACCCGTAGTATGGTACCATAACCTAGACAACAGGTTAGGAAGATTGGAGGGAGCTAGCTGATGCTTTCTTAAAACAATATGTCACGGACCTGGAGATTGACTTGTCACTCCGTGACTTAGAAAATATCAAGCAGAAGCCGGAGGAAAATTTCAAGGAATATGTGGACCGCTGGAGGAGCCAGCTTCTGAAGATGCAAACCCGGCCCTCAGAAAAGGACCAGATCAAAATGATCATCAAGGGCACCAAGCCCTCTATTTATGGCAAACTGAGGAGAATGACTTCGATGATTACTGATTTTCGACAGCTGAGGGAGACAGTTATGGATATTGAGGAGGAGGAAGCCGAGAACAGAAAGTATTATGGACAGAACAGAAGGAATATTGGGGGACATTCAGGGACTATGCCTGCTACTGCTGAAGTCACTGCCATTAAGAACAGACGATTTTCTAACCTTGGTAAGCCTCTTTCAAAGGTATTCGAAAAGCTGAAGGCGCATGGACTCTTAAAACCTTTGGAACCTAGGCCCATTCCAAATCCTGTGCCACCTCACATGAACTTAAACTTATACTGTCACTTCCACCAAGAAAAAGGCCATGACACCGACAACTGCGCCCGCCTCAGACATGAAATCCAAAACCTCATCGACGCCCATACAATACCCGACCCAGAGAAATAACAACCCAACGCACACAGAAATCCCCTGCCCAACTACATGATCAACTCTGGCCTACCCGAAATCCTTGTCCTCCAAACTCTCAACCACTCAGCTTCATAGGAATAAGGGATAACAATTGTGAAGAACCATGGGCTGAAGAAGAAGGCACTGTTTTTCTCCTAGTTTATCTTGCACTTTTAATAAAGACATTGATTTTGTCTTTTTGTTCGAACCATTTTCTTAAATGATAATAAAGACGTCCATTTCGCTGAATCTCTTCCGCAATATGAGTACATTTGAGAAAAGCATTCAACCGAGGTACTATGAATTCAGTGATGTTTAGAACACGGGGAATCCTCGAATAAGCAAGCAGAGGGGCGGTGAGCGTATCAGACTTGGAAGGAATTAGTTCACCAAGCCGATCAGCGTAGAAGATTAAGCGGTGGCTTGCCTGAGGAAAGAAGACTGAGCAGTCACCAAGAGAATTGGCAGAAGACCTAACACGACGGGATAGGAACATTCATGCATGCATAACGTAACACATTTTGCATCCTTTTGGTTTGTTTTATTTTGTGTTCACAGGTTTTAAAGAATAAGAAAAACGGCAAATGAAAGCCAGTCAGAAGCATCAATATTAGCATCAGTATCAGCATGGGGGCGAGACCCATATCAATAAACATAGGGGCGAGGCCCCACATCTGCATCAGTTTGGGGGCGAGGCCCATATCGGTATCAGATGAGGGCAAGGCCCATATCAGTTCAGGGGAAGAAAGCCTCATGTCAGTTCAATTCGGGAATAAAAACCCACATTCAGTTCAGTTCAGGAAGAAAGCCTGCATTCAATACAGTTCAATAACAAAGCCACAGTCAGCTCAGATAAGAGAATAAAGCTCAAGGGGAAGAAAGCCTCACGTCAGTATAGTTTGAGAACAAAGCTCAAGGGGAAGAAAGCCTCATATCAGTATAGTTTGAGAACAAAGCTCAAGGGGAAGAAAGCCTCATGTCAGTACAGTTTGGGAATAAAGCTCGGGAGGAATAGAGCCTCATCTCACAGTTCGGGAAAAAGCTCGGGAGGAATAGAGCCTCATCTCAACAGTTCGGGATAAAGCTCGGGAGGAATAAAGCCTCATCTCAACAGTTCGAGAATAAAGCTCGGGAGGAATAAAGCCTCATCGCAACAGTTCGGGAACAAAGTACAAGGGAATATAGCCTCATCTCAATACAGTTCGGGAATAAAGCCCACAGTCCAAACAATCATGGAATAAAGCCCTATCTCTACACAGTCAGCAGTTCGGAATAAAGCTCGGAGGAATAATGCCTCATCTCAACAGTTCGGGAATAAAGCTCGGGAGGAATAAAGCCTCATCTCAATACAGTTCAGGAAGGAACGGCCGAGAATGGCACTCCAAGAATGGAAGCACAGTTCGGGAATGAACCAAGGGTCGCAGCACCTCACCACCAAATCAACGCAACTCACACATGTAAGTCAAGTGGCAGCTGGCGAGCCAGGTAAGTAGAAATGCATGCATTGCTAACTTTGATAGGATTGTCACTGTTGCACATTACACAAGTCCCATCAAAGTGGGGGCGATGTAGGCACTGCATTTTAAACATAAGTCCCTATGATGAGTCTCATTTTGGAGACACTACCTTTTAAGTCACGGAGGTCACGAGAAACGGACATCGGAAGGGGAAATTCAGAATAAACAGGTTCACTGTTTCGTTCGTGCTACGTTCGTGTTACGTTCGAACGTCAAACGGATTGCGGGCGTTCGTGCCGCGTTTGAGGAAGCGTTCGAACGGGGTGTCGGTAATTCTGGTTTTGCTGCTGCCTCACATCCAGCCCAATTAGCCCCCCAAAGCCCATAAAACACATCCCAATTTAAATAAATAATGGTAAGTAAAAACATTAACTAAATAAGATAATAACTAAAATAATTAAATGATTAAATAAAACATATACCAAACATAAAATAAACAATTACCAACTTAAACTAAAATCATGCCTAAATTAAACAAATCACACACTAAATCAAAATATAATCATGCCTAATTAAAATCAATCAACCAATTATATTCCAATCTAATAAGATTATTCCAAACTTAAAATATTGTATTCCTAATCCAAGCCAATCAAATATTCAACCTTCCCTATCTAGCCATGATTTGTCCCCCCTCAATCTCTTGACTTCCTTAACCAAACCAATCAAAATCCCTTTCCTTGTCAAACCTAACCATTGCCTATAAAAAGAACCATTCACCAACCTTCTCAACCCTAGCTAGCTAGCCCCTAACTCATACACAATACACATAAAAATTACAGGAGGAACACACCCAAAAAGAGTAAGCAAAAGATAAAGAGGAAACGGAGCGAAACCACAAGGAAACAATAGCAAAAGACGGAGAACGACGACTCAAAACAGTAAAGACAACGAACGAGAACAGTGAACCAGTGAACCAGGAGAGTTGCGGAGCATCCACCCTTCCGACGATCGTGTACCGTACATCCAAGAGGTGATTTAAAAGGTTAGACCTGAGGGTACCTTTTCATTAGTTTACATTCGTTTTCTTTATTATTGAATTCTATTCGCATGAGAGTCGTTTATGGATGCATTTTGTGGCTTGAATGAAATGGAAGAGTGTCGTCTCTTGTGGTATATAGGATGGAAACCCAGACGTAAATTCTGTAGCCGAATTCGAATGGACGGTAGTGCGGTCTGTACTTGGGATACAACTCCACGTACCACTTGAGTAAACGGCACCTTCTCTTGTGTTGTGTTGTTTTGGTTTATTTATTTCTTGTCATTTAAATTCTGTACATTGCTTATTCCCATATGATGTGATCGAGTGCATGGGCTTAGTAAGTGCGATGGAAGGTTCCCTAATTGGAGGGGTTAAAATCCTTCACCATGACGCTTTGCCGCACCGATTGATGTGTGTTCGGTTGAATGTGAGATACGTTCAATCGAGCATACCTAGTTTGATATGATTGTCTTTATTTTCGTATGCATGATTCAACCGAGCGCATGGGTTTAGTAAGTGCGATGTGAGATCCCCTATGGGGAGGGGCTAAAGCCCTTTACCACGATGTTTTGCCGCGCCGGTTGATGTGTGTTCTGTTGGATGCAAGACACGTTCAATCAGACATACTTAGAATAGTATGATTGTCTTTATGTTTGTATGCATGATGTGATGTGACGCGCATGGTAGTATGTTGGTCTAAAGGTCCTCTCTTTGAGAGATCAAGAGCCCCAAAAGGCCACCTTTACGGCAGTACTTTGCCGCGCCCCTTTATTTTGTTGTTTATGTATTGCGTCCCATTTCATGCATCAGGTCTGTTCCCGTTCGAACGCGTTTACGAACGCAACTCGAACGCGCATGTATTTTTGCCTTATCATGCATCAGGTCTCATTTCCGTTCGAACGCGTTCACGAACGCCATACGAACGCGAGCATTCTGTTTCATTTCCGTTCAAACGCGTTTACGAACGCTACTCAAACGTGAGCATTCTGTTTCATTTCCGTTCGAACGCGTTTACGAACGCTACTCGAACGTGAGCATTCTGTTTCATTTCCGTTCGAACGCGTTTACGAACGCTACACGAACGCGCACACACTAAACTGAGTCTGTCTTATCATATTCATGCATAATTGCCTCTTGGTTGATCTTTCTTGTGTATATAGCCAACCATATTATTTGTATCCCTGCATTTATCCATTCTATGTATTCTCAGGATTGTATTCAAGCATGATTAGGCTGTTAGCATGTTATTTGGTTAATAGGTTCATGAGATAGTACTCAAACATGTTTATTCCATTGGTTGCGTCGTTTGCCTTGGTCTTGATTTAACGCATTACGATTCATATGCCTATGCCATGATGACTTTGGAGTATTATTTCTTGTGATATATCGGATGGAAACCCAGATATAAATTCCGTAGCCGATTCCGAATGGACGGTAATGCGGTCTGTACTTGGGATACAACTCCACGTATCACTTGGAAGAATGCTCACATGTATGCTTGTGCGGATATTATGTATGCTTGTGTTTTCATGAATATGATATGCTGAATGAAGTTGTATGTTCATTGTTACTTTGAGGTATTTTGTTAGACATGTGTTATTAGATATGAGATATATGCGAAATGTATGTATTAGTGTTATTTTGTACCCATGAATATAGAAGCATGATATTCTTAGGAATAAGTGTTACTTAAGCCTGATTAAATTATTATGTAAATCCTTTTATTACAAATGGCATAAGTAAGGGACCATTCCGAACCCAACGGTTTGAGGTCTTCCCTTGCGAGGGGTGAGTGCGGCCTTTAAATCTCATTTTCCCGGTTCACACCGGGTGGCGACTCCATTACTCTCCGGTTAGTCCCCCTGGCTACTCCGTACTCCCAACCAGGCCGCGAGCCTAGGGACAACATGCGTCGTCCAGTTTCTGTGCCCCACACCAGCTGCTAATACACCAGCCCGGGTGGTTGTTCCTGATGAACAATCTAGTGTAAAAGTAGCTAATGAATCATCTATTGCATGTCAGAAATGTGGTAGACCACTTGGTTCTAAAGATACTATTTCCCGGAAGAGGAAAATGAGAGATCCGGATTCTATTGAAAATAATGCTCGAGCAATGACTATACCCACTTCTTCTCAATCACCAGTTCCAGTAGAACTGATAGTCCCCCAAGAGATACCAACCGCTGAAGAGGCTCAAAATTTCAAAAATGAGGAAAAGTATACAAATTATACTTATACAAGAGAATTGTGGGATCGAAAGGAAATAACAATCGACAATGTGTTTTCATATAGAGTAGCTACTGAAATTGCAAATGATTTTGAACCTCAAACTGTCGATGAATGTAGACAAAGACATGATTGACCTAAATGGAAAGAAGCAATTCAAGCAGAATTGACTTCTTTAGCCAAACGTGAAGTTTTTGGACACCGTAGTCCAGACACCTGAAGATGTCAAACCCGTTGGTTACAAATGGGTGTTTATACAAAAACGTAATGAACATAATGAAATCATTAGATATAAAGCGCGACTAGTTGCACAAGATTTCTCGCAGAGACCAGGTATTGACTATGAGGATACATATTCCCCTGTAATGGATACCATTACATTTCGATTTTTAATCAGTTTGGTAGTCTCTAAAAGATTGGACATGCGTCTTATGGACGTAGTGACAACATATTTGTATGGGTCAATTGACACTGATATTTACATGAAAATCCCTGAAGGATTGAAGATGCCTGAAGCATATAAATCAAAGGATCGTAAACTGTGTTCAATCAAGTTACAACGATCTTTATACGGATTGAAACAATCTGGACGCATGTGGTATAATCGTTTGAGTGAATATTTGATGAAAGAAGGATATATAAATGATCCTATCTGCCCATGCGTATTTATTAGAAAGTCCGAAATTGGATTTGCCACTATAGTAGTATATGTCGATGATATTAACTTAATTGGAACTCCTGAAGAGCTTCTAAAAACTACTGAATATTTGAAAAGAGAATTTGAGATGAAAGAATTAGGAAAAACGAAATATTGTCTCGGCTTGCAGATCGAGCATAAAACTAACGGAGTATTTATCCACCAGTATGCATATATTGAAAAAAATTCTCAAACGTTTCAACATGGATAATGCTAATTCATTAAGTACTCACATGGTAGTCCAATCTCTCGATCCTAAAAAGGAAAAATTTCGTCCTAAAGAAGATAATGAAGAGATACTTAGTCCAGAAGTACCATATCTTAGTGCAATTGGTTTCTTACTGTATTTAGCTTAATGCACCAGACTAGATATTATATTTTCCGTTAATTTATTGGCAAGATTTAGTTCTGCGCCAACTCGAAGACATTGGAATGACATCAAACATATCTTTCGTTATCTTCACGGCACTAAAGACTTGGGATTGTTTTATTCAAATGAGCTAACACAAAAATCAGACATTGTTGGTTACGCTGATGCAGGATATCTCTATGACCCTCACAAGATACGTTCACAAACAAGGTATGTTTTTACCTATAATAATACAACAATTTCATGGTGATCTACAAAACAGTCTTGTGTTGCTATCTCATCCAATCACTCAGAAATACTTGCACTACATGAAGCAAGCAAATAGTGTATATGGTTAATATCACTTATCCATCACATTCAGAGCACATGCAACTTAAATTCTTCCACAGATATTCCAACAGTGATATATGAAGATAATGATGCATGTATTGCACAAATCAGAAGAGGGTACATCAATAGAGGGAGGGAACCAAACACATCTCACCTAAATTCTTTTATACTCATGAGCTCCAGCAGAGCAAGAAAATTGATGTCAAGCAAATAAGATCAACCGATAATTTTGTAGACTTATTTACAAAAGCTTTACCGACATCAACATTTGAGAAGCTTGTATATAGTATTGGCATGCGTCGACTTAGTAAATTGTCTTGATGATATCTCTCATCAGGGGGAGCATATTCATTGACATGACACAAGTGCATTGTACTCTTTTTCCTTCGACCAGGTTTTGTCCCACTGGGTTTTACTGGCAAGGTTTTAATGAGGCAATGTTATTCCGCTCAGAAGTCAAATAAATTATGTAGGACTAAAATAGTCGGACTCAAGGGGGAGTGTTGTAATTTGTGATGATCCAATTACTTAATCTTTATCTTGTAAATATTATTATTTTATTATTTTATAACTTATCTCACCACAACTCCTCCCTATAAATATAGAGGAACACCCTTTGTATTTTCGTATCAAAATCAATTCATTTATAATCAATAAGAAAAGCTTGCAGCTTTTAAGGTATCATTCTTCTTCTATTTCTCTTTACTTTTATAACAATTTTTTATTTTTTGATTGGAGAATATGAATGACAATTAACAAATTAAGAGATAAGATCACCACGTTTAGTAGATGAGCGTCTGTTTAATCAAGCAGCTGGTACATTGCAAGGAATGCGGGCACATCATATTATATAAATCTCCTAATTAGTTATGTAAAATAACAATATCTATTGAAATATGTAAGTAATTAAATGGTAACAAAATTATCATCATCGTTTGATGGTAAAATAAAAAATAAAATAAAATAAATCAAATTTATGTCGTTTTAATGATATTTTAGTCATTGTGTAGTCTTGATTTAGTATTCATATCATTTCTCGATATCGACTCATTCCGCTCTTATTGCGTGGGAGTATTAACTAGTCAGTGTCAGGTGGTCCTTAATACACTATTTACGTAGTAAGTGATGAAATATTTCGAAGAGTTGAAAATAAGCATGAATCCAAAAATTCTCAAATAGGTCAACCTTGTTGAATCCATGGATAGGCATAGGGCTGTACATCGATTCCAGTTCTACCGGCAAGGAATCGAACTAATTTTCCGATTCCGTAACTCAAATCAGTTCCTTTAAGGTCCATTTCGATCCAAAATTAAAGAACCAAAATTTTTCAGCCCGGTTCTAGTTCTAGTGTGGTGGGGATCGAAACCAAATTTTGGAATCGATTTCCGTATTACCAAATTATATTTTTTTTGGTTAAAAATTTAAAGAAGGTACAAGTCTCTTACTTAAATAATTCACCTTCACTTCACCCAAATACCAAATTAAACGTATCATCTGTTGTACATATGAATTTTAAATGAGGAGTTACAAGTTTGTTTTGAACATACAGAGTTGTTACAAAAATCACAATTTACTAATGAGTTACAAATTTATTTTGAAACCACCATTTACTACCTTCTTCCATAATGGAAAGTTACAACACAAATTTATTGTTTATAAGGTGTTATGTTGTGAATTGGGTTTGGGCCCCCAAGGGGCACCCACTTTTCTGGAATGGTGAGAAACTAGGCTAATGGTGGTTCACTACACACACGCGCACGAACCACGGTTGCCGTCGGTCGGTCAGTTCGGGTCGGATGTGGGTGCTATATATACTTTTTGGAGAAAACTCGTTTAAAAAAAATATATCTAATTTTTTTTTGAATTAAAACATTTCAAAAATCAAATCTGTAACAATTAAATATTTTTGGTTAGTTTAAAACGATTTGGTTAAATATAAAACGTTGTGGATGGTTTAATATGCAACGTTTATAAAAAAATTTCGAAAGAAAAACGCCTGCTCATTATTTTGATAATTTAATTACAACAAAATGGTTCAAAAATTCATATATATAAAGAGACTGTTTTCTCATTTGTAAAGACACAACTCGAAAAAATTCTCTCTTATAATTCTTCATCTATTGTTCTTCATGTAAACTTGAGATTCCGAGCAAATTATTTTGGGAGTGAGCATACCAATCATTTTTGTGCTAAACCGATTGAGACATAGTTTTTTGGGCTTATTTTATCCTGGGGACGTTGGGGTCGAATTACTGCAAGCACACATTCTGGGCTGAGCCGTGAAACATCTTATAGAGAGCGACTTAATGTAGACACTGCATTTTTGCATAAAGTCCAATGATGAGCCTCGTATGGAGGCACTACCCGATAAGTTACGGAAGTCACGGGAAATAGACGTCGGAAGGGAAAATTCAAAAATAAATACCTTGCCAAAATTAACTCCTTTGTTTAGCCTCAGGTTCGCTTGATTGATCTCTATTTTAAAATTTTAGCCTCGGCCCAAAACCCTCGCAACCCATGAAAAGCCCATCACGCCCAAGGCCCACCAAAGCCCAATCCAAAAATATTCAACACATTTAAAACACATGTCTAAATTAAATCAAATCCCCCTTCCTAAATTAAATAAATCACCTTCCTAATTAGCAAAGATTTAAATCCAATCCCATTCCTAATTAGCCAAGAGTGCATCCTCCAAATTTGGAAGGAAAATCTTGGCAAATTTGTGAGACGGGCAGCCACGCACTAAAGACAAAGAAGAAAACCCTAACTTAACACACATAATAGAATCCCTAGCATGCAACTATAAAAAGAGACCTAAACCACATTAATCTTCTCTTCTCACTCCTCACGGCTCACACAAGATTCACAAAGAAAATAAACCTTAAACTCATCTCTCTCATTTCTCTCTTCTCCCATTCTCGGCAATCAACAAGAAAATAAACCCTAGACCAGCCAACCCTTCTCCCTGGCAACCCTCTCTCCTCCCTCAATCTCGGCAAACATGACAACATGCAGCCCCCCTCCTGGACGACTCACAAAATAAAACCTAACCCTTTCTCTCATCCCTTCTCTCTCATTGAGACTCCTACGACTCTCAAGTTGACAACACACTAGCACTGCCTCATTCTCCCTCTCGCCTCACAAACCCAAAGCACAAAGACCCTTGACACACCGACAACAACCCTACATCACATCAAAGCAAAAACGCACAGCCCTTTACCAGTGAAACAGACCAGCCATAAACACAAAGCAGACCCAACTCACACACCGACTCATACAAGTTAACACACATCCACTGACTCACACAAATGATCCCACGCACATGGCCCCTCTTTCACGTAGCACACACCACTTCAGCCCACTGACCGACACAGAGCTAAAAACAAAGCCAACCTCATCGTACAAATCAGCAAGCCACACGCAGGCCATTAACGCATGCAGCTTCCATGTGAAACTAGAAAACAGCACCAAATAACCGTGAAACACAATCAGTAACAAGACCAACCAGCCGAATCAAACACCAAAAACAACCCCAAACAGTCCCTAAAATAACCCAAAAACAGTTCCTGAATCACCCAAAAAATAGTCCTAATAATCACTACAAAACTGCCCATTTACCATGTCCAAAACAGTGGCCAGATAACCCTGAAACCAGCCCAGAAATCACGCTAAAACAAACCCTTAAAACACCCCATGAATAACCCAAAAACAGCCCTAAAAAACCCTTAAAATAGTGAAGAAAACAGAGAAAACATCATCTTAAAACAACGAAACAGTGAAGAAAAATATTGAACCAGTGAACCATAAAAGTTACGAAGCCTTAACCCTCCTAGTGACGACGCAACGCACTTCCAAGTAGCAACTTAAAAGGTAAGACCTGAGGGCGCCCTTTGCTATTTTTTTATTCATCTTTTCAATTATCTATTGTTATTTCCCCGCATGCATCTTAATGGTTCACGCCTATTATTTTTATTTATATTGGGTTAATGATCGCGTGCTATCTCTTGGAGTATATCGGATGGAAACCCAGACGTAAATTCCGTAGCCGAATCTGAATGGACGGTAGTGCGGTCTGTACTTGCGATACAACTCCACGTACCGCTTGAGAAACTTTCAAGCATGTGTTACATTTTGGTATTTAATTTTGTGTTTGTTGTTCCGCTATTTATCTTCTATGTATTGTTTCTTTATTCATTCATGCATTGCTATTTAGTGCGCATAGGCTAATCACGATGGATTAAAGGTCCTTCATTTGAGGGAAAAGCCTAAAGGCTACCTTTACCACGACATTTTGCAGCGTCAGACGAGGTATACTTGATTGAATGTGAAATATGTTCAATCGGGCATACGAGGTCCCATATAGATATTTTCCTTGGTCGCATCTCTTTTATCATTCTGTTATTTACTTTCCGCATGTTATTGCTATATTTATTTATGCATTGCTATCTAGTGCCCACGGGCTAATCATGTGAATTAAAGGTCCTCAATTCGAGTGAAATGTCTAAAGGCTACCTTTACCACGACGTTTTGCCGCGCCGGACGAGGTATACTTGATTGAATGTGAAATACGTTCAATCGGGTATACGAGGTCCCGTATAGATGTTGGCCTTGGTCGCATCTCTTTTATTATTCCGTTATTTATTTTCCACATGTTATTGCTTTTTTTATTTATGCATTGTTATCTAGTGCGCATGAGCTAATCATGTGGATTAAAGGTCCTCAATTCGAGGGAAATGCATAAAGACTACCTTTACCACGACATTTTGCCGCGCCGGATGAGGTATACTTGATTGAATGTGAAATACGTTCAATCATACTTACGAGGTCCCATATAGATGTTGGCCTTAGTCGCATCTCTTTTATTATTATGTTATTTATTTTCTGCATGTCATTGCTTTGTTTATTCACGCATTGTTATCTAGTGCGCATGGGCTAATCATGTAGGTTAAAGGTTTTCTATTCGAGGGAAATGCCTAAAGGCTACCTTTACCACGATGTTTTGAAGCGACCTTCTTAATTTTGATTGCGCTATTCGTCTTTGTCTTGGTTGTTATTTTTCATTTTTCATTTTTGTATTCATACCTTGTTTATGTTTGAGTGTTGCCTTTCACGGTATATCGGATGGAAACCCGAACATAAATTCCGTAGCCGAATCTGAAAGGACGGTAGTGCAGTCTGTACTTGGGATACAACTCCACGTACTGTTTGAGAAACATTCATGCATACCCATGCAGTGAATCGACTCATTCTCTTAATATTTCATGTATATTTGCTTCTTTGGTCATTGTTTTTTGCATTACATACTTAATCATTTCTCTTTATTATTAACGCTTTTACTGTTATCATTTATTTATATTTTCGCACTTCTTTATTTAATATGTTTATGGGATCATGCGTTTGTTTTCATTTTATTTACGTTTATAGGTGTGTAAACTTGGATGTTGATTAAATTATCTCGCATGTGTTGCATAAGACTTGATTATATTATTGCATAAATCATTTCTACAATTGGCATAAGTAAGGGACCATTCTGAACCCAACGATTTGAGGTCTTCCATTGCGAGGGGTGAATGCGGCCTTAAATCATTTCTCAGTTCACACTGGGCGGCGACTCCATTTATTCTCCAGTTTAGTCTCCCTGAGGGCTACCCCGTACTCCCGACCGGGCCGCGAGCTCGGACAACGTCGCACACCTATGTCCCTGTGTCCAAAGTCTGGCGACTCCACTAGGGATAGAGAATCGGCCCCGAAATAATGTCTTGTAATGTTTGTGATTTTTACTTTAGTTAACATTATCTACAAGTGGGTTGGGACCAATGGGTTAATAAAACTTTCCAAACTAAAGTTGATTTAACCAAAGATATTATTAGAGTTAGATAATGATTTGGTGTCTTCCTCCACTCACTACCTTTTTATAGCCAAAAGGAAAAGCTGTGAAGACATCTAGATAATCATTTACTCAAAGCTTACCTTAAAGCATATTTAAAGTGATGGACTAATTTTGAGGATCTATTGTTTATTCCTGTCACCAAGGTGATAAGAGCCTAAGAGGTAAGGGTATTTAAGAGAGTTCGCTCCACCCTCTTTCTGGGGAATTTTCAATAGAGGAATCCATTTGACAGTTATTCATGCATCGTAAAGTCATTTTCGCTTGAAGCGGCGGATCGTTATATGGTATCATCACTCATTGGCACGTACCTTAGGGTATAAAAAATGTGCGCTCACTTGGTCGCTCGAACCCTTGAGTAGGGAGACCTAGTTGTGGGCAACCCTTCGCTGGCGGGAGCCTTTATCCATACCCTTGTAAGCCTACACATGAACCATAGTTGCATGACCTATAGAAGCCACCCTTTATGCGTGTGTTTATGACCATCATCATTTGGATTCATTTGGACCTCTTGTCATGAGATATGAACTTGTCGGGCCATTTAAACTGAGATGAGTTTTATGTCTTATACCGATTGAGCCAAAAGTTTTCAAAATACCGATGTGCCACTTTGTGTTTGGGCCCCTATTATTTGAAGTTGTTTAGCCATATTATCGCAAAAGTGTAAAACCTGTTGGGCCTTTTGCAACTGGGACAAGTTTGTACCTCGCAATAAGATGATTGAATGCTTTAAAATGATAATAGGACTTGCATGAAAACCTTGATGGGCTTAGAAAATCCAAACATGATCCAAGTATGCCAGAAGTATGAGTCTGATATCCGTATTGGCTTTCATCCAGAAAGGGTGCACCTTGTTATGACATATTCATATACTTTTGGATGCTTCCAAGTTTATCCCCATGACCACGGTTACTGAAGGCCCAATTCGTCGTTTCTAGATAATGACACGATCCTCATAATAGGTTTAGCCAAAGTTGTAAATGGGTGGTCTTTGTCTTTTATCGAGGGAAAATGACTGAAGTGACCAAGGTCCACCCGTAGCATAGGAGAGAACGATTTTGTGTACCCCATATTGGTGCATAAAATAAGCCATACCTATGACATAAATGGACTTACCACGAGTGTGGGAGAAATAAGGTCGGAAGGATATATGTTGTTTTCATAACCACTTGCATCTCATGCATACACGCATCATGTTAACCTTTGTATCATAAAAGCCATCATAGATATCTGTTGGGTTAGAAAAAGAAGACTTGTCAAGAAGAGTTTAGCAAACATGGATATCGAGGAAAAGGAAATCGAAGAACATAAAAATTTATGGTAAGGATAGAAAGACCATTGTGAAAAAAAAAGGGAAAAGAAAAAAAAAGAAAAAAAAAAAAAGAAAAAAAAATTGTGTGTTCTTAGTCCTTCATAGTTAGGCATGAGTCCAATGATGCAAATGTTTGCTTTAGGATGAAATCTTAGAAACAATAAACTCTTGACGTATTATTATCTGATGCTTTGAGTAATTGATCTATGTTAGACTCGTAAGCACTTATTTATAGATTCTTAACAGTGAAAACCTTAGTAGTTGGCAAGGTGACTAGTTGAAGAAATTGTAGGTCGGTGAATGACCGTCTGATTAGATGTCTATCTTGATTTGATTATGTTATGATGTGTGGTATGGTTGAAAATAAAAAGAAAAGTCTCGAAAAAAAAATATGAACCACCTATAATCGATAAACGTGAAGCTACCCATGGGCGAGTATTAGGATCACCATGAGGAGAAATGCTACCTTAAAGGGTAGGTTTGTTGCAAAAAAAAAAGTAGAAGAAAAAGGAAGAAGAAAAAAAAAGAGACAAAAGAAAAAGAAAACCATACCATATTGAACACGGAAAAGCAATTGCAGAGCATAATTGAGACATCTAGGTTGGTTTGACCCATCGATCCCAATTTTCAAAATAAAATCATTGAGTTGGCTTACCTAGGAATCAAGCTGTAAAAGAACCTTTGGACACACACACTTTGAGTCTGGCTTAGATCATCTATTCAAAAACTCAGATTCGAGTTGCATTGAGTGCTTTGAAGGTTCTCTGGTCTCATTACTGAGCATTTTTTGAGGACAATAATATGTATAACTATTGGGACTATTTCATAGCTTGTAATATGGTATGTTGATGCGGAGTGACACATCATGTAGTCCACTTTGACCTAGTGCAAGCAGTGGAGAGAAAAAAACTAAACCAAGTCTGGGGGCGACCAATCTACCACCTCGCGAATCAGGGACATAACGAGATCTTAAGTCATAGGACCAAAGAGAACTGAGCAATCACCAGAAGAGAACTAGCAGAAGGAAATTATAAGTAGGCCTAGGGGGCGACTAAAGACATTTGTAGGCAAATGGCACCAAAGAGCACAAGGAAGGCCTAACCCATCGGACTAGGAAATGCATCCATGCATACATGCATACACGTCATATACACGCAATTTTTGTTTTGTGTTCGCAGGATTTGAAGAAAAAAAAGAAAAAAAAGCGGCTAAGAGGAGCAACTCAATTTGGGAACAAGACCCTCAACTCCATTCGGGAACAAGACCCACAACTCAAATAGGGAACAAGACCCACAACTCAAATTGGGAACAAGACCCACAACTCAAATCGGGAACAAGACCCATAATTCAAATCGAGAACAAGACCCACAACTCAAATCGGGAACAAGACCCACAATTCAAATTGGGAACAAGACCCTCAACTCATTTCGGGAACAAGACCCACAACTCAAATAGGGAACAAGACCTTCAACTCAATTTGGGAACAAGACCCATAATTCCATTCGGGAACAAGACCCTCATCTCAATTCGGGAACAAGACCCTCGACTCAATTTGGGAACAAGACCCACAATTCCATTCGGGAATAAGACCCTCATCTCAATTCGGGAACAAGACCCACAACTAAAATCGGGAACAAGACCCACAACTCAAATCGGGAACAAAACCCACAACTCAAATCGGGAACAAGATCCACAATTCAAATCAGGAACAAGACCCACAACTCAAATCGGGAACAAGACCCACAATTCAAATCGGGAACAAGATCCACAATTCAAATCGGGAACAAGACCCACAACTCAAATCGGGAACAAGACCCACAACTCAAATCGGGAACAAGACCCACAACACAGTTCGGGAATAAAGCCCATAACTCGGTGGTTCGGGAACAAAACCTAGAGGATAAAGCGCCTCGCCATCACCTCACATCAGTAACGGTTCGGGAATGAACCACCTCTCAAGTAATGGTTCGGGAATGAACCATCCACATCTCAAAGCAACGGGTAAGTACGACAGCCGACGAACCAGGTAAGTAAAAAAAATGCATGCATGACTTTGATAGGATTGTCACTGTCACACACTGCACAAGTTCCATCAAAGTGGGGGTGACTGTAGACACTTCATTTTTACATAAAGCCCAATGTTGAGCCTCGTATGGAGGCACTACCCGATAAGTTGTGGAAGTCGCGGGAAACGGACGTCGGAAGGAAAAATTCAAAAATAAATACCTTGCCAAAATTAATTCATTTTTTTAGCCTCGGGTTCGCTTGATTGATCTATGTTTTAAAATTTTAGCCTCGGCCCAAAACCCTCGCAACCCATGAAAAGCCCATCACGCCCAAGGCCCACCAAAGCCCAATCCAAAAAAATTCAACACATTTAAAACACATGTCTAAATTAAATCAAATCCCCATTCCTAAATTAAATAAATCACCTTCCTAATTACCAAAGATTTAAATCCAATCCCATTCCTAATTAGCCAAGAATGCATCCTCCAAATTTGGAAGGAAAATATTGGCAAATTTGTGAGATGGGCAACCACACACTAAAGACAAAGAAGAAAACCCTAACTTAACACACACAATAGTGTAGGGGTTTTAGGGGCAGAACCCGGTAACGCAGCGGAAGCGGCGGAAGATCGTATCTTTCGATTTCAAAACTTTTTCTCGGATTAATTAAATAAACATATTTATTTAATTATCCAATAATCAAATTATGAAATAAAATTCAAATAAATCATATTTAAGTGAATTTACCAAATTACCCTTATATTGTTATTTTGTCCATTTTAGTCCGAAATTGATCTAATCAATTTTGAATGATTTTAAATCATTTCTAAGATGAACTTAGCATGTTCAAAACATCAAAACACCAAAAGCACCAAAAATCCCAATTTCTAATCCTTGGCCGAATGCACCTCCAAGGTGCCATTTTGTGCACTTTGTCATTTCATGCATCAAAACACATCAAGATGTAATCCAATGAACATGAAACTTTATATGAATCATATACACATCAAAATACACAACATATATGAAAACCCCCAAATTTGGAATTGGTCATGAACCCTAATTTTTCAATTTCTTCAAATTGGACAAATTAGACCAAATTGGTTAAATCAATTACTTCAATCATGTTTCTTCCATCCAATCAAAGTCTCAACACAATGAAACAACTCAAGATCAAATCTAGGTCATCTAAGAGTGGGTCAACAACTCTAGATTAGCAACTTGGTTTCCAAAACCTTAAAAGAAAGCTTATAACTACAATAGTCACAACCTTCCTTCATCATACATGCTCAACACTTCCATCAAAACTTCCATCAACAAAAACACAAGGAATAAAGAAAGAAATAACCTAAGAACATCATATGTTAAAGCCTAGATCCTAAGGAACATTTTCATTTCTAATAGCAAGTTGGAAAAACTTACTAAAATCCAAGCTTTCTTTGATTTCTTCTTTCTTCTCACAAGCTTCCTTTGCTTCCATTAATGGAGTTTTTCTTTTAAAGTGTATTAGGTTAAGAAGAATGAAATGAAAAAACAATATATACTTGTATCAAAATGGCTTTGGCCGAAATTCACTAAAGGAAATACAAGTTTTTGTAATTTCAATTTCATTTCACTTTACATTTAATCAACTTGCATAAATATCTTAATAACACTTTATTAGATATTTAATTAAGTCAACAAATGCAACTAAGAATAATATAACTCTTATATTTTAAGTGTATGGCCGAAATTATGAAGAAATAAAGGAAAAAGATATTTTTATTTTTCAAACAATTTTGAACAAATATCTTAAGAAGTCAAAATCAATTTGACAACTTTTTCCTTTAATGTAAAGTCAAATATTTACATTTATAATCATTTCCTAACTTTATCATTTGGTGATATATTTATATTTTAATTATATTAATCATTTAACAATTAAATAATTAAATAATTAATTAAATACAAATATATCAAATATATGTATTATATTTACTTTAAATATCTCAAATACATATATTGATGATATATGTCAAATACCTTTATTTGACTATTCATTAATGTGTATTTAATAATATCACATATTAAATACAAATACACATTAATTAGGAAATGACGGTTCGGCCCGTTCGCATGTATTTTTCGTTTAACGATTAAACGATTTATAAATAATCATCATTATTCATAAATGTTGCTCTAGTGCTCTACGAGTATGTTTCATTATTGAGACTCTCTAGATTCAGGTATATCCGTCACGAAATCCAATTTCGTGTCCATAATCTATCCACCCGTAGATTATGACGATCACAGATAAACTAGCTGAATCATACAGGTCGAGGTCATTGCATACGTATAATCCCTCCGTCACAGGTATCCAGATAATCCCAGAGATATAGATGTAAACGTCAAATCTCTATAGGTATTATCTCGTCGACGTATCTATTAGCAATCTTTAAATAACACTCGGAACTTACTTCCGATGTATACTGTGGCCACAGATTTAACAGACTGCTAATTATATATGGACTACCTATGCTCTGTACACAGAACTGACGGATCCTATCTTGACACACATAGGATATCCTGAGGATCGATCCACACCCAACGAACAGGCGGAGGTCTGATCTAAATAGATCGGTGACGTGACTGCCATCTAAGTGTGGAGGATGTCTCATACATCCACAGTGGTGTCTCAAGTCGAAGGACCACTATGCTACTCAACCCGAGAAGATTCTTATTGACGTTGGCGTACCATCCATTAAGAATCTTCGGTGAGCCGTTCAGTGTTTATCCACTATAAACACCTACACGTCTATACGAGTCTCCATAGACTCATGGTTCATTGGGATAAACCATCGTACCAAGTCTCGATATACGACATGTACTGGTCTCAACGGATTTGTCTAACCGACCCGTGTTAGCAAATCTTGACCAGGAACTATGTTTGATAATATTCATATAGCAGTGACACTTCCCAATGTCAATTACAAACTAACTTTGTAAATGTGTACTGCATTATATATTATCGGGCCTTTGTCTAATATATACATATCACTAAACCACATTTAGTTTCAATCTAATCGTAATCAGATCGAATACGTATATAAGAACAAGAGGTGCAACCATAAATAAGTAATATTATGGAATAAGTGGATGTTCGTATTCATGAATCAGACATAAATACGGTCCGGATTGGCGCTCTGAGCACCACCCCAACAAATAGAAACCCTAGCATGCAACTATAAAAAGAAACCTAAACCAACCCTAATATTCTCTTCTCACTCCTCACGACTCACACAAGATTCACAAAGAAAATAAACCCTAAACTCATCTATCTCATTTCTCTCTTCTCCCATTCTCGACAATCAACAAGAAAATAAACCCTAGACCAGCCAACCCTTCTCACTGGCAACCCTCTCTCCTCCCTCACTTTCGGTAAACATGACAACATACAGCCCCCCTCCTGGATGACTTACGAAATAAAACCTAACCATTTCTCTCGTCCATTCTCTCTCATTAAGACTCCCACGGCTCTCAAGTTGACAACACACTAGCACTGCCTCATTCTCCCTCTCGCCTCACAAACCCAAAGCACAAAGACCCTTGACGCACCGGTAGCAACCCTACATCACGTCAAAGCCAAAATGCACAACCCTTTACCAGTGAAACAGACCAGTCATAAACACAAAGCAGACCCAACTCACACACCAACTCACACAAGTAAACACACATCCACCGACTCACATAAATGAACCCACGCACATGGCCCCTCTTTCACGTAGCACACAACACT
This sequence comes from Zanthoxylum bungeanum, assembly GCA_019454045.1. NCBI lineage: Eukaryota > Viridiplantae > Streptophyta > Magnoliopsida > Sapindales > Rutaceae > Zanthoxylum > Zanthoxylum bungeanum. The sequence goes on from SKCR01031904.1 coordinate 64,170, forward strand.
TCAGCCCATTGACCGACACATAGCTAAAAACAAAACCAACCTCACCGTACAAATCAGCAAGCCACACGCAGGCCATTAATGCATGCAGCTTCCACGTGAAACTAGCAAACTGCACCAAATAACCGTGAAACACAATCAGCAACAAGACCAACTGATTGAATCAAACACCAAAAACAGCCTCAAACAATCCCTAAAATCACCCAAAAATAGTCTCTGAATCACCCAAAAAATAGTCCCTGAATCACCCAAAAAATAGTCCCAAAAATCACTACAAACTGCCTCTTTACAAAAACAGAACCTTAAAACACCCCCTGAATCACCCAAAAACAGCCCTAGAAAAAACCTTAAAACAGTATAAAAACAGGGACCAAACAGCAACAAAAACAGTGAAGAAAACAGAGAAAACAACAGCTCAAAATAGCGAAACAGTGAAGGAAAATATTGAACCAGTGAACCATAAAAGTTACAGAGCCTTAACCCTCCCGGCGACGACGCAATGCACTTCCGAGAAGCAACTTAAAAGGTAAGACCTGAGGGCGCCCTTCGCTATTTTTTTTATTCATCTTTTCAATTATCTATTGTTATTTCCCCGCATGCATCTTTATGGTTCACGCCTATTATTTTTATTTATATTGGGTTAATGATCGCGTGATATCTCTTGCGGTATATCAGATGGAAACCTAGACGTAAATTTCATAGCCGAATCCGAATGGACGGTAGTGCGGTCCGTACTTGGGATACAACTCCACGTACCGCTTGAGAAACTTTCAAGCACGTGTTACATTTTGGTATTTAATTTTGTGTTTGTTGTTCCGCTATTTATTTTCTATGTATTGTTTCTTTATTCATTCATGCATTGCTATTTAGTGCGCATGGGCTAATCACGATGGATTAAAGGTCCTCCATTTGAGGGAAAAGCCTAAAGGCTACCTTTACCACGACGTTTTGCCGCGCCGGACGAGGTATACTTGATTGAATGTGAAATACGTTCAATCGGGCATACGAGGTCCCATATAGATGTTGGCCTTGGTCGCATCTCTTTTATCATTCCGTTATTTACTTTCCGCATGTTATTGCTTTATTTATTTATGCATTGCTATCTAGTGCGCATGGGCTAATCATGTTAATTAAAGGTCCTTATTTCGAGGGAAATGTCTAAAGGCTACCTTTACCACGACGTTTTGCCGCGCCGGACGAGGTATACTTGATTGAATGTGAAATACGTTCAATCGGGTATACAAAGTCCCATATAGATGTTGGCCTTGGTCGCATCTCTTTTATTATTCCGTTATTTGCTTTCCGCATGTTATTGCTTTATTTATTTATATATTTTTATCTAGTGCGCATGGGCTAATCATGTGGATTAAAGGTCCTCAATTCGAGGGAAATGCATAAAGGCTACCTTTACCACGACGTTTTGCCGCGCCGGACGAGGTATACTTGATTGAATGTGAAATACGTTCAATCAGGCATACGAGGTCCCATATAGATGTTGGCCTTGGTCGCATCTCTTTTATTATTATGTTATTTATTTTCCGCATGTCATTGCTTTGTTTATTCATGCATTGTTATCTAGTGCGCATGGGCTAATCATGTGGGTTAAAGGTCCTCTATTCGAGGGAAATGCCTAAAGGCTACCTTTACCACGATGTTTTGCCGCGCCCTTCTTCTATTGATTGTGCTATTCGTATTTGTCTTGGTTGTTATTTTTCATTTTTCATTTTTATATTCATGCCTTGTTTATGTTTGAGTGTTGCCTCTCGCGGTATATCGGATGGAAACCCAGACATAAATTCCGTAGCCGAATCCGAATGGACGGTAGTGCGGTCTGTACTTTGGATACAACTCCACATACCGCTTGAGAAACATTCAAGCATACCCATGCAGTGAATTGACTCATTCTCCTCATATTTCATGTATGTTTGATTCTTTGGTCATTCCTTTTTGCATTACATACTTAATCATTTCTCTTTATTATTAACGCTTTTACTGTTATCATTTATATATATTTTCGCACTTCTTTATTTAATATGTTTATGGGATCATGCGTTTGTTTTCATTTTATTTACATTTATGGGTGTGCAAACTTGGATGTTGATTACATTATCTCGCATGTGTTGCATAAGACTTGGTTATACTATTGCATAAATCCTTTCATTACAATTGGCATAAGTAATGGACCATTCCGAACCCAACGGTTTGAAGTCTTCCCTTGCGAGGGGTGAGTGCGGCCTTAAATCATTTCCCAGTTCACACTGGGTGGCGACTCCATTTATTCTTCGGTTTAGTCCCCCCGCGGGCTACCCCGTACTCCCGACCGGGCCGCGAGCCCGGACAGCGTCGCACACCTCTGTGCCTGTGTCCACACTTAATCCGTGACTCAACCCAGTTTCAATATTGTTTTCGTGGTGAACGATAATATTTTTCTTATTCTGCACAATGTTTCAACATCCTATAAGATTTGAGCTTGTGACCTCTTACTTCTTTCGGGGATCATTACAAAATCAATATATTTATTAATTAGCTTACTTTATGTATGGACCATTCATACAAGTTTGAGAAGTAATCATTACTTAATATCAATTATCAATTATTATATTTTTTTCATATGAAACAAAAAATATATTGAATAAATGAGAAAAAAGGTAATCCGGAATTGAAAAATAAGATACCATATTTAATTCGATAGATTCTAATCCAAAAAAATGAAAACTCGATTTTTTCTAAATAAGTTTTGATTCCACTCGGAACCGGAACACCGAAACCAGTTGAGAGTCGAGACAACCAGAAATTGAAAATGATCCACCGTTATAGTTGTCGTGGCGACTGCACAGTAAGAAATGATGGACGGCTATGAAAACGCCACGTGGCTAAAACTTAAATCCCCATCAACGGACTGAATTTCATCTTAAAATGGTCAGCCAATAAGTAGCCAAATCGCCTATAAATATCTTGACCAATCACGCAGCTTACTCCTCGTAATTTCTCACTAAAAATAGAAACAAAAATCGTTATAGCTCTTTTTTTGGATCGATCAATGGCGGAGAAGAATTTCAAGTACGTGATCGTCGGTGGCGGCGTCGCTGCTGTGAGTTCTTCATCGATTATATTTTTTTTTTGTTTTTTTTTATGTTAATTCGATATGTTATCTGTGAATTTTTTTGATTTTTTTATTATTGAAAATGAACTTGAAATAAGTGTCTGATTGATATTGTATGCAGATCTATTTATGTAATTATTATTAGTGTTATTATATTTATTAGGCGTCAATTACTAGCGATGATTAGTGTGTTTGACTAATTTTTGTAAATAGTCGCGTTATGAATGTTGCTACTGTGTCGTTGCTTAAACGCTGATGGAGAAGAAACGAAAAAGCCTCTAAAGTTTGAAACTTTTTAAAAATATCTTCTTTTTTTTTTTTTTTGCAAGCTTGATGTAGTCTTGCAAATTGCTTAGCTCAGTTCAGTGTTATTAAGAATTGTATGAAAGAAATTTACTGTCAGTGGTTTTGTTTGGACTTTTTTTATATAAGAAATTCCTGAAAAGCGTGTGAATTTGTTAGTCTATTGTCTCAATTGATGTAATGCAGAATTTTTGGTTAATTGTTTCCGGTGTAATATAAAATTGATGCTGTGAAATTCCATCTGTCAAAAATTATCACATTATAATGAATAGTGAATTCATGATTAATGTACACATGCAGTCTGATATTTTTATGTTGGAAAAATGCTTTTTGTGATTATTTTTTTTCAGATTAAAATGATTTTTCCCTTCACCTGAAGTTTTCCCATTTTACATTATAGGGATATGCAGCTAGGGAGTTTGCCAAGCAGGGAGTTAAGCCAGGGGAACTGGCGATTATCTCCAAAGAAGCAGTACACATTCTACTACCATCATCATCCTTATAACTTTTCAGTTATTCCAGCTTTGTACCCTAATTCATGCTTTCTTGCATTCATAGGTGGCTCCATACGAGCGTCCAGCACTTAGCAAGGCATATCTTTTCCCTGAGGGTAGGTTATGGTACATCTTTGTCTAATTTTATTGTTTGGATTGTCGTTGCTGCACTTGGTTTACATGCTATGATTTGTAATCTTGACGTAAAATCCTTTTTTCTTACCAGGAACTGCTAGACTTCCCGGTTTCCATGTCTGTGTTGGAAGTGGAGGAGAGAGACTTCTTCCTGAATGGTACAAGGAGAAAGGTATTGTAGACTATTCTCTCAATTTAATTTTTTCTTTCTGAAATTTTATGGAACATGCACACTGATTTCTGAAGGGATTTACAACTTTTATGTTGAGCAGACAACGACTATTTCAATATTCTTTTATTTTATTTATTTTGCCTTTCCAAACTTTAAACAAAAACTACTCCAAATCTTTTGTGATTAGAGCAAAACCCAAGTCTCTTGTACTGATATTAGAGCCCTTAAATGTTTAAACAATGAAAGAATCTCTTGCTCATTTTGATATTTGGCTGCCAAAGGTTTTGAGTGATTTTTTTTATGAAATTTTCAATCAGAAACTTGCTTCTCATGGTTTCATGCATGCAGGAATTGAATTGATCCTCAGCACAGAAATAGTAAAAGCTGATCTTGCTTTGAAGACTCTGGTTAGTGCAGCTGGGCAGACCTTTAAGTACCACACTTTAGTCATTGCAACTGGTTCCACAGTAAGCATAACATCTCTGACAACTATCAGATAAAGCATTGCCTCTTTTGCTTATCTTCTAGTACCACTGAAATGCTAATTGCCATCTTTTAGGTTTTGAGGTTGACAGATTTTGGTGTTCAAGGAGCTGATGCCAAAAACATATTCTACTTAAGAGAAATCGATGATGCTGATAAGCTGGTTGAAGCAATTAAAGCGAAGAAGAATGGGAAGGCAGTGATTGTTGGAGGAGGATACATTGGTCTTGAGCTAAGTGCAGCTTTGAAAATAAACAACTTTGATGTTAGCATGGTTTATCCTGAACCATGGTGCAGTAAGTGAAGAACTATTGTTCAAAACTCTGCTTTCTTTATATTTTCTTAAATATGGATATATAACATGCAACAAATTATTTCATAACTTCTGTAGGTTCTCGGTTTCCTAATATATAACTTGTTACATGCAGTGCCTCGTCTCTTTACTGCGGATATTGCTGCTTTCTATGAGGGTTATTACGCCAATAAGGGAATCAAAATTATCAAGGGAACAGTTGCTGTTGGATTTACTGCCAACAACAATGGAGAGGTAAACCGTCAACTGTCTGCATAGCTAGTGCTGTTTTGATGTTGCTTTCATGGAATTGAATTAATTTTGTATGATCCTTTCATCATTCAGGTGAAAGAAGTGAAGCTAAAGGATGGCAGAGTACTGGAAGCTGACATTGTCGTTGTTGGTGTAGGAGGAAGACCTCTCATATCATTAGTTAAAGGGCAAGTAGAAGAGGAGAAAGGAGGCATAACGGTTTGTATAACTTAAGTGATATCAATGAAGTGTTTTCACTGTTGTATGCTTTTTTTTGTTTACATCACATGCTTCTGACTGGACGTATTAATTGCAGACTGATGGATTTTTCAAGACAAGTGCTGCTGATGTGTATGCTATTGGCGATGTAGCGACTTTCCCTATGAAACTGTACAACGAGATGAGAAGAGTCGAACACGTTGACCATGCCCGCAAATCAGCTGAGCAGGCTGTGAAGGTACTCAGTATTAAACATTCTTTTTGATTTTTAATGAGTAATATTCTTCCTATGTAATTAAAAAAAAAAAAAAAAGAATCTTCTTATGTAGTGTTAACATTTCAATGCCAGAGTTCCTTCACTGTGTCCTCGTTGAATGAGTAGAATGCATGAGTGACAAATTCTTGTTAATTTCAGGCCATCAAGGCAGCTGAGGAGGGTAAAACAATTGATACATACGAGTATCTCCCATACTTCTATTCTCGCGCCTTTGATTTGTCATGGCAGTTCTATGGTGACAATGTGGGTGACACTGTGATATTCGGAGACAACGATCCTGCATCAGCAAACCATAAGTTTGGATCATACTGGATCAAAGACGGAAAGGTTGTGGGGGTTTTCCTCGAGAGTGGAACTCCAGAAGAAAACAAGGCAATTGCCAAAGTTGCTAGGGTTCAACCTCCAGTTGATAGCTTGGATGTGCTGAAAAATGAGGGCCTTTCCTTTGCCAGCAAGATCTAACAATTCTATGTTTAAAGGGGATAATAAATATGTGATTGCAGAGTGCCTTTGTTAAAAAACGTATCAATAACTTGTGACTTGCTTCAGAATACATTGCATGGAACCTGTATTTGCTTTTTTGCTTGGTGGTTTTGCAAGTTTATATTTGGATTGGTTTGCCAAACAATTGCTTTGATAAAACGCTGCAGTGACCTAGGATTGATCTTGGGAACAAGACGATGAGTTGAGGCTTCATAATTTAGCCGGGCCCAAGACATGTTTGTTCTGAGGGGGATTTTTGACTTGGTATCAAATTAAACCAAGTATTCCCATTTTTTCTTTGCACAACAGTTGATTCCATATCACTCTCCTTCACTTTCTCCACCTCTCCTCCTTTTTCTCCTCTATAACGTTCAGATTTCTCCTATAAATATCAGTGTTAATTCATGAGTGAAACACACAATACACAATACACTCTACTTTCTCTTTCTTTTTTAATGATTTGGGTTGCTGGGATTATGAAGCATTCTGCTTATACCAACGATACATCGTTGAAGATGCTGGAAAACAAAAATTTGTCATTGGCAACTATTATAGATGGGAGATGACGGATCAAAAGCATATCAAGCGGCAAATCAACGAATACCATAAGATCTTGGAAGATTTGAAGGCTGAAAACATCAATTTGCAGGAAGAATTTGTAGCCGAAATGCTGATTGAGAAGCTACTAGATTCTTGAAAGGACTACAAGCAGCAACTAAAGCACACACATAAATAGCTATCTCTTGCAGATTTGATCACACATATCATTATCGAAGACACCAACCAAAGAGAATCCAAAACTGCCAAAGCAAATGAGATAGCGTCAAAAGTAAATTTGGTGCAAAACAAATCATACAAAAAAAGATACGATTTTAAGAAACCCGATTACATGCCCAAAGCCACTAATCCCCACTTTCGAAAAAAAAGGTTCTTGTTTTGTTTGTGGAAAGTCAGGTCATCATGCTGCTCAATGCAGAAGACGAGCGAGAAATGACAATCCTCATAAACCAAAGGCAAACTTGGTTGAAGGAGATGACATAATTACTGTGGTCATTTCTTAAGTTAATATTGTGACTGATGTGAAAGAATGGGTGGTAGACTCTGGTGCTGCCAGGCATATTTGTGCTAACAAAGATGCCTTTACCTCCTACACTCTAGTAGGGGAAGGAGAAGAACATATTGTTAGGGTTGGTGCTCGGAGCGCTAATCCGGATCATATTTATGTCTAATTCATGAATATGAACAATATATTTTTTCCATAATATTACTTATATATGGTTGCACCTCTTGTTTTTATATACGTATTCGATCTGATTACGATTAGATTGAAACTAATATGATTTAGCGATATGTATATATTAGACAAAGACCCTAAGATTTACAATGTAGTGCGCAGTTACAACGTAGTTTGTAATTGACATTGGGAAGTGTAGACACTTGCATTTTTGCATGAGCCCGATGATGAGCCTCGGTCGGAGGCACTACCCGATAAGTTGCGGAAGTTGCGGGAAACGGACGTCGGAAGGGGAAATTCAAGATAAGTACGTCATCAGATATAATTCACCTGATCACTGCGTTTGCGTTCGTGCCGCGTTCGGAAACACGTTCGAACTGCGAACAGATTGCGGGCGTTCGTGTAGCGTCCGAAGAAGCGTTCGAACGACCATCGGTATTTCTGTTTTACTGCTAGCCACACGCCCAAGCCCATCCAAAGCCCATTTAGCCCACCAAGCCCAATCCAAAAATAATTAAAACACTTAAAATACATGTCACAAATTAAATCAAATCCTAAATTAAATAAAACAAATCACCTTCCTAAACTAAATAAATCAAATCAAATCAAAATAAATCCTCATTCCTAAACCAAACAAATCAAATCCAATCACCTCCCAAAATAAATATATCCCCACCAAAATTACACAATATCATTTCTTTTAATAAACTAATTAATCACCTCCTTTATTGACATGATTCCCTTCTATACCTAGAAACCCTAGTGCACCATTATAAAAGAAACCAAAATTCCAAACCCTTACCCCTTAGAGACACACAACAACCTTCAAGAAAAAAAACATAAGAAAATAATAGAAAACCCTAAGCTCTCTTCACTTAGACCTTCACCCCTTTCTTTAGAGCACATTCACGCCCAAACACCCATAAAACACTAAAAACTGCACTCCAAAATCCCCATAAATCACCCAAAAACCAGTCCCAAATCACCCCAAAACAGTAGCCTTTAGCACCAAGTATAACCCCGAAGCAGTAATCGAAAAGGACACGCAAATAGAAGTAGAAAACAGCGAGGAAAGATCGAGGAAGCAGCAGCGAAAACAGCGGAACGGTGAAGGAAAATAGTAGACCAGAAAACCAGAAAAGTGGTGGAGCAGTAACCCTTCCGGCAACGACGTGACGCACTCCCGAGGAGCAACTTAAAAGATAAGACCTGAGGGCACCTTTTATTACTTTTTATTTTGTAGTTTGGATGCGGCATGCTCTGTTGGACATGGAATATGTCCAACTGGGTGTGCGAGGTCCTATATCAAAGATGACCAAATCCTTGGTCACATCTTTCTTTAACGTTCCTTTATTTATTTATCGCACATTTATCTCATATTATTACCTCTTTATCATTCCGCATGTTTCTTCATTTGCTTATGTGTTGTTATATGCATTATCATACTTAATGCCCATTTTTACGATTGCATTGTGTTAACGCGTGAATGTTGCCTCTCGTGGTATATCGGATGGAAACCCAGACATAAATTCCGTAGCCGAATCCGAATGGACGGTAGTGCGGTCTGTACTTGGGATACAACTCCACGTACCACTTGGGAAAATATTCCTGCATGTGTTTACTGTATTATGGATACCACTTTCGCCACTTCGTTCGAACGCGTTCCCGAACGCTACTCGAACGCACACAATATGTCTCGCCCCCGTTCGAACGTATTTCCGAACACTACACGAACTCGGGCATTCTGGGCAGATTCCTTTATCACGTCTTAGGCATTTTTGTGTTCATTGTCCCGTTATCTACTTTCTACATGTCTTTTTTCTTTATTGTTAATCTGATGCGCATGGGCTAACTATGGTGGATTAAAGGTCCTCCATTCGAGGGGAATGCCTAAAGGCTACCTTTACCACGATGTTTTGCCGCGCCGGACGAGGTACACTCGATTGAATGTGAAATATGTTCAATCGGGCATACAAGGTCCCATATTATTGCTTTATTTATCTTCTATGCATTTTTATTTGATGCGCATGGGCTAATTATGTTGGTTTAAAGGTCCTCTATTTGAGGGAGGAAAATTCTAAAAGGCTACCTTTACCATGATATTTTACCGCGCCTTTTATTATTCCGTTATTTATTTTTCGCATATTATCTCTTTGTTTATTCATACATTGCATTCTAGTGCGCATGGGCTAACTAGGGTGGATTAAAGGTCCTCTATTCGAGGGAAATGCCTAAAGTCTACATTTACTACAATGTTTTGGCGCACCGGACGAAGTACACTCGATTGAATGTAAAATATGTTCAATCAGGCATACGGGGTCCTACATTGTGTATTTGTTTATCCATGCATGTGTTTTTGTCATTTCAAATGCCATTTTGGTAATCTCGTTCGAACGCGTTTCCGAACGCTACACGAACGTATGCATTCTACCTCATTCCGTTCGAACGCGTTTACGAACGCTACTCGAACGCGCATCTATTTTATTTTACCATGCATCAGGTGTTATCCCGTTCGAACGCGTTTTCGAACGCTATACGAACGCGAACATTCTGTTTATCGTTCGAACGCGTTTCAAACGCTACACGAACGCACATACAGTGCATAGACTTCTTTTCGTCACATTTCATGCATGTTTGCTTATTTGATCATTTCTTTTGCACTATATGATTAATCATATCATTTCATTATTTACGCTTAGATAATTATCATCTATTTATATTTCCGCATTTATCTATTTAATGTGTTCATGAGATTGTGTGCTTGTCTTTATTTCACTTTCTTTTATGCATGCAAACTTAGATATAGGTTGTATGCAAACTTAGATGTAGGTTATTCTTGTGTATGTATGTTGCGTAGACTTGGTTATATTATCGCTTAAATCCGTTCATTACAAGAGGCATAAGTAAGGGACCATTCCGAACCCAACGGTTTGAGGTCTTCCCTTGCGAGGGGTGAGTGCGGCCTTAAATTATTTCCCAGTTCACACTGGGTGGCGACTCCATTTTATTTCTCCGATTTAGTCCCCCGCAGGCTACTCCGTACTCCCAATCGGGCCGCGAGCCCGGGACAGCGTCGCCGATTTCTGTGTCCTACAGGAAGTATCACTATAAGTTGTATATTCTCAAATAAAGTTCATGGTCAAGATTTACTAACACGGGTCGGTTAGTAAAATCCACTGAGACCAGTACATATCATATATCGGGATTCGGTCCGATGGTTTATCCCAATGAACCATGAGTCTTGGGAGACTCGTACAGACATGTATGTGTTTATTTGATAAACACTGAACGGCTCACCGAAGATTTCCTAATAGATGGTATACCAACATCAATAGGAATCTTCTCGAGTCGAGTAGCATAATAATCCTTCGACTTGAGATACCACTGTGGATATATGAGACATCCTCCACACTTTGATGGCAGTCACGTCACCAATCTATTTAGATCAGACCTTTGCCTGCTCGTTGGATGTGGACTCATGCTCATGATATCCTGTGAGTATCAAATAGAATCCTTCAGTCATGTGTACAGGACATAGGTAACATGTACGTGTTTGCGATCTAGTAAATCCATGACCGTGTTATACTTCGGAAGCGAGTTCCGAGTTTTATTTAGAGATCATAAATTTGAAAGTCGACTATATTATACCTTAAGGATTTGACGTTCTTATCTATATCCCCGGTATAATATGGATAGTCTGTGACAGAGGGATTATACGTATGCAATGACCTCGACTTACATAGTTTATCGAGATTATTTGTGGTCGTTATAATTTATGAGTGGGTGAATTATGGACACGAAATTTGATTCCATGACGGATAAACCTAAACTTAGAGAGTCCCACAATATGAAGTGTACTCGTTGAGCACTTGGGCAACGCGTTATGAATAATACAGATTATTCATAATATTTTATCGGATTAAATGAGTTAATTCGAATCGTTTAAACGGTTAAACGAAAATACATGCATTAGGGGATTTTGGTAAATTAATAATTAATATGTATTTGTATTTGATATATATTAATTAATTTTCAAATTTTGACACATGTCATTAATATATGTATTTTATTTTTTAGTGTAAATAAAAATACATATATAATAATAATTGTATTAATTAATTATTTAGATATTTAAATGTTAAATATTTAGATAATTAAATAATATCTATATTACATAATTTTTATGTAATATGTTTAATTATTATTGGTTACTAATAATATTAAACTTTAATGTTGAAGTATTCAATTTGATTTTGTCTACTTTAAATTTAATGTTTAATTAAATCAAATAATATTCATTTGTAATAACTGTTATTACATATATTATTTTTGGGTAACAAATGACATGACATTTAAGCTTGGAGTGTACAAACTGGATTTGTCAACCTAAAGTTTGATATTTATTTTTGACTAAATAAATTACTAAATGACCAAATTCCCCCACTTTTTTCGGCTAGCCCTAGTATTTAAAGTGAAAAATTTTATTTTCTCTTTCATAAGCTTCCCTTGGCTGAAACTCACCTCCATAAAAGCTCCCAAAATTTTTCTTGAGGAAACTTGAGAGAAAGTGATGAAATCAAGAAGAAAGCTTAAGGAAATTAGGAGATTTTGAGGTAATCTTCAATATTCTTAAGCTTAGAAAGTTTGTTTCTTATTCTTGAGTATCTAGAATAGTTCCAGGGTTTCTTTCTTTCTTGGATTTTGAGGCTTTTGAATTTTGAAGGCTAGATGCATGTGTAAAGTTAGATTGAATAATATTAGTGTAATATTAGTTCAATTTTGTCATTTGATGACTTGTTGCCATTTTAGAGTGTTATGACCACTCTTGTAACTCCTAGAATTATTCTTGAGTTCTTCATTAGTGCTGTATTTGTTTGGTGTAAATATTAATATGATTAATATTGAGAAAATTATATTTAAAGCGTGAAAAATGTTAATTTTTGTTCCCTGGTCAGACCTGAAAAAATTGGAATTTTGGTGATGAAAATTATGTTATTTAAATATATTGGATGTGTTTTGGACATTGGAATAATTGCCGGAAATTGTTTCGGAGTGAAAATACGTGAAAACGGTGAAAAACGGTGTTACCGGGTGAGTTTCCAGCTTACTGGGTGACGGCTATCCAAACAGTGAGTTGGTCACTGTTCGGGCAGACCATGAATTGCCCAAGTACAGGACAGCCCCCGTGTGTATTGGTTGGTCGGTTCGGACAAAAGCGCATTTTATACTATTTTACGGAAAAATATTTTCGTAAAAGTTTCGTGGTGTTTCTAAATTATTTATGTCATTATTTGATATCTAATAATTATGCTTAGGTGAAATATGAATGAATTATTCATATGGGATATTGAATAATTTATTCGGTAAGTTTAAAAAAAAAAAATTAAAGTTACGATTTCACCCGAATTGCACCTTCTGCTGTGCCTGACTCCAACAAAATGGTATCAGAGCGAGTCTGATCCTACATCCATTATATTTTTCATACTTGATATATGATATTTAATCCAATTTTATTATTTGCACATGCATGTGAAATTAATTTGATTAATTTCGGATTGTTTGACAATATGAATATCCATGCTTAATAAATTTTTAAAGTAACTAGTATTAGGAATACTTGTTTCTTGGTCCGCCTTGTTAGTACGGATGCGAATATTTTCCTGATGCTGTAGCTGTATCTGTCAAAGTTGTGCAGTTATGGTTGATGGTAGTTCATTTGCGCCGGCAGAACTTATATGATAAGAGACAAATTCAAGTGAAAATTGATTACTGAACATGCCAAAGCTGTCAGAACTATATCGGTAGCTTGAGTTTGCCATTGACAAGTGAAGTCTTGATACGCCTCCTATGAACGTGCCAAATATGTCACAACGAGAAACGGTCAGGATCAAAATCAAGAGTCACAGTGAGTGTGATTGATGATGAGTTGTCTACCTGTGATTATACGTAGGTGAAAACATGTGTAACGACCTGACCGGCGTAAACACACACGTATAACGCAAACGCACGTATCGTTCAAGTAGTATAAAAATATCGATCCCACGAGGACTTAATATCTAATCTATTAATTTTATGAGGTCAAATAATTACTAGTATCTAACAGGTTGTTTGATTGATTTGAAATGGTGACGATTCTAAATTTAAAAACAAGCAAATAAAATGGTTCGAAAGTAGGTTTTAAGAAAACTCAATATTAAAAACTATCTAGGGTTGTGATTTCTTCCAATATCATTTTAAAGATGAAGTGGTTATTTTATGTTTGTGTAATAAATCTCGTTTACTAACCTGGAACACTAAATTATGCAAAAGCCTATGTCGATGGTCAGACGCAATACCCAGTTTAACCCAATTGAACCATATGTCTATGTCAACCAAATTATATGGATTCATTAAGTTTAAGTTCCAATTATGGCTACCCCCCCCGACAGGTATTATGTCTATCCTGTAAGGAAATCTATTAAAATGTTATCTATCCTCAAGGAAGATCGTGGGCTATTAAGTCTAAGGCTGAAACCTAAAATTCCTTTGTCAAGTTTATTTTAGATTTACCACATCAATCTTATTAGTGGCCAATTAACAAGACGCATTAAGCTTAAGACTTAATAAGTAAACCTTAAATTACCCAAACTATAATTTAACCCCTTATAAACCGGTGATATTGAATTTCATCACAACCCCAGATAATTGGCTTAGTTACGACACATATTTACGGGTAGTAAAAAAAACTTAAATAAAATAAAAGACATAAAGTAAAATACTGAAAATTAAATACTGAAAATTAAATACTGAAAAGTAAATGCTGAAAGTAAATGCTGTGAAATTAAATACTGAAAATTAAATGCTGAAAAGTAAATGCTGAAAGTAAATTACTGAAAAGTAAATTGCTGAAAAGTAAATGCTGAAAGTAAATTACTGAAAAGTAAAAAACTGAAAATTAAAGAAAGAAAAGTATTGTGCGTAAAAGTAAATTAAGGAAAGTAAAAACTGAAAAGTAAATAAAAGAAAGTGCGAAAGCGGAAATTAATTACTGAAAGCTGTAAATAAACAAACAAGATACAATCTTCTTAGTATTCTTAAGGAATTCCTTAGAAGAAAGTATTAATTTTACAAATGAAATGGCTTGGTATTTATAGGTAAATTTTACCTCCATCAAATCATCCACCAAATCAATTATTAATTGTTCCACCAAATCCATTATTAATTGCTCCACTAATCTCTTATCATGTTTGGTGATGATTTGATAATTTTTATTATTTATTTATTAATTTATTTTTTGCTTTGAAAATGATTGAAAGTGACTTTAATAATTACACACAACACACTTTTGGATGGTTCATCAATTTCGGGTATGAAATCGTTAGAATTAGAAATTATTTTGTCTTTCACAGTTGTAGATATTTGAGTCTTCTTTAATCTGGAACCTGAATCAGCTCAATCCGATATTGGAGTAAAAGGTTATGCCCAAAATACGACAGATGCGCAAAATTGGAATTTCCAAAACTGCACTTCGTCAAAAACGCCCTTTCAAGTTTCCAATCTCCAAAATTAAAATATCAAGTCCAATAATTACCCTTATTTGACCCATATTTCGTCCTAAATGATTTCATTGAGATCCGATATTATTTTATCTGCAAAATAAACTAAAACACATCAAAACGTTCATCAAACCCGAGAAACTAAACAAAATATTAAGTTAAAGGGGCGGTAAATATTGATATATTTTCCGCTCATCACACCCTCAAACCTAAAATTTTGCTAGTCCTCGAGAAAAACAATAAAATAAAATACAAGAAACAATTAAAATTAAACTAAGCCACTTTCGTAGGGATCACGGTTGCATTTAGCATATGCAACAAGCCTTTAAACCCCTAGGTGTCCCTAGTGGACGAGTTATAGTCTCGTGAGGGCTTACAACAACGATACCCACAAACGTTTTACAAAAGTAAAAAGGTAGTGAAACTAATGCACACAAAAGCAAAAAGACAAGCGAAAAGAGAATAAAGATGTTAGTGACTAATCAGGTGAAACTTCTACTCCAAGTTACTAGTTGTTTTGTTTCATTCTAAATTACCGAATAAGTAAATTCTCCGATTATTTTTACCATTCTTCATATACACAGCCAACAAAATATTAAACAACTCATTTTTTCCCACAACAGTCATAAGTGCAGTTGATAAGAGAGTAATATTTTTGTCCTAAAGTTCTATCAGATTTCATACATTTTTTGCAGCAATGGAATAATTTTTCTGATTTTTTTCTTTGATTTTTCTCTATTTTTTATTTATATACAATATCTTCCATCTATGTAACGAGCTTTGGGCCGGTGGCTCCCAAACCAGTTGGCTTTAGGGCACCGAGTGTTAAGACACCCCTACAGACTTAATTACTCAGACTTCATATATATATATATATATTTTTTTTGCAGCATCTTTGATCCATGTAGCGAGCTTTGGGCCAGTGACTCCCAAACCAGTTGGTTTTAGGGCACTAGGTGTTAAAACACCCTTACAGACTTAATAACCCGGATCTCAGAATTTTTTTTTTATTCCACTGTTTTTTTAGATGCTTCCTCCAATTAAACTGGAGCACTGAATATTACAAACTTTTCAATTTTAGCTCATGTCTGTATGTTACTATGTACGTTGATAATGTCTGTCAACTGAGTATATGAAGATCCATTTTAGTCAGTTTTATGGACAATTCACAAATTAAATAATTCAAAATGAAATAAACAATTAGGCTTGAGATACGTCTCAGGAGTGGAAATTCCTTACTGAGCTATCTCTTACCAATTTCACATTTTTAGTCAAAATAAAAACACAAAAACACAAAATATTTTTGTAATTTTTGAAAATTTTTCAATTTTTTTTGTATTTTTCGAATTTTTTTGACTAAAAATAAAAATAACACACAACTAAAAACAAAGTACTAATCAACTAATTCCCTCCCCCAAACCTAAATGAGACATTGTCCCCAATGTCTTAAACAGTAGAAGAAGAGTTTAGAAGATAATACCTGGTTAGCTGAAATGCTACAGGAAATTAAAGGTTAAGATCCAGATTAATCCTACGCCTCTTACCACGATCGTTCTCGAACCAATTTATCTTTGAAAGGATAGGGTCAACTTGTGGTTCATAGGCTATGAGTTGGTCTATTAGATCTGGAGCAGTTCTAGCAGTGAAGATGAGTTCTTTCATAGGTTTTGACACGAACCCATTTCTCCGAGCATCATCAAGAAACACACAAAGAAAATCATAAAATCCATCAACGTTGAACAGTCCAAGCGATTTCTGGTGTATGTTCAGGTTCGCCCAAGATAGAACTATAAAAATTTCCTCCAATGTGCCCAAGCCACCTGGCAAAGCAATAAAAGCATCAGCACGGTTAATCATTTCCACTAGTCGTTCAGACATACCTGGCACGATCAGTTCCTCTCCGTTTGATGGTTCAATAAGATTTGCTTCTGCCAAGGGTTTTGGAATGATTCCCAAAACGTGACTGCCTCCTTCCTGTACGGCCTTTGAAACGATCCCCATTAGTCCAAGATTTCCTCCGCCATATATTAAGTGCATATTCCTTGCAGCTAAGACTCGACCCAATTTCTATGCTGCTTCTACGTATTGTGGTTTAGTACCAACACTACTACCGCAAAACACACAGATGTTCTCAATTCGTCTTCTTGAAGTGGCTTCCATTTTTTTATTTATTTCTTTCTCAACTCTGGATGCCTTCAAAAGTGCAATGACGGGCTGAATTTATAGTACCTGAAAAGGGTGAGTAAAAATAGCACAAGTATCTTCCAGAGGACGATTAGTAGCGAAATAATATCGTGATAGTCAAAAAGGTATGGATCCTGTCGGAGAAAATAAAAGAAAACAACAAAATAAATTACAATTATTAGGAAAAGACAAAGAGATATAATATTCACAAGAAAAGTAACAGCTTGATTGACGTCTATGCGTCAGGGACAAGCTTCCCATCCAATTTTCTTATAAATTGGCAAACAAGGTCTTTTTGAGTCAGATTCCCGAGACTTAACAGTTGTCTTTCTTTTGGAATTGTGCATATAACATGCGAATTTCATGATACACACATCCACTGGGATGCGTCTCAAGAGTTTTAGATATGTCATCCAAAGACTCTTTACTCAAGCCATCCCTAATGAAGTTAATCTTATCTTCACGGTTATCGGACACCATTCCTAAAGAACGACAACGAGTATTACAATATGCGAGCACATTTATAACAAACACACATTCTTTTGGCTCTTCTCTTTTTAGCATATGTGCTCTTTCCTAAGACAGGCAGATGTGAAATAAAAGAGTCAAAAGACTCACCTGCCAATCGGACCCGTGCTTCAATTAACCAACGAATGTCAGTAGGAATACCTTTGATCATCAGTAGTCTCATTCGTTCCAAGCGAGCTTTGTATAATTTCATCAGAGATTTTTGAGGGAGAGAAGGAAATTGCTTACGAAGATTTGCGAGAGCTTCTTCCATCTTGAAATGTCTAAACCTGCAAAAATTAAACACACAAATATAAAACACATCAGATCACAATATATAAACAAATTGCATGGGTTGCCTCCCTGCTAGCGCTAAGTTTAAAGTCGTCAGCCAGCCTTGACTTCTCGAACGTTAAGCTGGATCTGAAAATGTAACACTTTCTTTTTGTTGCTCAAATGATTCTCCCCAGTAGTGCTTGACACGCTTGTTTTTAACCTTGAAAGTTTTGTTGGAGTCAGGATCATGTATCTCAACGGCTCTATTTGGTAAAACTTTGGTGATCACAAATTGACCAGACCACCGTGATTTTGGCTTCCATGGGAAGAATTTCACCATTGATTTGTTTAACAGTACCTTCTGCCCTGGTTCCAGTTGTATGCACACTAACTTCTCATCATGTCTTTTCTTGCCATTTTATTTGTACAATTTGGCATCCTCAAAAGGTTGATTGTGAAATTCCTCCAATTCGTTGAGCTGGTGGAACTTTTTCTCTTATGTTGCTTGTAGTGCAAGAATTGGCTTCTTCAGTGCAAAAGATGCTTTATCTTTAGGCTTCACAGACAATTAACATGTTTTAAGTTTGTTAGTAGAACTTTGTCCTTCATCAAAGTACTGATCGGTACTATGTATCACATCAAGTCTGAAACATTCCTCATTCTTTTCATCATCTGGGAAATTCATGGCCTTGAAAGCATTGAATGTTACTTTTTGGTCCTGTACCCTCATGGTTAATTCTCTTTTTTGTACATCAATAATGGTTCGACCTGTAGCCAAGAATGGTCTCCCGAGGATGATTGGCACGTCTGCGTCTTCCTCCATATCAAGGATAATAAAATCTGCTGGGAAAATGAATTTGTCAACCTTGACCAGCACATCCTCAACTACGCCTCTTGGAAATACGAGCATTCTATCAGCAAGTTGTAGTGAGACTGAAGTTGGCATTGTTTCTCAAATCTGTAATTTCCTGAAAATAGAAAAAGGCATCAAGTTAACACTAGCACCAAAATCACACAGAGCCTTACCGAAGTCATGTTCTCCTATGGTGCAAGGAACAGTGAAACTGCCAGGATCTTTCAACTTTGGGGGAAGTTTCCTCTGAATGATAGCGCTGTATTCTTCTGATAATGCTACTGTCTCGTAATCTAATCTCTGCTTTCGTGAAAGAATGTCTTTCATGAATTTGGCATAGCTGGGCATTTGTTCCAACGCTTCTGCAAATGGAATGTTGATATGCAGCTTTTTAAAGATCTCCAGGAACCGAGAAAACTGCTTGTCCAATTTGTTCTTCTGAAGACGTTGAGGAAAAGGTGAAGGTTGAATGATTTGTTCTTTTTCCTTTGCTTCTTTTTCCTCCATCTGTTACTTTGTTTCTTTTAGAACTTCCTCAGCAGCTGTTTTGGCTCCAACATCTTTGTTGATTTCAGTACCGCTTTTTAACATGATGGCATGACATTGTTCCTTCCCCATGTTTCTTGGATTTGGCTCTGTGTTGCTAGGAAGGGTACCTGGCGGTCTGTAACTCTGAGCATTTTCCAGTTGTCCAATTTGATTCTCCAGTGCTTTAATAGAAGCAGATTGACCTTGAATTAATGCTGCTTGAGATTGAAACATAGCATCATATCTTGCTGCTTGAGATTGAAACATAGTATCATATCTTGCTGCTTGAGAGTCGTGTTTTGCTTCTATCTTTTTCAAGTGGGTCAACACTTCTGTTTTCCTGGTTCATTTGCCTGCTCCTGGCTTTTGTTCTGTTGTTGAATCCAGGTGGTGGATAGTTCTGCGGTTGGGCTGAATTGTTGCTCCATGATAAATTAGGATGATTCCTCCACTGTGGGTTGTAGGTGTTGGAATATGGATTGTTCCACTGTCTGTTGAAATTATTGACAAAATTCACCGTTTTTTCAAGTTGGTTCGATTCTGGTGCTCCTCTATATGGTGAACTTATGGATCCAGTGGTAAGAGTCTCCATGAATTTGCATATCTGATCTAGCTTGGTGTTGACTGTTGTATTGGCTCCACTTTCATAAATTCCTACAATTCATTGGATCATGCTCATTTCTGTTGGCCACAAGGAATTATTGTTGGCCATTTCTTCGATTAGGTCCCAGGCTTGATCTTCTCCTTTTGCCATCAAGGCTCCTCCAGCAGCAGCATCAATTGTGGTTCTCATTATTCCAGAAAGCCCATTATAGAATGTTTGGACTTGAAGCCATTTTGGAATCTCATGGTGAGGACATTTCCAGAGCAAATCTTTGTACCTTTCCCAAGCTTCGCAGAGGGATTATGAATCTTGTTGTACAAAGGATGTGATGTCATTCCTCAGTTTTTCGGTTCTGGCTGGTGGAAAGTACTTTGCAAGAAATTTGGTGGCTAAAGTGTTCCAAGTTGTGATGGAACCTGCTGGTAGTGAATGTAGCCAAGCTTTAGCTCTGTCTTTCAAGGAGTATGGGAAAACACGCAATCTCATTGCTTCTTCAGCTTCTCGGTTGTAATTGAAAGTGCCGCAAACTTCCAGGAAGTTCCTGATGTGGGCATTAGGATCTCATGGTATTTGGGCCATAATTTTCTCATACGAACTCTAATTCTTATGAATTTTATATTATCGAAAATCCGAAATCGAGATCTAAGACTTCCGCGTTGAATATTTTTCCAAATTTGAACTAGAAAAAAGGTTAAAAATACAGATCAAATATCTAGATGAATAATATTCGTGGACCCATCTAGAAAACTCTCAAACTATCTCAAGAATTCTAATTTTTCTCATTTTAAGAAGTTTATAAATTAGTCAAATAGCCCCACTATAAATAAAAGACACTATTCATTAATCCTTAATTTGGAAGGAAAAAGAGAGAGAGATGTGAGGAGAAGAAGAAAAAGAAGAGGAGAGGAAGAAGAAGAAGAAGAAGAAGAAGGAAGAGGGAAAAAAATGGAGACCAACTCAAATACTTTCTATAACAAGCTAAGAATGGGGATAACAACTTACAAAGCTTAGAAGTTGAAGGAGAATCAAGTAAGATAAGGTAAATAATCTTGACCTAAATTTTAAGTTATGGAATTTTGATAAAAAAAAATGATATGGTAATTTTATTGGCATGCTAGTAATTGCATTGAGGTAGAAAACAAACTAAGAAATTATTTTTATTAAAGGATGTTTAAAAATTAAGAAATCTTAGATAATAAATTTAAGTTGAGATTTATGAGCTAAAGGATATTAAGATAATGGTAATTGGAGTAACAAGGATGAATGAGGTAGTTTAATGAGTTGTTTGTGCAAAAGTGTTAGTGTGGAAGTGTGAGAATTGTGTTTGGAGCAAGTTAGGCATAGAAGAGTTGATTTTAGGCCTTGAAAATGGCGTAGCGTCGCGACGCCACACACCTAACATCATGACAAGTTCTGAAAAAATTGTCCCAACTTATTTCTGTGTCGTGAGCGTCGCTACGCGAACTAGAAGCAGCTCTCTATCTCGGCCAGCTCAAGTACGTGTCGCGATGCGTGGCAATTTTCAAGATAATTCTTTTACCAATCCAGTTTTGACTCAGGATATTAGAGACCACCCGAAGGACTTCTTATCATCTTATATACACGTAAATCATCATGACACAAATGAAAAACCCCATGTAGCGATGATAGGTTCGAAGTATATTCTACGATATGTATTCTAATAAGTTGCCCATTAAAGGTTATCATGGGAACCACAAACTTCTTCGGTAAAGTGAAGTTATGCTAGCGGGGCTCCAAATCAGTGAGTCATGAGTGGACACTTTTTTCTTAAGTCGATTTTACATTATCATTGTTTTAAATATCAGACTTACTTTTCCATTTTTAGGGCGTTAGTCAAGTTCACTTTCAATAATATTTTGATTGAGTATGTATTGAGAAATGGTTTAGAAAAGAGAGGTTTTCAAAGTATGACTTTATGTTTTCAAGGCATTGGGGGAAAACCCACGTTAGTATGTAACTTGACACAGCTATGGAATTGACGGACTCAGAGATCATGTGCACATGCAGTTCATAACTAGGGATGACAGATGTCCCTAGATCCTAGATTCAGAGCCTGAAGGGTAGCATAGATCCGCACCCCGATTCTAGTTCAGTGGCTTGGGGGACGACGATACGTAACGCCCCAAGATCATTAGTTTCAGGGACATGTAGTGGCATGCTTTGGGGGACGGCGATACGTAACGCCCCAATGTCATGAGTTTGCAGTTCTGGCTCTAGTTAGGAGTATTGGGGGGACGACGATACGTAACGCCCCCATGTGTCAGGGTTTTTAGAGACATATTCCAGTGACAAGATTTCAGAGATAAGGTTTTAGAAAATGCAGTTTTCAGAAATGATAGTTTTCTAAAAGGAGTTTTAGAATTTTACAGCAAGACTCGGAATTTTACAGACATAAAAGTTTTCTCAGAAAAGTTCTATTGAAAAAGTTGTATTTTCAGATAAGGAAAGAGTTTTTCAGAGAAATGTAGATTTTTTTGTGACAATTTCAGTTTTAGCATGAGTTTTCATAAAAATACACCAGTATTTGTTTTAAATTGTCCATTCACTTAGATCTTTCAATGATCTAACCCCCACACTCCCAGTTTCTTTGTTTTACAGGTTTACCCGGAGGACAAGCTCGAGATGATGAATACTAATGGCAGTCACTAAGGTGTTCAGTCCACCAGGTTAAGTCAGAGATATAGTCCAGTTCAGTCAGAGTCAGGAAATGTCATGTTTCATAAAAAAAAGATTGCATATGTAATGCATTATAAGTATTCACTGTCAGAGTTGTAATGTAAACTAAAATTGAGTATTTAGTATGAGAAGTGTTATATATTTATGTTGATATAGTTAGGCATTGGTTCCATGCATGAGTTTATATATGAAATGAGATTAACAGTTGTCAGAAAGTCAGAGGCTCAGAGGAATAAGATGACCTAATCACTGCCAGTAACATCTTTGGATTGGGGATGTTACAAATATGGTATCATAGCATGGTCTAGGGAGTCAGTGACTGCAATAGGTAGAGTGTTGGGGTCTTGTATACGTAGTATGTCCGGGATACTAGTGTATAAGGCACTACCTCTATAGTATCTGATCCTCGAGTATGTCCTCAAGCTCCATAGACAGGTTAGTAAGAATTCCCAAGTTATCTGAATTCTCTTATTGATAAAAGTAACTAAAATTCTTGTTTAGTTAAGAATTCTTTTGTAGTAATTCTTGCTTATTAGTGGAAGTTCAAGACAAGTTGGGAGAATAGATAATAAAGTTCTAAGAATAGTTACGCAAAGAAGTGGGAAAAGAAAGCTATAAGAAAAGTAAGGAATGATATGTAGATGTTCAAACAACCAGAGACAAGTCATGAGGATAGATAGTAAGGTTCTGAAAACATCCACTTAAGAGGGTAAGAGAAAAAGAAAAAGCTAAAAGAAAAATATGATGTGCTGATGCCCAGAGTAACCAGAGGTAGAGATGCAAAATGAATAAAGAAAGTAAGAAATTTGATTTAGACATGGGAGTTCTAATGGATATGAGATGTCAAAAAGGATTTAGAGAATTCTAGATCCATAAACCCAGGCCTGGGAGTAGGTAATTGAAGGTCATAAATGAAAATGGTTAGTTGTTTTAACCTAAGAATCCGATAGACAATGCCCTGACCTACCCATACTCTCAGCCTTCAGTTATAGTGGTAAATGAAGTTGTTATGACGAAGCATATCTTATACCTATCTTGCATGAGTAATAGACCCTATCAGGACACAGAGTATCAGAACAAGGAGGCCGTTATCTATTGATATGCTGATTTCTGCCCCATTCTTTACCGACTTAGATAAAGGTAACCATAGAGAAAGAAACTAATGAGGTTTTAAGGATATAAGAGAAAGAATCTGACACAAGTCAAAGTAGGCAAGATCCAAAAACAAGAAAGAAATCCATAGATCAGACCAATACCAATAGAAGTCCATGTAAGTTCAAAATGACAGACTTATGAGATATGAGAGACTCAGGATTTAACAAAGAGTACTAGTGCGGATATGAAGATTAAATATCAAAGATGTGGCTTATAGTTAGAGCAGAGAGTAGAGATCTAGGAAGTAGACAGAAGAACGAACCACCACTAGTCTCAGTAGCATGGTTTGGAGCCAATAGATGGAATATAAAAATAGTAAAAATGGAATAGAAAGTGACAAGGGAATTCAGTCCTTATGGTGATATAAGTACCGTAGCATAAGGACAACAATGTAAATGGAGATCACATAATGGATAATAAAAGTTATGGAACCCTAAGACATGAAGTAATCGATTCAGGTCCCGACAGAGCGAACGATGATTCTTTCTTCTAGTAACTCCTACTTCAGTAAGTATATAGATACCCAACCAGAAGAGGAAAAGATGTGTCCACCCCTCAACTTAGAGCTCAGTAAGGAGAAGAACCAGTGGAGAAGTGCATTTGATAAATTAAATGAACCGCGAGATAGCTAGACAGCCGAACTAATGAGTTCAACGGAGCATAGATAAAAAGCATAAGATATAATAGTTGGAAGTCATAGTGAGTCGAGCCAAATATAGGAGTCATCGATGAATTGATAATTCTTAAGAGAGTTAAGGCTCAAAAGAACGAAGGGACTAAAGAGAGCGACTCTCAGGAGTACAATAAATAACTCATAAAGTGTCTTATTATACTGAGACGAAAGAAATAGATGGAGAGCAACATTTGAACCAAAAATTTAGTAGAGATGTCCTAAGCAATCGAAATTGATAGAGTTTCCAGGAGAGTAAAGATGTAAGGAGTTCAAGGAACTGAGATAAGAAAGAAATCTATGTAGCAAAGTAAGCTTCTTAAGGAGAAATAATAAGAGCGAGTATAGTAGGACTCTGAGAAAAATTAACGACTTAAGGTAGTTAAGCAACAAAGACTGACAGGAAAAAGTATTTAGGCAGCATGAGAGAGCTTCAAGAAAGCATGATTTTAGAAAAGATTCACAATAAATGAAGTATTTACTAACTTTTCTATAGTTAAACAATAGAAACTAACATGAATGAATACAAAAGCGACATTGCAGAGTATTTTAGAGAGCATGTCTCTAGAGAAGGTATATAATAAAAGAAAGAATGATCAATAGTTAGAAAGTGAATCAAGAGTGAAGTTGAAATATAGACAATTGAGATAGTATCTAGTAGAAACATCATAGTAGGGAAGCCAACATTAGTAAACATGAGAGTCTCAGGCTTATAGATGAGTAAGACATGCAAGAATAGTACGGGTCACAACTGGAAAAGTTTCGGGATCAAGCCCCACCCTACCAACCCTTGATAGACAACAATAGTAAAGATGAACCTCGATAGTTACCTTAAAGATATTCCCAGAAACATATGGACATGCAGAGAAAGCAAGACCGAAACATAATATAGTACAAAAACCGAGGAAGGAGAAAAATGGTGCTAAGTAAAAGATTTAGAAGAAAGATGGTTTATACGAGACGATTAAGAGATAGTGTATTAGTCAAGCAATAACGAAATTTCTAAATAATCAGTGATAGATACAGCTAGTCATGTAAAAGACGATACCCTTTTGGACCAGAAAATAAAGACATAGACCGCAAAAGTTCCAGGTATAGAATAAAGCAGAAAAGAAGATAAAAGACAAATAAAATATTTGGAGATAGAACTGTCCTAGTAAAACGACAATGGAAAAGATATTAAATAGATGATGACAAAGGTACACAAATACAGAAATAAACTTTACATATTTAAGTTTAGTAGTACTACGGAATAGCAAGCTTTATAAACGTCGAAATAAGATTAGAAACGAAAGGAAGATAGCAAATGTAACTTATAAATTCCCATGCAATGCAATAAGTAGAAAATAAGAATACACTCAGTAAGACCATTAATGGAGTTATACTATAAAAATGAAGTAGGGAATTTGAGGTATACTTAAGACCAAGGAATGCAAAAAGGTATTGACTATGGTACAAAGTATAATAGTGATTTGATAACTGCAAGGAATCGTAGAAGCCAAGCGATATCTAAGATTTAGTAATAACCTATCAAGAGAGAAAAGAATGAAAATAAACGATTAATGCAAAACAGCCGTGTATACGCCCATATTAGCATAAATGCAACAAGATCATTTGAGATTCTACAAGTTGAATATACTTTTGTAAAGACAAATATAGAATGGATAGTTATCCAAGAAGTCTTAAAGAAATACTAAGCCTTAAAGAAAATAAAGAAATAAGTAAAAGACAATCATAGAGTGTCAGGTAGAAAGACCCAACTTGGACACTAGTTCGAAAAGAACAAGGGTTCAGACCCTAAGAGATGAAGTTGCATCTTATTAGGACATCATCAAGAGGAAGAATAAATGATGGATAATTTTCATAAATGATAAATTATGTGAAGGGATACATCTCTGTAGAGATAGTGTGTGGATTATACGAACTACGATCTATATAAGAATGAAAGGTTCTAAAGAGAACTTCAAAGGATTAAGCTTTCAGCTGTGTAAACCGAATAGGGTATAATGTAGTACTAAGTTTATCATTAGAAAGGATTCGAGGACGAATCCTTTTTAAGGGGGGATAATTTGTAACGACCGGGAATCTTAACTACTGTAACACCATGGGACGGGTGACACATAATATAAATTATTTTTGGACACATATACCCTCATGAAATGACTTTGGGAACAATCAGAAAATTCTTCGAGATTCCAATACTAGATGGTACAATGTTCCACTCCGGACAACCCATGGTATTTGGGCCGTGACTTTCTCATACGAACTTCAATTTTTATAAATTTTATATCGTCGGAAACATGAGATCAAGATCTACGACTTCTATATTGAAGGAGGATCAAGTAAGATAAGGTAAAGAATATTGACCCAAATTTCAAGTTAAGGAAGTTTGATAAATAATGATATGGTAGTTTTATTGGCATGCTAGTAATTGTATTGAGGTAGAAAACAAACTAAGGAATTTGTTTTATTGAAGGATGTTCAAGAATTAAGAAATCTTATGTAATGAATTTAAGTTGAGATTTACGAGCTAAAGGATGTTAAGGTAATGGTATTTGGAGTATGAAGGATGAATGAAGTAGTTTAAGGAGCTGTTTGTGCAAAAGTGTTAGTGTGGAAGTGTGGTAAGCGTGTTTGGAGTAAGTTAGGCATGAAAGAGTTGATTTTAGGCCCTGAAACTGGCCTAGCATCACGACACCATGAACCTAGCGTCACGATGCATTCTGGAAAAATTACACCAACTTGTATTTGTGCCATGAGCTTCGCGACACAAAACAGATGCAGCTCTCTGTCTCGGCCTGCTCGAGTGCGTGTCGCGACGCGTAAATCTTAGTGTCGCGACGCGTGGCCATTTTCCTGGATAATTCTTTTACCAATCCAATTTCGACTCAGATATTAGAGACCACCGATGGACTTCTTATCATTTTATATACACGTAAATCACCATGACACAAATGAAAAGCCCCATGTAGCGATGATAGTTTCGAAGTATATTATACGATGAATATTCTAATTAAGTTGCCCATTAAAGGTTATCGCATGAACTACAAACTCCTTCGGTGAAGTGAAGTTATGCTAGCAGGGCTCCAAATCAGCGAGTCATGAGTGGACACTCTTTCTAAAGTTGATTTTACATCATCATTATTTTAAATATTAGACTTACTTTTTCATTTTTAGGGTGTTAGTAAAGTTCACTTTCAATGATATTTTGATTGAGCATGTATTGAGAAATGGTTTAGAAAAGAGAGGTTTTCAAAGTATGACTTTATGTTTTCGAGGCATGGGGGAAAACCCACCTCAGTATGTAACTTGACACATATATGGAATTGACGGACTCAGAGATCATGTGCACATGCAATTCCGGACTGGGGATGACAGATGCCCCTAGATCCTATATTCAGAGCCTAGAGGGTAGCATAGATCTGCACCCCCGGTTCTAGTTCAGTGGCTTGGGGGACGGCAATATGTAACACCCTAAGAACACTAGTTTCAGGGACATGTAGTGGCATGCTTTGGGGGATGGCGATACGTAACGCCCCAATGTCATGAGTTTGCACTTCTGGCTCTAGTTAGCCGTATAGGGGGACGACGATATGTAATGCCCCCATGCGTCAGGGTTTTCAGAGACAGATTCCAGTGACAGGATTTCATAGATAAGGTTTTCGAAAATATAATTTTTCAGAAATGATAGTTTTCTAAAAGGAGTTTTAGAAAGAAAAGTTGATTTTACAGCAAGACTCGGAATTTTACAGACATAAAAGCTTTCTCAGAAAAGTTTTTATTGAAAAAGTTGTGTTTTCAGTTAGGAAAGAGTTTTTCATATAAAGGAAGAATTCTGGTGATAGTTTCGGTTTTAGAATCATGAGTTCTCATAAAAATACACTATTATTTATTTTAAATGGTCCACTCACTTAGATCGTTCAACGATCTAACCCCCCCCCCACTCCTAGTTTCTTTGTTTTGCAGGTTTATCCGGAGGACAAGCTCGATAGGCCGGATACTGATGGCTGTCACTAGAGTATTCAGTCCACGAGGTCAAGTCAGAGATAGAGTTCAGTTCAGTCAGAGTCGGGTAATGTCAAGTATCATATAGAAAAGATTGCATATGTAATGCATTATAAGTCTTCCCTGTCAGAGTTGTAATGTACACTAAAATTGGGTATTTAGTATGTGAAATGTTATGTATTTATGTTGATATAGTTGGGCATTAGTTCCTGCATGAGTTTATATATGAAATGAGATTAACATTTATTAGAAAGTCAGAGGCTCAAGGGAATAGGACGACCTAATCCCTGCCTGTAACATCTTCGGATTGGGAATGTTACAACGTGCCAAATCTGTGAATCGAAATATATTCATGGGGTCCACTTCCCATTATGAAATTTGATTTAAATATTGAATTCTCATTTTCCATTGGGGATTACGGTATTACGTAAAGTAGTGGGAGGCACTGCTGGGTTAAAAATCCATAACTAAGGCAGTGTGTAATCTTATGAAAATTATCGCTTATGTTTTCCTTATTCTATAGTGTTGATAGAATTAAACTTTTAATCCACTGCATACATATTTTATATATGTTTTCCGACTTCACTTATGGTTGTAAATTTCTAGATTAGGTTCTAGATTAAAAGTAGACTATGATATTGTTAGATTAGTCTAAACCATCGGGAACTGTTGTTCCAATTTTCTTGAAAAATCAATATGGTTAGTAACTTAGTTACTAAGTCAAGATAGATAATCTAAATAGATATATGTTTTAGGATATAATTCTCTATAGAGAATAGTTTCTTGTGCAGTAAGAATTGACATAAATTAGTTCATGTCTCGAGATTCTTCACTGACATTAAGAAAACCCATTAGATATTTGTTTATCTGATAATGACGTTTCTTGACTTTAGTAACCTTTAGAGGTCACATGTCCGACACTATTTGCTAATCAATTATTTACAATTATTATGAATAGTTGAAGGCAAATTATAAAACTAAAAAAAGGATATGCGTATAGTTGTGTGTAGAAAATATTGATTTTCACAATACGATAACTATAAGTATTGGATACCAGATCTCTCGACTATTTATTTGAAATATTATTTAATGATTGTTTTGATATTTGATATCAGAACTAATGACTATTGGATAGTTACATGTTCTTTATAAATAATTATTACATATTTTAATAAGACTAGTAGTGTCATTGACGAAGAGATAAACATTAAGAAAAATATTCAGTTAAGTAAATAATTTTAGAAAAAATATCTTATGAGATTTTATCACTTAAGAATTAGATGCTTATCTCGTATGGTAAATGATGGTCTGATACGAGATCACACCACATATCTTTATCCATTTAATGAATATTGTATTCATGAATATGATTAAATCTCATTTAACCAATGATTGTCATTAGACAATAAGATTTATGAAACTGATATATTAGATGTATGTAGTTTAGTGAATTGTAAATTGCTTAAGGTAGTTTTCTTTACTTCGTAACTTAGTCAATGAGTTGTCATGACTTAGTTACATGTTTATGATGAAACACAGATAATATATTTTGACTGGTTCAAAGATATTTGATCTGAAATTTTGAAAAACTGTATCTTTAAAATTCATCGTAAGTTTTTTGAATTGTTCAAAGATGTTCGATATGATCAAACATATGAATTTATGGAACGAATATGATTCTTATTCAATATTATTCTTCTCCAATTCCAACGTGATGGAATTGGTTACTGAGAGTAATCGAATCTTATATGATTTGATTTGTTTGATATTGAGTGTTACCGAATTAGTTTCATTACTCTTGGGGATATGCTCCAGTAACACTAATTCATTCTTTTAATGAAGTTTCCCTTAGTTTCTACAGTTACGTATATGATATGTATAAGTAGAAAATTCAAATTTTGAAAAGTTTGAGATTTGAATCTTTCTTTTGTATAATGGTTATATAATTAAAAGTACTTGCGCCTCATAAGTACAAGTAAAAGTTTATCATTTATTATATTTAATAGAATATTGTATTCTATTTGAAAGAATATCTTTTCTATGATCCCGAGTAATAAAATGGTTTTATTACTTAGTGTATAACATCAAATGTTGACAATTGTAGAAAAAACTTGACTTATTGAAGTCAAATGTGAGAATGATAAACTATAAGTGGAACTACATAATTAATAAGATAAAGAAAGACCTTTAGTGATCTTCAATATAAGTCCAATAGGATGTTAGAATCATTTGCGAAGTATTTGATACTTAATGGTTTTGCAGTTTTCTTATCGAAGAAAGTTATCATATAACTTAAAGTGGGAGCGATATTTGATATCGATTCCGGAAGTTAGCATTGAACCATAGATTTAAGATTGTTCATAGCTTACTACGATCAAGTTTGGAACTTGATTGAGCTTTCGTTATGAATCGTTAATAAAATGTGCAAATGGTTTGTGCAGCAAAAGCAAAGTGAGCTTATTAAAGGTTTGAGCTTTATAGTATGACAGTGAGAAAAATTATATTCAGTAATCTATTGTAGATTCTAAGGAAACTTGTCTCTAGTCGCACTAATTGAACAATTAAAGATATGTTGGTTAATATTGATATTAAACTGTGTATTTTAGCTATGAATGCAAAGTGGTGTATCTGAATGGTTTCTTCGGATAAGAGATCTATTGAGATTTCTTTGTTTGAAGAGTTCGATCCAGAATGGCCCTGGAGTTTGTATTATGCTAAGATCACAATTGATATACTAGCTTATATAGCTTATTGTAGACTCAGATGATATTTCCTAAGTGTTCTCTAATTTTGATATCAGTGAGATTATCTGATTTTATCTAATCATAGAGAATACATATGTGATAGTAGGGTTAATGGGAGCACAAATTTCTTTCTAGTGTTATATATCATAATGACACTATCATTGTTAAGGTAATAATGAGATGTTTATGAAGTAAAAGGTTTACCTAAGTCTTCTTTTCTCCTGAAATCAGTGGGAATAGTCTCTGTTATATTTGATATAAAGTTTTATATATGATATAAAACTAAGAGACTTGTGAGATACTCACATTAGTTGTGCATTAGATATGATCTAATAAAGGACACATCAAGACTATTTATGTGACAGTTAGTATAATTATTTGACAGTTAGTGTGTCTCTTATATATAATATTAATCTTTCGTAAAGGATGATTCCTTTGTTGAAAGAGAAATTGATTAGAATGTCTAGTCAATCTTATGCATCATAGAATGATGGTATAATGAATACTATATTATATGCGATTAAAGATATCGATTTAATCGTAATTGTTCTGAGCTATTTTGATACGCTATAAACCATATAATGTGTCTTGAAACATATTCATTGTTATCTTTGAGATATTAAGAACGAGTTTCTTATTCATAGAGAATATAGTCTGCAACCATTAGAGTCAGATTAGTTTTGAATCTAATTATGACGTTAGACAATCTACGTCATAAAGAGTAAGAAAAGAGATAGTGGGAGTGTCACAGATGATTCTACTGTGAGTGGAATTAGTTGTAACTTATGAAGTATTGACTTATGAAGTTGCATAGTGATCGTTTAGATTAGAAGTTTTGATATTAGTGTTATGCTTGCTGTTGTCGGCATAATATTTTGGATTTGATCCCTAAATACTTGGACAACTCAATAGATGTAGCACAATATTTATATAACATCTGAGTCTTGATGTATAACTTAGTTTTTACAAAATATGAATGATGTTAGCTAAGGGAAACATTTGAGTTTGTTTTAAAATCTCAAAATATTATAGCGGACCTACTTATTGTTGCCTACCTCTTGAGTTCTAGGTGAGCTCTTGAGGACCATGCGTATGTGATACACATTTAGATGTGTATATGACACCATTGATTGTAACTAGAGCAAGTGGTAGAAATTATTAGGATTGGTACTCGGAGCGTCAATCCGCATCGTATTATGTCTGATTCATGAATATGAACAATACTTTTCCATAATATTACTTATATATTTGCACCTCTTGTTTTTATATACGCATTAGATCTGATTACGATTAGATTGAAACTAAATCTGATTTAGCGATATGTATATATTAGACAAAGACCCTAGGATTTACAACGTAGTGCGCAGTTACAACGTAGTTTGTAATTGACATTGAGAAGTGTCACTATAAGTTGTATATTCTCAAATAAAGTTTCTAGTCAAAATTTATTAACACGGTTCGATTAGTAAAATCCACTGAGACCAGTACATGTCGTATATCGGGATTTGGTCCGATGTTTTATCCCAATGAACCATGAGTCTCGGGAGACTCGTATAGGCATATAAGTATTTATTTGATAAACACTGAACGACTCACCGAATATTTCCTAATAGATGGTACACCAATGTCAATAGGAATCTTCTCGATTCGAGTAGCATAGTGGTCATTCAACTTGAGATACCATTGTGGATATATGAGACATCCTCCACACTTTGATGGAGTCACATCACCAAACTATTTTACTCAGACCTCTGTCTACTTTTTGGGTGTGGACTAATGCTCATGATATCCTGTGAGTATCAGATAGAATCCGCCAGTCCTGTAAACATGGCATATGTATCATGTACGTGTTTGAGATCTATTAAATCCATGGTGTGGTATACTTCGGAAGCGAGTTCCGAATTTTATTTAGAGGTCGTAAATTTGAAAGTCGACTATATTATACCTTAAGTATTTGACGTTCCTATCTATATCCGCGGTATAATATGGATAGTCTGTGACAGAGGGATTATACATATGCAATGATCTCGACTTACATAGTTTATCAAGATTATTTATGGTCATCATAATTTACGAGTGAGTGAATTATGGACACGAAATTTGATTCCATAACGGATAAACCTAAACTTAGAGAGTCCTACAATATGAAGTGTACTCGTTGAGCACTTGGGCAATGCATTATGAATAATACGGATTATTCATAATATTTTATCGGATTAAATGAGTTAATTCGAATCGTTTAAACGGTTAAACGAAAATACATGCATTAGGGGATTTTGGTCAATTAATAATTAATATGTATTTGTATTTGATATAAAATTTGATTTGATATATATTAATTAATTTTCAAATTTTGACTCATGTCATTAATATATGTATTTTATTTTTTAGTGTAAATAAAAATACCTATATAATAATAATTGTATTAATTAATTATTTAAATATTTAAATGTTAAATATTTAGATAATTAAATAATATCTATATTACATAATTGTTATGTAATATGTTTAATTATTATTGGTTACTAATAATATTAAACTTTAAGGTTGAAGTGTTCAATTTATTTTTGTCTACTTTAAACTTGATCTGGTAACAAATGACATGACATTTAAGCTTGGAGCGTACAAATTGGATTTATCAACCTAAAACTTGATATTTATTTTTGACTAAATAAATTACTAAATGACCAAATTGCCCCACTTTTTCGTCTAGCCCTAGTATTTAAAGTCAAAAATTTTGTTTTCTCTTTCATAAGCTTCCCTTGGCCGAAACTAATCTCCATGAAAGCTTCCAAAATTTTTCTTGAGAAAACTTGAGAGAAAGTGATGAAATCAAGAAGAAAGCTTAAGGAAATTAAGAGATTTTGAGGTAATCTTTAATATTCTTAAGCTTAGAAAGTTTGTTTCTTGTTCTTGAGAATCTAGAATAGTTCTAGGGTTTCTTTCTTTCTTGGATTTTGTGGCTTTTTTGATTTGGAGGATGGATTTGGAAGCTAGATGCATGTGTGAAGTAATATTGAATAATATTAGTGTAATATTATTTCAATTTTATCATTTGACGACTTGTTTCCATTCTAGAGTGTTATGAATACTCTTGTAACTCCTAGAATTATTCTTAAGTTCTCCATTGGTGGTGGCTTTGTTTGGTATAAATATTAATATGATTGATTTTGAGAAAATTGGATTTAAAGCATGAAAAATAATAATTTTTGTTCCTTGATCATACCTGAAAAAACCAGAATTTTAGTGATGAAAATTAGGTTATTTAAATATATTGGATGTGATTTGGGTATTGGAATAATTGTCGGAAATTGTTTCGGAGTGAAAATACGCGAAAACGGTGAAAAACGGTGTTACTGGGTGAGTTTCGGCTTACCGGGTGACAGCTGTCTAAACAGTGAGTTGGTCACTGTTTGGGCAGACCATGAACTACCCAAGTACTATTGAGGCTGACGTGGGTAGCCCCCGTGTGTATTTGTTGGTCGATTTGGACAAAAATATATTTTATGCTATTTTATGGAAAATCATTTTCATAAAAATTTCGTGGTATTTCTAAATTATTTATGTTATTATTTGATATCGAATAAATATGCTTAGGTGACATATCAATGAATTATTCATATGAGATATTGAATAATTTATTCGGTAAGTATAAAAAAAATTTAAAGTTACGATTTCGTCAGAACCGCGCCTTTCGCTGCGCCTGAACCCAACACATGTGTATCTTGGGGATTCTTAAACTGCCAATGTTCTTGATAAAGGAAAAGTTCTTCTCAAGCTCACATCTGCCAAGACCTTTCTTCTCAATGAAGTGATTCATGTACCTAATATTAGAGGAAATTTAATTTATGTGGCTCTATTAGGAAAGTTTGGGGTTAAAGTGTTATTTGAATCTAATATGATTGTAATGACCAAGAATAATATTTTTGTGGGCAAATGATATTAGAATCAGGGTCTCTTTGTATTCAATGTTTCTGAAATTTTGAATAGAAATGCATCTAATTCTGCTTATATGATTGACTCTCATGATATGTGGCATGCTAGATTAGGACATGTGAGTATTTCTTATTGTTGACGGCTGATTTCGGTCTCAGGGGCAATAAGGGGTTTTTACTCCCGAGACAATCCTCCCTCAATAATGAATTTGTTTGGTTATGGGGGACCAAAAGCAAACTTAGCAAAAGACAGATAAATACGCCAATCGACAAGGAGATTTAACGTGGTTCGGCGGATCTTGGTCCGACCTACGTCCACGGGCACAAAAATGATGATACTTTTATTACTCAAACACGCTTCTCAGCTCTGCTTCTTGTTTTTTACAAGTCTGATGGTAATGATTCTCTCTCAACTCTACCTTGCTCTCAACTTCCTCCCCCATGTATGCACACTCTACCCTTATATTTAATAGTGTAGAAATCAGATTTTTTCTCCTATAAGAATTTCCTAGTTGAAACTATTCCCTTTTCCCATAAAGATTCCTAGTCAAAACTATTCCATTTTCCCATAAGGATTCCTAATCAAAACTACATTTACTTTCTTTATCCTACTAGGACTCTGTCTCACCAGTTTTCCCCATGAAAATAGGATAACTTGTTATTTTATCCGCAAGAATAGGGTGTCATCGTCTGGAGCATATCTCGCTATCTGGTCGGTCTTTAAGAGGTCGGTCACAATGGTCCTCTGAACTAAGAATGCTTCTATCGATCTGATAATGCCGGTCATCCGATCTTAAGTGGTCGGGTTACTGATCATAAGTGCTCGGCCCATAACTCATGTGGTCAGGTCGGTATTAATGATCTCGATCAAGAGAAGTTACCCTTTTACCTTGCGTACTGCTTAAATTCATAGTGCTTAAAAAACACCATCAACATCAATCCCCTAGTTCTCGGTAACAACGAGTTTGCGAGTTGATGCCGGGAACTATAAAAAAGATGGTGTGCCGATGAATCCGTCGGTGGTCACTCTAGGAACCGCAGAGAAAAATGCCTTGGCTGGAAATCTGGTCCTTCCTGCCACCTTCATGTGCTCAGTCAACGAGGATCCCGATATCTACCTGTGGAAAAAATGCTCTGCCCTTATGCTGATGAGGATCGACTCGGTGAGATGTAACCCGACCCCGAGCTGAGAAGAACATTTAGCTCTGGGGGAATGTCACCTCCTCAGACCAATAGAGGGCCGACCATGGGGGAGATGCTCCTATCCTATGTCGATGATAAGTCTCTCGGTGGGACGTATCCCGACCCCGAGCTGAAGAAAGACTTGGTTCTGGGGGAATATTACATCCCCAGTCCCAAGAAGCCGACTCGGTGGGACGTAACCCGACCCCGAGCTGAAAGAAAGACTTGGCTCTGGGGGAATGTTACATCCCCAGTCCAAAGAAGCCGACTCGGTGGGACGTAACCCGACCCCGAGCTGAAAGAAAGACTTGGCTCTGGGGGAATATTACATCCCCAGTCCCAAGAAGCCGACTCGGTGGGACGTAACCCGACCCCGAGCTGAAAGAAAGACTTGGCTCTGGGGGAATGTTACATCTCCAGTCCAAAGAAGCTGACTCGGTGGGACGTAACCCGACCCCGAGCTAAAAGAAAGACTTGGCTCGGGGGAATGTTACATCCCCAGTCCAAAGAAGCCGACTCGGTGGGACGTAACCCGACCCCGAGCTAAATAAACCATAAGGCCTTGACGGAACAAATTCCAGCCCCGAGCCGAATAACCAAGCGGCCTCGGCGGAACGAAATCCAGCCCCGAGCCGAATAAACAAGTGGCCTCGTGGGAACGAAATCCAGCCCCGAGCTGAAATAAAAATCGATCTCGGCGGTACAAGAGCAGACCCGAGCCGGAAAGAAACATCGGTCTCGGCGGTACAAGAGCAGACCGAGCCGGAAAGAAACATCGGTCTCGGCGGTACAAGAGCAGACCCGAGCCGGAAACAGACATCGGTCTCGGCGGTACAAGAGCAGACCCGAGCCGGAAACAGACATCGGTCTCGGCGGTACAAGAGCAGACCCAAGTCGGAAAGAAACATCGGTCTCGGCGGTACAAGAGAAGACCCGAGCCGGAAGACCCAAGCCGGAAAGAGACATCGGTCTCGGCGGTACAAGAGCAGACCCAAGCCGGAAAGAAACACCGGTCTCGGCGGTACAAGAGCAGACCCGAGCCGGAACAAAACATCGGTCTCGGTGGTACAAGAGCAGACCCGAGCCGGAAGGAAACATCGGTCTCGGCGGTACAAGAGCATTCCCGAGCCGTAAAATATATATCAACAAAACGGACTCGGCGGTACAAGAGCAGACCCGAGCCGTAAAACAAATATCAAAACCATTGTGTAAGCCATAACAAAAAAGCATAATCAAATGTCAACCTAAGACAGAAAAGGTCTTACTCACCCTTTTGGGATCCGTTGCCTTTCTTACAACTCTACAAGGGTCACTACACAAGCAAGGCTCTTCTTAATACATCCTCTCTACATCTCAGCATTCCACGCATCCGACCGGATGACTTCCGCCATCAACTTGGTCGACCTCAAAAACCGAATGGTCTATGTACACACTGAGATAACCTTCTTTTACCAAGTCTTCCACCTGCTCCCGCAGGTCTCTGCACCCATTCGTGGCATGTCCCCTTACTTTATGGTAGATACAGTATGCCCTACTATTTCCCTCCTCAATCGGGAACCTTTTCAAATTAGGCTCGGCCAACAGACCTTTATCCTGGATTTCCCGAACTATCTGGGCCATAGGTTTGTTCAGGGGGGTGTATACTGTTCTCCCCGCGACACGGTTGACTTGGACAGATGACTTTATCTTTTGAACATGACTACTCGGAAGTGTCGGTCTGAGTTTCTTCTGCTCCGGGATTGGTCTCCTCAAATTTCTAATCGAATCCCACTGATTGTTTGACCTGAGTATCTTAGCCTTTCGGGTGTCTACTCCCCGGGCAATCTTTTTCTCCTCCTCTATTAAGATAAACTTCCTGGCCAACTCCAGGGCAGTGGCATAATCCGATACGTCTTGAATCCTCAGGTGAGTCCTCAACTTCCCGACCTTCAAACCTCCCTTGAGACTTTCTAGCGCTTCCGATGACTCGTACGCTCCGACCTCGAGCACCAAATTGTGGTATCTTTCAATAAAATTCCTCAGGGGCTCATCATCCCCCTGCTTCATTAGTCTCAATTCTCCCACCATTTTCTTGGGGACGCATGCCCCTTTGAAGTGTCGAACAAATGACCTTCTGAGTTGAGCGAAGCTAGTGATGCTTCCCGGGGCAAGACTTCTGAACCACAGAATGGAAGACCCGCCCAAGGTTAGGGGGAATACTTTGCAAATGGCATCCCCTACTACCCATTGGACCTCCATTAATAGGACGAAACTTTCAATATGGGACTTTGGATCTGAATGGCCTTTGTACGGCGTCATGGATGGCATGTTGAAATGTCTTGGGAATTTTGCCGACCTTATTTCTTCTGTGAAGGGAGATTCAACCTCACCGTCCCGAGCATCTGCTGTATCAATTTTGGGGTTTACTCCCCACTTGGCCATTTCTTTTCTTAACCAAGACTTTATACTGCCATCTGTGTCACTATGCCGCCTCCCGCGGCCTCCTTCGCGTCTGTCACCACGGGTGCGGCGTTCCTCATCTCTTGAGACTTCCCGTCCAATTTCACCATGCTTCATATTTCCCCTTCTGGTGTCGCGGGGGCTATTATAGGAAGAATATGGTGATTGTCTCCCATGTTCTTCTTCCCACGTATCCTCCGTTTGTAAATCTTTTTCTACCACTACGGACCTCATCCCGTAGGGACCCTTCCTCATCGGTTCATCGTCATCACTCACATCGGCGACCCTTTTTCCATTTGCTATCTCTCTTCTTCTTTGATTAGATCTGGTTTCAGGCTTCTCGCGGTTCCCCCCTTCCATTTTCTCCAGTCGGTGAATCATGGTTTTTAGGAGGGTCTGACTATCCTCCATGTCATTCCTTATGATTTCTTCTATCTTCTTCATCCAATCTGTAGCCGGATTCCCCGACGATTGGTGATTTCCACCTTCTGCCATCGTCTTACTACGCGAGCCGCTTTTTGATGAGTTCCCACATACGGCGCCAACTGTTGACGGCTGATTTCGGTCTCAGGGGCAATAAGTGTTTTTTACTCCCGAGACAATCCTCCCTCAATAGTGAATTTGTTGGGTTATGGGGGACCAAAAGCAAACTTAGAAAAAGACAGATAAATACGCCAATCGACAAGGAGATTTAACGTGGTTCGGCGGATCTTGGTCCGACCTACGTCCACGGGCACAAAAGGATGATACTTTTATTACTCAAACACGCTTCTCAGCTCTGCTTCTTGTTTTTTACAAGTCTGATGGTAATGATTCTCTCTCAACTCTACCTTGCTCTCAACTTCCTCCCCCCTGTATGCACACTCTACCCTTATATTTATAATAGTGTAGAAATCAGATTCATTCTCCTATAAGAATTTCCTAGTTGAAACTATTCCCTTTTCCCATAAGGATTCCTAGTCAAAACTATTCCATTTTCCCATAAGGATTCCTAGTCAAAACTATTCCATTTTCCCATAAGGATTCCTAATCAAAACTACCTTTACTTTCTTTATTCTACTAGGACTCTGTCTCACCAGTTTTCCCCATGAAAATAGGATAACTTGTCGTCTTATCTGTAAGAATAGGGTGTCATCTTCTGGAGCATATCTCGCTATCTGGTCGGTCTTCATGAGGTCGGTCATGATGGTCCTTTGAACTGAGAATGCTTCCGCCGATCTGATAATGCCCGGTCATCCGAACCGAAGTGGTCGGTCACCTACCATTAAGTGCTCGACCCTCACTTATGTGGTCGGTCATGATGGTCTTTTTTAATGATTTTGACCAAGGAGGGAATTTACCCTTTTACCCCTGCCGTGCTGCTTAAATATCATAGTGCCTAAAAAACACCATCAACATCTATCCCCTAGTTCTCGGTAACAATGAGTTTGCGAGTTGATGCCGGGAACTATAAAAAAGATAGTGTGTCAATGAATCCGTCGGTGGTCACTTCAGGAACTACAGAGAAAAATACCTTGGCTGCAAATCTGGTCATTCCTGCCATCTTCATGAGCTCAGTTAACGAGGATCCCGATATCTACCTGTGGAAAAAATGCTCTGCCCTTATGCTGATGACGATCGACTCGGTGGGATGTAACCCGCCCCCGAGCTGAGAAGAACATTTGGCTCTGGGTGAATGTCACCTCCCCAGACCAATAGAGGGCCGACTATGGGGGAGATGCTCCGATCCCATGTCGATGATAAGTCTCTCGGTGGGACGTATCCCGACCCCGAGCTGAAGAAAGACTTGGCTCTGGGGGAATATTACATCCCCAGTCCAAAGAAACCGACTCGGTGGGACGTAACCCGACCCCGAGCTAAAAGAAAGTCTTGGCTCTGGGGGAATGTTACATCCCCAGTCCAAAGAAGCCGACTCGATGGGACGTAACCAGACCCCGGGTTGAGAATAACATTTGGCTCTGGGGGAATGTCACCTCCCTAGACCAATAGAGGGCCGACCATGGGGGAGATGCTCCGATCCCATGTCGATGATAAGTCTCTCGGTGGGACGTATCCCGACCCCGAGCTGAAGAAAGACTTGGCTCTGGGGGAATATTACATCCCCAGTCCAAAGAAGTCGACTCGGTGGGACGTAACCCGACCCCGAGATAAATGAAAGACTTGGCTCTGGGGGAATGTTACATCCCCAGTCCAAAGAAGCCGACTTGGTGGGACGTAACCCAACCCCGAGCTAAAATGAAGACTTGGCCCTGGGGGAATGTTACATCCCCAGTCCAAAGAAGCCGACTCGGTGAGACGTAACCCGACCCCGAGCTAAAAGGAAGACTTGGCCCTGGGGGAATGTTACATCCCCAGTCCAAAGAAGCCGACTCGGTGGGACGTAACCCGACCTCAAGCTAAAAGAAAGTCTTGGCTCTGGGGGAATGTTACATCCCCAGTCCAAAGAAGCAGACTCGGTGGGACGTAACCCGACCCCGAGCTGAGAAAAACTTGGCTCTGGGGGAATATTACATCCCCAGTCCAAAGAAGCCGACTCGGTGGGACGTAACCCGACCCCGAGCTAAAAGAAAGACTTGGCTCTGGGGGAATGTTACATCCCCAGTCCAAAGAAGTCGACTCGGTGGGACGTAACCCGACCCAGAGCTAAAAGAAAGACTTGGCTCTGGGGAATGTTACATCCCCAGTCCAAAGAAGCTGACTCGGTGGGACGTAACCCGACCCCGAGCTGAATAAACCAAAAGGCCTCGGCGGAACAAAATCCAGCCCCGAGTCGAATAACCAAGCGGCCTCGACGGAACGAAATCCAACCCCGAGCCGAATAAACAAGTGGCCTCGGCGGAACGAAGTCCAGCCCTGATCCGAATAAACAAGTGGCCTCGGCGGAACGAAGTCCAGCCCTGAGCCGAATAAACAAGTAGCCTCGGCGGAACGAAGTCCAGCCTTGAGCCGAATAAACAAGTGGCCTCGGCGGAATGAAGTCCAGCCCCGAGCCGAATAAACATCGGTCTCGGCGGTACAAGAGCAGACCCGAGCCGGAAAGAGACATCGGTCTCGGCGGTACAAGAGCAGACCCGAGCCGGAAAGAAACATCGGTCTCGGCGGTACAAGAGCAGACCCGAGTCGGAAAGAGACATCGGTCTCGGCGGTACAAAAATATTTTGTGTTTTTGTGTTTTTATTTTGACTAAAAAAGGTGAAATTGGTAAGAGATAGCTGAGTAGGAGTTTCCACTCCTGAGACGTATCTCAAGCCTATTTTCGAAACAAGTTAATTTTTGTTTATTTCATTTTGAATTATTTAATTTGTGAATTCTCCTTAAAACGTACTAAAATGGATCTTCATATGCTCAATTGATAGATATTATCAACATATATAGTAACATACAGACATGAGCTAAAATTGAAAAGTTTGAAATATTCAGTGCTCTAGTTTAATTGGAGGAAGCATCTCAAAAAGCAATTGAGTAAAAAAAAAAAAATTTCTGATTTACAAAAATAAAGTATCTAAGATCCGGGTTATTAAGTCTGTAAGGGTGTTTTAACATCTAGTGCCCTAAAACCAACTGGTTTGGGAGTCACTGACCCAAAGCTCGTTACATGGATCGAAGATGCTGCAAAAATATATATATCTGAAGTCTGAGTAATTAAGTCCGCATGGGTGTCTTAACACCTGGTGCCCTAAAGCCAACTGGTTTGGGAGCCACCGACCCAACACTCGCTACATAGATGGAAGATATTGTATATAAATAAAAAATAGAAAAAAAATCAGAAAAATGAGAAAAATTATTCCATTGATGCAAAAAGGTGTGAAATCTGATAGAACTATAGGACAAAAATATTACTCTCTTATCAACTGCACTTATGACTGTTGTGGGCAAAAATGAGTTGATTAATATTTTATTGGCTGTGTATATGGAGAATGGTAAATATAATCGGAGAATTTACTTATTCGGTAATTTAGAAAAGAAACAAAACAACTAGTAACTTGGAGTAGAAGTTTCACCTGATTAGTCACTAACTTCTTTATTCTCTTTTCGCTTGTCTGTTTGCTTTTGTGTGCATTAGTTTTAACTAACTTTTTACTTTTGTAAAAATGTTTGTGGGTATCATTGCTGTAGACCCTCACGAGACTACAACTCGTCCACTAGGGACACCTAGGGGTTTAAAGGCTTGTTGCATACGCTAAATGCAACCGTGATCCCTACGAAAGTGGCTTAGTTAATTTATTTATGTTATTTTACTCTATGTTTTGCTCGAGGACTAGCAAAATGTTAGGTTTGGGGGTGTGATGAGTGGTATTTATATCACTTATTCCCACTCATTTGACCTAATATTTCGTATAGTTCTCGAGTTTTGTGAACGTTTTGATGTATTTTGTGTTATTTTACAGATAATAATTGGGGCAAAAACGGACAAAAATGCGTCAACATGGATATTTTGGTCTTAAGCGCGTCGCGACGCCAAGCGGTCAGCGTCGCGACGTCTAAAATGCGCCGAACAGTGTTAACGTGCGCCGGGTCCACAAATCAGAATCTGAGAAAAGTTTGACTTTGCTAAAATGCGCCTTGCCACGTGTCACCATCACAGCCGATCTGCTAACATGCGCCGTGCCACGTGTCAGCATCCTACGGTGCTGACAGTCTCTTTCCCACGTGTCGCCACGTCGTCGCCACATCACCATCACACGCCACGTCAGCGCCACGTCAGCATCAATTATTGGATATCCTATCCTTATCTGACACGTGGCGGATAAGAATCTCAGCGACCAACATCAAAGCCGCCACGTGTCACAATAATTGAAGCCCAACCACTCTGCCACGTGTCACCTTATCATCTTATCCAGAATCTTCAAACCAGCGAACCAGAGCGTGCCACGTCGACAAATCCGGCGTAGCGACGCTGAGGACCTGGCGTCGCGACGCTGGATCCTACCGAGGCCTATAAAT
Source organism: Zanthoxylum bungeanum (assembly GCA_019454045.1). Lineage (NCBI taxonomy): Eukaryota > Viridiplantae > Streptophyta > Magnoliopsida > Sapindales > Rutaceae > Zanthoxylum > Zanthoxylum bungeanum. Next base: position 107,872 of record SKCR01031904.1, read on the forward strand.
TGAGCTCGAGATTTCAGAATTCAGTGCACCTTCCTCTCTCTTAAATTCCTTCTAAAGAGAGAGTTTCTCTCTCTAGATTCTTTAGTTTTTAGTTTTTTTTTATTTTTAGTTTTTAGTTTTTACTTTTTACAGTTTTTACTATTTACCATGAGGAGGTAACTTCCCAGCTAGGGTGAAAGGTAATTCTTTTACTGTTACTATTTAGATTAATCTCCCTTAAAAATAATATATTCACTATTTAAAATATTGACTTAAAAAGGATACCGCCAGATTGGTCGGTTGGTAATTCATTTTAATCTGGTTTAAACCTGACTAATAAAGGATACCGCCAGATTGGTCGGTTGGTAATTTAATTTTGGTTCCGCCTTTATGGCTGGTTGGACTTAATTTGACTTAATCAGGTTACCGCCTATATGGCTGGTTGGAGAAAGAATCACAAGTTTATATATTATTTTATGGGAGATATCTAAATTAGTAGTAGTAAAAGTAATTCTTTTTACCTTAGCATTTTATTTTATTTTACTTTTCAGTTTTACTTTATGTCTTTTACTTTTCAGTATTTTTACTTTATGTCTTTTACTTTTAAGTTGTTACTAGCCCTAGTTATGTTAGTTATCTGGGGTTGTGATGAATTCTAATATCACCGGTTTATAAGGGGTTATTTTATAGTTTGGGTAATTTAAAGGTTTATTTATTAAGTCTTAAGCTTAATGCTTCTTGTTTTCTGATCACCAATAAGATTGATGTGGTAAATCTAAAATGAACTAGACATAGGGATTTTAGGTTTCAGCCTTAGATTTAATAGCCCACGATCTTCCTTGAGGATAGATAACCCTTTAATAGATTTCCTTACAGGATAGGAATATACCTGTCGGACGGGGGTAGCCATAGTTGGAACTTAAACTTAATGAATCCAGATAATTTGGTTGACATAGACATATAGTTCAATTGGGTTAAACTGGGTATTTGCGTCTGACCATCGACAGAGGCTTTTGCATAATTTAGTGTTCCAGGTTAGTAAACTGATTTATTACACAAACATAAAATAACCACTTCATCTTTTAAATGATATTAGAATGATTCACGACCATAGATCTTTGTGTTTTTTTGTTATTTTCCTTAGTATTTTCTTTTGTCTTTTTATTTATTTATTTTGTAAACCACATTCAACCAATCAAACAATCATTCTCTTCTCCATTTAATTAGATATTTGTAAATAAATAGATTCAACAATTAATAACAACAGTAGGAATTAAGTCCTCGTGGGATCGATATTTTTATACTACTTGAACGATACGTGCGCTTGCGTTATACCTGTGTGTTTACGCCGATCACAGGCCCCTTTGAAACGTCGAATAAATGACCTTCTGAGTTGAGCGAAGCTACTGATGCTTCCTGGGGCAAGACTTCTGAACCACAGAATGGCAGACCCGTCCAAGGTTAGGGGAATACTTTGCAAATGGCATCCCCTACTACCCCTTGGACCTCCATTAATAGGACAAAACTTTCAATATGGGACTTTGGATCTGAATGGCCTTTGTAGGGCGTCTTGGATGGCATGTTGAAATGTCTTGGGAATTTTGCCGACCTTATTTCTTCTGTGAAGGGAGATTCAACCTCACCGTCCCGAGCATCTGCTGTATCAATTTTGGGGTTTACTCCCCACTTGGCCATTTCTTTTCTTAACCAAGACTTTATACTGCCATATGTGTCACTATGCCACCTCCTGCGGCCTCCTTCGCGTCTGTCACCACGGGTGCGGCGTTCCTCATGACTTGAGACTTCCCGTCCAGTTTCACCATGCTTCATATTTCCCCTTCTGGTGTCGCGGGGGCTATCATAGGAAGAATATGGTGATTGTCTCCCCTCTTCTTCTTCCCACGTATCCTCCGTTTGTAAATCTTTTTCTACCACTACTGACCTCATCCCGTAGGGACTCTTCCTCATCGGTTCATCGTCATCACTCACATCGGCGACCCTTTTTCCATCTGTTATCTCTCATCTTCTTTGATTTGCTCTGGTTTCAGGCTTCTCGCGGTTCCCCCCTTCCATTTTCTCCAGTCGGTGCATCATGGTTTTTAGGAGGGTCTGACTATCCTCCATGTCCTTCCTTATGCTTTCTTCTATCTTCTTCATCCAATCTGTAGCCGGATTCCCCTACGATTGGTGATTTCCACCTTATGCCATCGTCTTACTACACGAGCCGCTTTTTGTTCTTCCCCACAGACGGCGCCAACTGTTGACGGCTGATTTCGGTCTCAGGGGCAATAAGTGTTTTTTACTCCCGAGACAATCCTCCCTCAATAGTGAATTTGTTTGGTTATGGGGGACCAAAAGCAAACTTAGCAAAAGACAGATAAATACGCCAATCGACAAGGAGATTTAACGTGGTTCGGCGGATCTTGGTCCGACCTACGTCCACGGGCACAAAAAGGATGATACTTTTATTACTCAAACACGCTTCTCAGCTCTGCTTCTTGGTTTTTACAAGTCTGATGGTAATGATTCTCTCTCAACTCTACCTTGCTCTCAACTTCCTCCCCCCTGTATGCACACTCTACCCTTCTAATTATAATAGTGTAGAAATCAGATTTCTTCTCCTATAAGAATTTCCTAGTTGAAACTATTCCCTTTTCCCATAAGGATTCCTAGTCAAAACTATTTCATTTTCCCATAAGGATTCCTAGTCAAAACTACATTTACTTTCTTTATCCTACTAGGACTCTGTCTCACCAGTTTTCCCCATGAAAATAGGATAACTTGTCGTCTTATCCGCAAGAATATGGTGTCATCTTCTGGAGCATATCTCGCTATCTGGTCGGTCTTTAAGAGGTCGGTCACAATGGTCTCTGAACTGAGAATGCTTCTATTGATCTGATAATGCCCGGTCATCCGATCTTAAGTGGTCGGGTTACTGATCATAAGTGCTCGGCCCATAACTCATGTGGTCAGGTCGGTATTAATGATCTCGATCAAGAAGAGAGTTACCCTTTTACCCCTGTCGTACTGCTTAAATATCATAGTACTTAAAAAACACCATCAACACTTATATTAAAAAAATGCAACAACTTGATTTAATTTTTGGCATTGGAAATGCATCCATGGATAAATGTAAAATATGTGCTAATCTAAATTAACAAAGAAATCATGTAAGTCTGTTCATAAAAAATCTGAAATATTAAGTTTAATTCATACTGATTTAGGTGATTTAAAATAGACTGTGATTAGATGCGGTAAAACATATTATTTGATATTTATTGATGACTAATCTAGATATACTAAAGTATACCTACTTAGAAATAAAGATGAGACCTTTGATATGTTTCTTTTATATAAAGCTAAAGTAGAAAATCAACTAAATAGAAAAATTAAAAGGATCAGATCAGATAGAGGTGGTGAATATATTTTATTTAATGAATTTTGTGAGAATGAAAGAATAATTCATGAAATTACTCCTTATTCACCTAATTCTAATTGTGTACCAGAATGAAAAAATAGAACACTAAAAGAAATGATGAATGCTTTGCTTGTAAGTTCCTCTGCACCTAACAATTTATGGGACGAAGTCATTCTATCTACATGTCACTTACAAAACATGGTTCCATATAAGAAAATTAGTAAGACACCATATGAATTATGGAATGTTATTCACCAAATTTGAAATATTTGAAAGTGTGAGGGCGTCTTATTAAGGTTATGCTTCCTAATCCTAGAAAAGAAAAATAGGCAAAAAATCTCTGATTGCAAGTTCATTGGTTATGCGGAGCATAATGCTGCATATAGATTCCTTATTTAAAAAAATGACATGCTTGACTGTAATACTATTTTAAAAGAACTTTGAAATATGTGAGGGATTATTGTCTTTAGATTCCTATAAGAGTATTTCAAAAGTCCCACATTTCTTGTATACATAACTGATTCTTAGGGATAATTCAATAGTTGTTGATGAATAATTTTCGTTCCAGAGACAAATCCGGAAACTCATTCCTCGAACAATCTTCCCCCAACTGTGAAGTTTTTTGGTTGTTGGGAACCAAAAGAAAACTTAGTAGAAAACACGGATAGTACACAATAATAACATAATGAGATAATTTAACGTGGTTCGGCGGAATGGATCCACCGTTGTCCATAAAAAAAAGAAAGAGAGTTTTTATAATATGGTCGGGTTTGACCGACCAAGGCTAAATGATTATTACAAGTGCGACCGACCTCTCTCGCGTCCTCTCTCAGAATAAGTTTTTATCTTTCTTACAATGCTCGTGAGAATACAAATTGTTAACCCCATAAAAGTGCCATCAACCCCTTTATATAACAAAGAAAATAACATTATTCTAACGTCCTCGTGACGCCAGCCACGTGAGCCAGCCACTGCCGAAAGTAAACCTACCATCTGACACTTCATTAAACTCAAACCTTTTCTTAGAAAACTCCACACTCTACCTTTATGATGCCAGCTTGTATCCATCTGTTCACGTGGTGGCGTGTGTCAGAAGATAATCTACAAGTCATTTCTGTCATATCAAGACTATATAGATGGCGCAAGTCTCCAATTCATGTTTACACCTCGATACTCAGTCCGATCAATGTCACCCTAATCTGATCTAGTCCATCCCGACCTGTCCCACCAGGTCGGGTGGTCATAACATTCATCCCGTCCTGTTGAGCCACCGGGTCGGGTCGGACCTGAGGTCTCGGTTCACCCTACTTTTCTAAACACTTTTACTCCTCTAGTCGGTGAGGGAATGAGGACCGAGCCCGACCACTCTGCTGGGCTAGATGTCCTCGATTACTGTCTTCGGCCTTTAGTACACTGGATTGGAAATTCCCTTCATGCCCTTTTGAACTTGCTGAGGATCCTGAGGCCCAAAAATCACTATCAACATATGTCCCATAGTTCTTGGTACCAACGAGTTGATGAGTTGGTACCATGAACTATAAAAGTAGGGTAGAATGAGATTTTCCTTGGGTCGGGATTTCGAACTCAAACTACTACGGTCTTATGGCCAGAAATGGTCGGTCTCTACACTGTTATGTGCTCTGGTCGGTAAATAACTTATACCTCCCAAGGGCGTTGTCATGTCACCATAAATACCTCTATTGATCTTCTAAAAGCTGCCCCTCGGGAATCACCAACCCATCACTACCTTCTTAAATACGCGTCAAATCACCCTAGGGTTTCCCACTCATATTGTCACTTGTAGTACTCTCGTGGCTTGCTCGCCCAAACGATGCAACCATCTCGTTTTCAAAGAAACTGAATTATCTCTCATCCTATTTGTTCGTTTGAATTCTAACCGGTGAAGCTAAACTGCCTAACATGTGACGTCCATCCGAGCCATTCACTTCAATCCGACAGTCTAAATCACCCCGAGCCACTCATAAAAAGAGCCACCACCTACCATTTTTCTTTTACGACTTCTTCTTCCCCAAAGCAAACTAAATGTTCTCAAGGGTGCCTCACAACTGTAAATCTTCCTCAAACCTCATAATTCATTTGTCCTCTCCTCTCGAAACAAGTAAGTTCCCCATTGATCTTCGTCTTGTTTGTTTCATGCTCTTTGATATCGTGTTGTTCGTTCTGTTTGCTCATGTGTATACTCGGTTATTCATGGGTTCTTGGGATAGTTTCAGTTTGAGGATGAATTTGGGTCTTATGAATGTATGCTTTGGCGGGTTGTTATGGGTTTCGAGTTTATGATGCATGTGTTTGTAGGCTTTGAGTGTATTTCTCTCTGTGTTCCTGGAAAGACTTATAATTTCTTCCATTGTTAGGGAACTTTAGATCTTTTCCAGGGCTAGATCATTGGTAGAGACGAATATGATACCCTTAGTTTATTTTACTAACTAAGATTGCTTGCTGACCTTTCATATCAGGTCCTGTTATGATAGGAATGTCTGACGCTGAATCCACCTCCTTAGTTCCTCTGGAAATTAGGTCTCCTACCCATCACCCTGAAACAACTATCCTCAGCTCGGGATCCAAGATCCTTGAGGATCTTGACACCACCCCGACCCATTCTGAGGAGGAAAACCAATCCTACGACAAACAGATACCCTGACCTGACCCTGAACGGGCTCCTCTGAACTTTTCAAACTTGGATATGGACCGACCCTCTGTAGGGAAGCGGTCGTGAGTGCACAGTGGAAAATTAAAAATTATGATGCCGCTATCCCTTTGCCCTATACCCATTTGTTTTGATTATTCTACAAGCCTAAGCATATTACTATATTCTAAGCATAAAAACTCATAAAACATGCAAAGAACATAAACTTAAACATGCTAACTGTCATAAGAACTCTAGTCCTCCCTCCAATCTACAAGCTTTTCTCGAACTCAGCAAGCTCTTCCACGTTCCAAAAAGCCACCCAAGTGTGTGGCCTCCAAAGGTGCACACACCAAAGCCAAAACTCAACGGCAAGACTACGCCTTGAGTGCACATGTATTTTGCCCTTGGTGCTAACCTAGGCAAATACCTTAAAACTTTTAACTTGAGATTCCTCTAGTTAATTAGACTTAAGGATCCTCAAAATCAGTGGCTTACTCTTAAACTTTAGAGTTGCTCACTTATAAACCCAAAATATGAAAGGTTTTTGGTGTAAAATTTGTAAAGAATTCTTTGGTTTATATAGGTGCTCCAAAGACAACAAAATTAATTAAGAATCCGATGTGGGATAAATGCTAATTAAATCTTAGCCATTGGATCTTAATATAGTGCTTTAATGAGATTATAAAACCATAATAAGAGTTTGGGCCGAATTGGAATTCAAAACAAATAAAAAAAACGCATATTTTTTTTTTATTTTCTTATTCATTTTTCCAATTCCCAAAGTGCCCCTATCATCATTCACCAATCCCTAAGCCAATTTGGAACCTCATAAATGATATGTTCAATAATTAAACACATTGAACCATTTATGAACAATTCCTACAATAATCATATATGCTTTTAAATATTTATTGTGCACTGTTAACCATTGATTTCGACTTTGTTGTGTGTGACCTTTTGGGTTCCCCTCAAGTTGGACATGAAATGAATCGTGATAATTTAATCAAACATAAATTATCCTCCGATCAGATGGTTGTTCGATTTCAATGACCAAGGTTGACATCTAACAACATGCCAAAGCCCTCAAATGAGAAGGAAAGATATATATCCATTCTGTATGTGATTTACATATGATACGGTCCGTCGCCTCACTATATCCCCACCGTTTGACCTAGGGTATGGAAAGTGTCTACCCATATAGTCAAAGGTATGATGTTGATAGTGTCATGAATCGTGTTAACCCAAGAATATCACATGATTCTTACGCTGTGGCCACAGTCTCAAGCACTGATCACACATATCAACCCGCAAACTGGAATACTACTCTTATAAGAAAATATTATCCAAGAGAGTACAAACTTCATGTGTTTCAACAAATGACCCAATTATACCTTTATGACCAGATCTTTTGAACCGGGGAAGGAGAATGTAAAAGTCATTTGATCCACACATAAGATTGTAAAGACCTCAAGTCTAAGGACTAGTCATACAATCGATATATGAAAGTTCTCACAGACACATGGGATAAACACTCCATGTGAAAACTTTCGACGGTCAGTTCGATGGACACGAGCAACTCATGCGTCCATGTGATACACCAAGCGGACAGATCTCCACTAATAGCCTATGAGATCAGCTACCCCACTTAAGGGCGGATCATATCATCATGCTAGTCTCTCCTCTTTGTGAACGCCCAGATTATTCACAAAACTATGACTAAAAACGTTTGAGAGTAATGATTCTCATAAGGCGTGGAAGCCATCATTTTATTACTCCAAGGGCTTTATTACAATGTTTGATGATTCATATAATTTATGTAAGACACATATAATAAAGATTTTCATTTTATTAATTAATGAAAATATTGCAAATACATGTACATATAGCCCATCCACAAGTTGGGTATAGGGCATATCCCTAACACCCTTTGTAATCACAAATGCCGAACTGGACACCTTAAGAGAGAGGTTCGTCATACCTGATGACATCCAGTTAGAAATTACATCTTCCCTTGAACATGTGAACCGGCCTGATGAGGGCCAGTAGCACTTTGCTCGACCTTCTTTGACATCGGACTTCGACTGCCCCTCCAAGACTATTTCACCAAAATATTGTATTCTATGGAAATCGCCCCATGTCAGTTGAACATGAATAGCTGGAGGATATTGGCCGGCCTTCATGGGATTTGACATCGAGCAAGTTTGAGGAAACTGACATTTGAGGAGGTGAAAAGACTATACTGGCTGAATGTCAACCCGAAGCCTCACATCAATTGGTATTACCTTACTGCGCATTTCGGGGTTCCCCCCATCTCCGACCTATCTTCCTCTAACAAGAACTTCAAGGATAAATGGTTATGGGCCACAGGCGTCTGAGGATGAGTCCGAAAGATCGACGGTCAACCGGTCTTAGTCCCTGACACCTTCTCGGATGAAGGTAATAACCAGACCCCCGCTCCATACTTTCACTGACTTCAACTATACTTCTAACCCTCAAACCATTTTTAGCTTGCTGGAGTGATTTCCCCAAAGTAAGCCACCAAATCCAATCCAGAATAAAGAAAGCTGCGGCATTCTCAAGCTAGTGCAAGGATATTGTTAATCCATCGGCTCTTGCCGAATTAAGCCTTATCCCGAACATACCACCACCGCCCATGAGGGTCTTGGTAGATACCATATGAACCACTAACATACTTCCTATAGACTTTTTATTTTTTCAACTTTCTCATATTCTAAATGTATTTCCTGTCTTGTCTATTGCAGGAATGTCGAGCTCAAATGGGCCTAGGGAAAAGGTCCAATCACTTTTGCAGCGGTCCAACCGAGGTGTGCCCAGTAGTGCCTGAGCACGTATTACTACCTCAGTTCCTCCGGAAGCAAAACGAAAAGTCGTGGTGACCACAACTCCAACCGGGACCCCCAAGGCGTACTAATATTCCAAGCTCTGAGTCCGCCAGCCCAAGCTTCATGGACTCCTCCTCAACCATCCAAGAAACGTCATCACACATTCAGGAGTGACGAACCCGACGAGTCAGTGTCACCCTCGGTTAAGAAGACCATTGCTCTGAAGGAGAAAGTCATTATCGCGGCCCCTGCTCAACCCAGAAAGGGCGTCCCACTGCTTGGGGTGGATGATTTTTCTGAAGTGGTGAGGGATGATGTGGCCCATCTAGTCCCCGCCTCAACCATCTAGCAACCACTGTACCCCCTGAGCGGACCCCTCACTTCGAAGATGTCTACCCCGAGGACATAATCGAGAAATCTTGCACCATTCTTCAAGAGGTAAACATTTTCCCCTTTTAAAATTACATTTTTGACTTTGAAAAACTAACTCATTTCTTTCTTACGTTGCAGGTCAGTTATGCTCTGACCACGAATAAGGACCTGGTGAAGAACCTCTTATCTGAAGGGGGTCAGGTGCAAACGCTTCAAAGCCATATAACCGAACGAGAAGTGGAAATGAACAAGAGGGATGGGAATCTCAAAGCAATGATACTGTAGCTCGAGGCTGAGAACAAAATTCTGAAAAAAGCCGAGGCCGAAGAAACTTCCAAAGCTGAATCCCTCTAAAGAGTCACAGTGTTTACCAAAAAAGAAAAGGGATGATGCGAAGGCGGAAACTGTTCGCTTTAACATTGAAGTCGGGTCCTTGAAATGGCGGGCCGCTACAGCCGAGGACAAGCTTGACGAGTTGAGCAGACAGAGGGACAAAGCTTTGGATGACTTGAGAGTGATGGAGGCCAAGCATACTGCCGATCTAGAACATGCCAAACTCGAGGGGTTGGAAGACTGCACCTACATTCTCAATGAGCTTCTACCGGAGATGAACTTGGATGTGGTACATATTGTGGTGAAGTTCTGCAAGGGGGAAATAACCGAAGATGATGCCTTAAGCCTGATCTTCCCAAACCCTGAGCCCATTCAAGATCTTGAACCGGCGTCTATAAAGCTTTCGACTACTGGAGATCCCGGCACCTCAACTGACCCTGAGCCTGCCACTCAGACTGTTGACCCTGAGGTCCTAGCTGCCACTACCGGGCCTGAGATATTAACGATCGAGCTTGCCCCCGAATCCCCCGCTGTCATACCAGAGGTGAAGGTTCAAGTTACAGTTTTTGAGCCCGAGGCCGAGAATCTGATCATTGCTCTTGAGCCTGAGGCTCATGCTCTCGCTTCCGAGACCGAAGCCTCTTTTGCTTAATTAAATTTAATTTCCTTTTGTGGCTTATTATGGCATGGGTTATCCTGAAGGGTCTCATTGTAACAAATAATGCTACCTTATGAAACTAAAAATATTTGCTTCTTATCTTTTCTTTGTTTGTTGTCTGTCTGGGTAGACCCCGGGGCCTAGCTTTTATTCTTCGACATTTAGTCAAATTTTCTGCCTTCTTCCAATGGCATTGGTCCATAAGGGAATCTTCCCTCCTTATGCCAATCAGCCCATGGCCATGGAGGAGATGCTCCAACCCATGCCAACAAGCATAATGGGGCTTCGGTGGGATGTAACCCGACCCCGAGCTGGTAGTCTCAATGAATGGTCTCGGCGGGAAGTAACCCAGCCCCGAGCCAGTAGTAATACTTGGTTCCAAGGGAATGTCCCTTCCTTGTACCAATCAATGTTGGACCATAAGGGAAATGCTCAGACCTCATGCCAGCTAACACAATAAGGCCTCGGCGGGATGCAACCCAGTCCCAAGTCGATAATCTCAACAAATAGCCTCGGCGGGACGTAACCCAGCCCCAAGCCAGTAGTAATACTTGGTCATAAGGGAATGTCTCTTCCTTGTACCAACCAATGCACGACCATGGGAGAAATGCTCCGACCCCATGCCAGCTAACACAACAAGGCCTCGGCGAGATGCAACCCAGCCCCGAGTCGATAATAATACTTGGTCACAAGTGAATGTCTCTTTCTTGTACCAATCAATGCTCGGCCATGCCATCTAACACAACAGAGCATCAGCGGGATGCAGCCCAGCTCCGAGTCGATAATCTCAACGATCTCACCAATGGTTTAGCCAAAAAGGGAAAATCTTCAACCTCCGACGACCCCTAAGGAGCTTGGTAACAGCGTCCTCCTTGATAAAATAAAATCAGAAAAAAAATAAGACTATGCACAACGAGGGTGATATATCTCATACCCCAGGACCGACCCGAAAATAGATAAACATCACAGGCACCCAAGACAGTGTCCTACCCTAGGCCACCCAAAATAGCAATTTTGAATGTTATAGTCCAACGTCCCGGCAAACCAAGCTACGGATCATGGAGTAGCTAACGTCATGAGACTTGGCTCATGCTGGGCAAGTCGAGATTCTGCAAACGCCACGGAGACCCTTTGGCCATCCCGTGCTATGCTCCTCATGATCCATAGTGGATCAGCCAGACAACTTACGGGGGCAAAAACCTCACCGTGTTTGGCCTCCCCAAGGCTACAAGGGTCACAGAGGCACTTTGACTGTCCTCGTGCTATGCGTCCGGTGGTTCTCAGCAGGATCGGCCAGATAATTCACAGGGGGATAATCTTCTCTGTGTTCGGCTTATCCGAGGCTACAAGAGTCACAGAGGCACTTTGGTTGTCCCATTGCTATGCGCCTGGTGGTTCTCAGCGGGATCGGCTAGATAACTCACATGGGGAGAATCTTCCCTGTGTTTGGCTTACCCGAGCTTGTTCCTCAAAAGTGCAAGTCATGGGGTAATAACGCTCCGGCCCCGGGGGTTTGATAATGATGCCAGAGATTGGCATGCCACGGGGGGTTCGCGCTTTCCCACATGTACTTCATCCCTTCATGCGTTCTGGATCCTCAAAAGTGAAGGCACCTCGAGCGCTTTCACCCAGGGGTTTGATAATGACACATGGCTGGGATTGGCGTGCCACGGGTTTGGCGCCCTCTCTGGATACCGAGCACCCTTTGATTTATCTAGTCCACCCCGACCTGTCCCACGAGGTCTGGTGGCCGTAACATCCATCCCGTCCTGTCGAGCCACCGGGTCGGGTCGGACCTGAGGTCCCTAATCGCTCTGCTTTTCTAAACACTTTTACTCCTCTAGTCGGTGAGGGAATGAGGACCGAGTCTGACCACTCTGCTGGACTAGATGCCCTCGATTACTGTCTTCAGCCTTTAACACACTGGACTGGAAAATCCCTTCATGCCCTTCTGAACTTGTTGAGGACCCCGAGGCCCAAAAATCACTATCAACAATAGTAAAAAAATAAAATATAACATTGTATGTTTGAATTATGAAAGTGAAAAATATTTTTAACTTATATATAATGTGAAGATATTAAATTTTGTTGTAACAAAATATCTTCAATTTTTTTCCATTATGAGTTATCTGTGTCATATATGATAATAAATCCATCACAATTTGTATTATAAGGTTAACAAATTTGATGAAGTGAAAACTCATGTTGTAATGGGAATTTGGATACGGTGCTCATCTTTTTTGTTGTTAATTTTTTATAATTATTTTGTCTCACACACATATATAAATTCATTTTCTAAAATCAGATTAATTTATTATGAGTGACATCATTGATCGTTGTATAATAGAATTTTTCAAATTTTTACGGATATAAAACAAAACAATATAAAAAAGGAAATTCCACCTCAGGAGTCAGATACCAAGAATTTTCTATATTTACACGTCATTTAATCTCCTAGCAGCTCACGTGTATCCAATAATAAAAATATTGTCATCTCATGAAATCCATGGAAGAATTTCCTTTATAAACTTTTTCAGAATATATATATATATATAAAATATATTGCTTCTTGTTATATCCTTCGACGTCGTTCGTTCATTATTAAAGATTCAGTAGTCTCTCTGAGAACACGTACGGCCACATATGGCAGTTCAACGTCGTCTTCATTTGATCTTAGCAACATTATTAGTCGTGGCGTTTGCGGTGTCAGTAGCCGGCGTCGTTTCGGTATATGTTCGTCCGCCGCCACGTAAGACTCTTTTTTCCGGTCATTTACATCTTGATTCTGCTTCTCCTCAGCAGGTAATAAATCTTTCTCTTTCATTTTTTTCTTCATTAATTCCTTCACCTTCTCTTTCTCATACGTTGCATTTTTTATTTCCCGGTTATTTTAAGTTATTTTAGATCCTGTATGAGTTTGGATTCAGTTTTTTGGGTAACAGTAAATTCATCAATTGCTTCTACAAAATGGACCGGATATGATACGAGAAAATCAATATTCATACATGATTCCTTCAATCTGCACTATATTCAATCTTAATGTATCCAATCTCGTACAAGTCATAATATAAATGAAAAAAGTTCTCTATTTGAACATGAATATCAATAACCATACTTAATTCGTTCAATAAACAAGAATATAAAATTATCTCATTACTTGCTTATAATATATTGGGCATCTGCGAGTCCAATTTGGGATATTTTTACCTTCCCTAATTACTTCTCTCTTTTCATGATACATGAAAAGATATATATATATATTATCCACAATTTTACTTATTAATTCTCACTTTATTCAAATCCTCTACATTGATTTATTGATTCTATAAATCTTAAAAAGAAAAAAAAATCATTGGAGTGAGAATTTAGGGAAAAAAAATAGAAAATTGATAATTATATAATACATGTATTTTATGATTAATTTTTATCATTATTTTATCACATATTTATGCATAATTCCCTATTTTAAGAAATAAATCAATTAGGAATAAAACCAAGCTACATATAAGCGATTTTTTCATAGCCATTTACTTAATTACTATTGCTATAAAACAAGGTCATATATATGATTATATTATATTTTCGTTACCTTTTCTTTATAAGATCTTATGGACCTTAAAATAAGCTTTCCATTTTTACCTCCCTCATTTAATTAATATACGTTATGTTTAATTTTGTTCATGAAAGATAAATGTGTGAGCCTCTATAATTAGTGCCATAAATAGGTTACAATTGCACTTCTTTTGTTGTGGATTAGGTCTAAGAAGAGAAGTTTGTTAGAGACCAAAAGAATGGAATTTCAAACTTTTCACCAACCAAATTAATTGAAGAGATCACTTTTATAGCAGTGATTTATTTCTTGAAAATTCTTGCTCAATAGTGTCTAGGAAATTTTTATCACAATTTAAACTCTTGGTCGTAATCATTGACTCTTAAAGTCAAACATGCGAATCTTATTAAGCACAAATCATCTTTAGTTTGGCAAGAAAGAAACATAATAGTAAACATTAATTTTAAGGGAAAAACAAATTTTAATTTTAAGATAATATAATATTTTAATATTTTAATTAAATGTGAAGAGAGGAAAGTAAAATTTATCTTAAAATTCTGACAGTGTAAATCCAACGTTCAGAAATCAACTGTTGAGTACCCAAATTTATAATGATGGGGTTTGTCCAAAGATGATTAGGAAAATATAACTAAAATTATCTGATGCAATCTTGCTTGCGTGTCATTTCATGGACAGTTCCCGCAGTTACAAGTTAGTATTAAATATGCCAAATGGCTAAATCTGAAGGGCTAATCTCGGAGAAAATCTTCTATGCAACAGTGGTACCACGTCATTCATGCAACAAGCCAATCATCCACTGCCACGCGTGCTAAAAATTAAAAAATAACTAAAAAATAGGTGAATAAACTCTACATGTCATTTTTTAATTCGCTTGTGATATCACGTCACCATTACCACTGTTGCACCAAAGAATCTCTCCTAATCTCGATGCCTACATTCAGAGCGGGGCAATTTTATAAAAATATTTTTCTATATTGAAGTTCAGTTAAAACTTCTTAAAAAATGCCTCTTAGGGCATTGATGGCGGCAGTTTGAAGTCGCCGTAGACTCAATATTCAGGGAATCAGTTATGATTTATAGTTAATAAAAAATAATTTGAAAGTAATTGAACATTAACCCAACATTGACAATGACTTTATTTACTATTTTTTACTTTGACAACATCTAGGATTTCTCGAACAATATGATATCTCACACCGGATAAATCCTTAACTTTTTTTCGGAAAGCCGTTAGCACAAATGAGTATTTTACGGAGTGTCTTCCGTTAATAACCGGCTGATTTGATTCTTTAGAACAACTTAACAAATTCAATAGATCTTAACAATTTATAGTACTAATAATTTTGCTTTTGCAGGTGCATATATCAGTAGTTGGGCAAGACAAGATGAGAATATCATGGATTACCGATGATTCATCTCCAGCAACAGTAAAATATGGCACATCTCCTCGAGTTTATGACAAATCTTCTGATGGAACAACATCTTCATACCGCTATTTGTTTTACAAATCTGGTGAAATTCACGATGTAGTTATTGGCCCATTGAAGCCCAATACTGTTTATTATTATCGATGCGGCCCAAACTCGGCCCAAGAACGTAGTTTTAAAACGACGCCTGCTCAGCTTCCGATCAAGTTTGCTGTCGTAGGTATGTAAATGCATACACCGTCTTCCTTTACATATTTTAAGTCCCTGCATTGGGCGACATCTCTTATTAGTTCTTTTTAGAGACATAAAAAATTCTAATTCCTGATTGGATTCAAGATTATGTATTGAATTTTTCGTCATGATTAAAAATTTTGGTGGTCTTATCCGAATAAAAAATTGAGTTGAGATTCTGTATATTTTTTGTCCCGAATCTCAAAATTTGTCTAAATATTCAATATGAGATTTGAATTGATTTTTCGACCTGGAATTATAATTAGGACGGGATCGAGATTGAAAATTTTCATCTCGTCTCAACCGATTGCTAACTCTAGTTAGGCCGAAACATCATAAATGGTATCAAAATCAACTCTCAATCAAAGTGTGTCAATGATGATGTTGGGCCCTAACGAGTGGATTGTAAAATATCAAATCGCTTGGGAGAGATGCTGGTGATATCCTCAGGACCGACTTTGATATCCTCGGACATAAAATCATTTTTAAATAATAGAACATAAAAACTTTGAGGCCCTTAGACATTAATTATTTGAGAGTTATAATAAAAATATTTAGAGACTAGAGGTAGGGTTCTCGTCCGCCTAGTCCTAGAGTTAGTCCCGAATATTCTTATAAGTGTTAAGTCCCTCAATTAGTTAGAAATTTTTTGGATTGTGTTTCAGAATTGATTCATTATGGTATCAGAACAAAACCAATAGGGGTAAGGTAACCTACTCAATTTTATATTTACAATTTTTCGTACATGTTACATAATGCAGGTGATCTTGGACAAACCGGCTGGTCAAACTCAACCTTGCAACACATAGCAAAATCAAACTACGACGTGTTGATACTGCCAGGAGACTTATCATATGCCGATTTTGATCAACGTCTTTGGGATTCATTCGGTCGCATGGTTGAGCCATTGGCTAGCCAACGACCCTGGATGGTGACTCAAGGAAACCACGAGATCGAAAAGCTACCCATTATCCATCACAAAAAATTCACATCCTATAATGCAAGATGGAGGATGCCCTTTGAAGAAAGCGGTTCCGATTCAAATCTCTACTATTCATTCGACGTCGCAGGTCAGTAATGTATCCATAACTTTGATTTAATAGGAATGAAATTTGATAGACATTATTCTTTCTTTTTCATTAATGTATATCAGACATTTTAATAAAATTTGAGATTAAACGGAGCGACTGTTTCTATTCGCCTCTATGTGTCTCCGCCCAATGACGGACCTAAGGATATTATAACATTAATTTATGGGTTTTGGTGCAAAACCATCATAAATCTCTGATTATAATCAATTTCAATATTATTGTTCTTAACGTGTGCCATCATTATTCCCTAAATTAATTTTTTTGGTTAAAGTATTTATACTAACTCCCATCTCAATTAAATTTATGGATCCGTATCTGGGACTGCGACTGTCGCAGGTAGTGTTCATGTCATAATGTTGGGATCTTACACTGATTTTGATGAGAATTCGGATCAATACAAGTGGCTAGAGGCTGATTTAAAGAAAGTAGAAAGAGTAAAAACGCCATGGATAGTGGTGCTTATTCATGCTCCATGGTATAATACTAATACTGCTCATCAAGGTGAGGTTGAATCCGAGGGTATGAGAACAGCCATGGAAGGGTTGATTCATAAGGCTCGTGTTGATCTTGTTTTTGCTGGACATGTTCATGCCTATGAGCGTTTTGTAAGCTTTCCTTCTTCACTACAACTTCATTCATTTTAAGCTTATTTATTTATTTATTTTAAAGAAAAATGACACTCATTTATCTTTTAGATTATCATAGCTACAATTTAAGTTTTAAAAATATAAATTTATGTTTTTATCGTTAAATATTTATCCGTTAATTTTGAATCAATTTTCAATCGATTAGTGTTAAATAACTTGAATACCTAAAAACTGTCCAAAAAAATTAAAAGCCTATTTTTAAATTAGATGAAAAATGACTCAATTAACAAAAAAATAAATAAATAAATAATAATAATAATAATGGGGACTAAAACTTGGATTTTCTAAAATTATAGAGACTAAAATTTATATTTTAAAACATACAATGATTGGATTTTCATTATAGTAATTTGTAAGATAATTTAGTGGGATTTTCTTCTTTCTTTTTTCTTTTAGAATTTTTTATCTGACTACTTTTTTTTGGTTCAATCAAATATCAGACTCGTGTTTTCGAGGACAAAGCAGACAATTGTGGTCCGGTGCATATAACCATCGGGGACGGTGGCAACCGCGAAGGCCTTGCCAACCAGTAAGTTAATTTCAAACTTCACTTGGTCAAAAAAAAAAAAAAAAAATAGTATTAATAAAGAGTTTCACTAACATATTTTTTTATAGTGTCGATATTGTTTGAGGTAGAATACATTGATATTAATTATTAGTGTAAGTGATTTTAATATCGGTAACTCATAACACTGGAATATTACTCAAATAATGATATCGAGACATTAGTAAAATACGGTGAAAGCGGCGCTGTGTTGATTACCATAATTAAGTTGATACTTAGCGGCCCAAAGATTCTCTCTTTAAGCATAAAGATTTGAGTCAAAAGGTCCATAATTGGAATCCATGCAGTAACATCATCAAATTTTATTTAATTTTTTTTAGTGATATTGTAGTATTAGTGTAAGCAATCCTTGAGATTTACCTATTGAACACGGAAAATAATCTAAATGCTTCTATTTCCTGACACTTTATAGCAAGTGTGATTGGCCAAGTGTCAGTGAAATCCATTTTTAGCGTAGTACTTCAAAATAAAAAAAAATAAAATAAAAAAAATCGGAATTAATTCCTCTTGCAAAATGAGATTTAATAATTTTATGTCATATGTTCAAATAAAACGCATTTAATAAAACTCCTGATTAGGGCATATTACATTTGCGTTAAACATTTTAAATTTATTTTTGTGTGTATATATATTCGCAGGTTTATGAATCCAAAACCTGCAATATCAGTATTTAGAGAGGCAAGCTTTGGGCATGGGCAACTGGAGGTGGTGAATGCAACCCATGCACATTGGAAATGGAATAGGAATGATGATGATGAGTCAATTCCAAGTGACTCAATTTGGTTGAGAAGCCTCTCTTCTGATCCTGCTTGTAAACTGTAATCTTGGCTGTGAAAATGTCTTGGTACCAATATATTATGTGTTCTAGAATTTGTTTGGTCACTTTTTCTGATAATTTTAATAATAGTTGGTACTGATGTCTTATTTGGAATTGTATTCTTTTTTTTTTCCAAGGAAAAAAAAGGGGGGTAATAAACTAGAGGTTTTGTGCTGGTTAGTTCAATCGATAAAATCTCTTGAATTGAAACATGTAATTTGGAATAATGATAGCAATCGGGATGTCCAATTTTGACCGGGTCTCATCCCTATCGGTTATGATTCAAGATGAAAAAATCATCTCAAATCTCGACTGATTTTTTTTAATTGAGATGAAAAATCATTCCAAAACCTGAATTGAATAAAATGATTATAATGAAAGGATATACACACACGAGATCATGATCAGGTAAAATTTATGTGGATTTTATGTCAACTGTAAAAACAACAATCCTAAAGACCCTAATAAGAGCAACCAATTGCAAATAAGAGAGATGCAAATATAACCAAAGATAGGAAAAATTTTCCTCCCTATTAGACCAATATCACTTCCCAATTAGGGGAAATCTTCGCGAAGATCTAAACTTCACATTGTCCCAAAAGCGCAAAATATATAGACTACTCTTATTAATTACATGCACTTTCTAGAGCACATAGAGTTCTACTAGATAGAAAATTGTCTTACGTTCTGTTATGTCTGTCTCAAACTATGTGCATTCCAAAATTTTATTGATCTGATTTTAAGTCTTTCATGTCAAAAGACTTAGAGAGTTTCTTCTTCAGCTAGCTGATCTTCGCTGCATCTTGTCCAACGATCAATATGTCATCTACATATAATAGAAAAACAATAAAATTTCTTTTCAAAAACTTTTAAATGTAAATACCTTGGTCTGCAGCAGTTTTTTTGTAGCATTGACTCACCATGAATGAGTCAAACTTCTTATACTACTACCTTGTTGCTTGTTTGAGGTCATACAAGCTCTTTTTCAACTTGCAAACAAAGTTCATTTTTCCTGAAACCTTGAAACTTTATGGCTGCTCCACATAGATTTTTTCATGTAGATCACCAAGAAGAAATGTTGTCTTGACATCCATCTGTTCAAGCTCTAGGTTCAAACTGACTACTAATCCTAGGATAACTCAGATTGAAACAATTTATATAATTTGTGAAAAAATTTCATCAAAGTCGATTCTATTTTTCTGTAAGAATCCTCTGATTGCTAATCGGCTTTATATTTCACCACATTTCTGCTGCCATCTTTCTTTAGCTTAAAGAACCATTTATTTTTCAGTGTCTTTTTGCCTTGTGAGAGTTTGATTATCTCATAAGTGTGATTTTAATGTAGAGATATCATTTCATCTTGTATTGCGTGCAACTATTTATCTTTGTCTCTATAAGATACAAATTCCTTGAAATTCTCTGGCTCCCCCTCACCAGTAAATATAATATATTCAGACCTTGAATATCTGGTTGATGGAATCCGGCCTCGCTCAGATCTTCGTACTTGAGGTTCACTGGTTTTTGGAGGTATGTCGTCATCCATATCAGCAGATGATCCTGTAGCCTGTGATGGAGAGTGTTGCAGCTCCCTCTGGTCAACACATTTTTCTTCCTCATCTGGTTCTGCTTTTGACATTTCATCATGAACCTCATCATTATCTATGGACACTCATGATGGTACTGGGGTTGTGTATGGATTTGAGTCAGTTTTGTTGGCACTGGAATTAGAAGAGTACTTTGGCATTTCAATGTCTTATATTGTCCGGACTTCAAGAAACACTATATTCATACTTTTGATGACCTTCTTTTCCTTCGGGTCCCATAATCTGTATCCGAACTGCTCGTCTCCATAGCATAGGAAGATGCATGAAGTATTCCTTACATCGAGTTTCTTTCTGAGCTCCTTGGATACGTGTGCAAGGCTAAATAACCAATTGCTCTAAGGTGAGAGTATGGGAAATTCTTACCAGACCACACTTTTTCTGGAATCTCAAAATTCAACGGTACAGATGGTGATCTGTTGATCAGGTAGCAGGCAGCACAAATAGCTTCTCCCTAGAATGGCTTTGGTAACTTATCCATACTGATCATGCTTCTAACTTTCACCATAATAATGTGGTTCATTTTTCAGCTACACCATTATGTTGTGGGGTGAGTGCAATAGTCCTTTCATGTTGAATGTTGTGTCTTCCGCAGTAGGCATTGAACTCTCTGAAAGTGTGCTCGCCTCCATTGTCTATTCGGAGGCACTTCAATTTCTTCTATGTTTAACCATTATGTTGTGGGGTGAGTGCAATAGTCATTTCATGTTGAATGTTGTGTCTTCCGCAGTAGGCATTGAACTCTCTGAAAGTGTGCTCGCCTCCATTGTCTATTCGGAGGCACTTCAATTTCTTCTATGTTTCACGCTCTACCATGGCATGGAACATCTTGAAGTGATCCAGGACCAAATCCTTCATCTTCAAGAAATACACCCACCCTTTCTGAGAAGCATCTTCAATAAAAGTCAGAAAGTACTTGTTACCGCCTAGTGAATTAATCTCCAAGGGATCACAAATATCATAGTACACCAGACTGAGAAACTCTGATCTTTTCGTATAAGCGAAGTTAAAAGAGACTTTATGTTGCTTACCAAACAGACGGTGATTGCAAGGATTTATAGCAGCATTCTTGGAGACAATGATTATATCATTCTTTATCAAGGTAGACAACATTTTCTTACTCATGTGACTGAGTCTCTGGTGCCACAGATTTTGAGAAGCCTCTCGTTCAGCTGCATTGAGGCTCTATACACACATCTTCATACGAGTCTTGTATAAAGTGCCACAAATGTGTCATCGGGCGACAACCATGGCACATTTTATCATTCTCTATGTGTCATTGCTAAAGTGATTAGCATAGCCCTGTTTTTCAAAGGTTATCCCCAAGAGTAGATTAAGTCGAAGTTATGGGAAATATCTAACACCCTTCAGGGTTATTGCATACCCTGCATTTGTCCGTATCTGAACATCAGCAATTCTTACTATCTGAGAGGGACTTCTATTTCTCATCTTCATTGCTCCAAAGTCTCATGCTTTATATGTCGTGTAGAAATCTCTGTGAGGGATGATGTGGTAGGATGCTGCAGTATCTACCACTCACTCAAAATCTTGGGTTACGGTGTGAAGACATGTGTCTTTCAGGATGGAGTAGATGGATACATCTCATAATACAACTACTAGTGTCTCTCCATCATTGTTCTTCAGTTGGGAATTGCCTTGGTTATACTCTCGTTGTAGCTTTCGATAATTCTTCTTTAAAAGGCATTCAATGCCACAATGATAACACTTGTAAGTAGACTTTCTTTTATATGTGGATTTACCTCTGCTTTTGCTTCTACATTTCTCTTTACTTCGATTTTTATCTTGTTGTCTTCTTCGATTCTTCGTGACGATGACTTGTGTCTGATCTGTGCATACGTCTTTTCTTCTAGCATTTTCATTTGACATGACATCTTTAACCATAGGCATGATAAGTTTGGCCCATAGAGCCGAATTACTGAGAGTAACCACTAATGTCTCCCAGCTATCAGGAAGAGAACTAAGTAGTAGGAGGGGTTGTACTTCATCTCCCAACTGCATGTCTACTACAGACAACTGGTTCATCATGTTCTGAAACTCATTGGTGTGCTTTGCAACTGAAGTTACACTCCTTAACTTCAAGTTCACAAAACGCCTCATTCATTATCAAGGCTTTATTCCGAGCAGTCTTGGCATGATATATGCCTTCCAGCTTCAACCATATTTCGTAAGCATCTGTATCTTGTGCTATGTGGAAGAAGACATTGTGGCCGATCCACAACCGAATATGTCCAAGTGTTATGTTATTTAGTTTATTCCAGTCACTCTCTTTGACAGAATCTCGTTTCACCCATTTATCATCGATAACATCGAATAGATCATTGCAGTGCAAATAATCTATCATTCGAGGCTTCCAAAGGGAATAATTGGCTGTCATTAGCTTGATCATTACCCCAGAATATGAATCTTCCATTTTCATTTTAGTTTAAGGTTTAAAATGAAAATATGACAAAATCGAGGATGATTTTCACAAATCGGATGTCATCGTTACGTCTGAAATGATTGAAAATAATAGATTTAACTCTTCGTTGGTTCAAATATGACACATGAGCCAATTTATAAATTTAAGAAACTTTCTAGGGCCAAACTGTAAATTCAGAGACTTTAAGAGGCTCAATAAAATTTACTGGTTATACTGGCATGGATTCTGACGTGGCAAAGTGGGATCGACTTGCTAATGTGGCAGACTCTTGGCTGACATGGCAATACATGGCTGCTGACGTGTCTGCTAACTGTCGATGGCGTGGCTACTAACTAGGCACTGACTGTGTGCTGACATGGTGGACACGTGAATCGTGTTCAACATTTGGCGCGCGTGCGGCGTGTGAGAAAGCTTGTGGTTGGCGTGTGCGGACTCTATGGAGCTCGGTTTCATAGTAAAAAAATACCAATATGATCTTCTCGATGTGAACAAGCTGATGATATGCTCAAAATTGATTTTTGATAACTTTTCTCGAAACTCGAATTTTCCGAACCAAATTCCGTTATTTGATTTTATGACCCCAACATGTAACCAAAGCTATCGATACAACTTGTTGTGATTCTCTGATCACTGAAGAGTATTTTATGAGGAAAATCAAATTCTATTACTTTTAGAACATAATTTACGAGTGTTTGAAACTCTACAAAAATGTAACTTTTTACACTCTCTCGAAGTTCTCTTACTTGGAGCTTACACTCTTATTGGGACTCTCAAATGAGCTCCCTATTTATAGTAAAACTTAAGCTCATAATTTCAACAAATGAATAGTGCCTATTGAAAGTTGTTTTGTAAGCTTTTACCATTTTTCAGAGAGCCACCTTAAGTTGGCTTGGATGTATGCAAAAGTGGTTGGTGATGCATGCAAGCTGGATATTACACCTATAGACTCTTAAAAAATAAAATCACATATATATACCTATAATTCTAATTATATGACTGAATTATCCCTGATCCATCATCATTCACATTGAGTAATTCTTTGGTAACACTGTTGTATAAGTTATGTGGTACTATAACCTAATAAATATATAAAATGTAAAATTGATATCCCAATATTATACCAAGGGCTCTTTCTTTGTTCACTTTGTCCGTCACTTCACAACATTAAAACTAGTTATTAGAAACCAGAAACATAGAAAAGAAAAGCTTCCTTGGCCGCCCAAAGCCAAATCTCTCTAACCAACCAACCTAATCTACCTTCACAATCTTGAGTTGATAGAAAATTTCAAATTTCGATCGGGATTCGGAATGAAAAATCATTCCGAGTTAAAGTTTATGTCGGTACGGGGACGAAAAAATCATCAAGAATCCTGAATTTTGACTTAAAAATTTCCAAATCTCGATTTAATTTGATATCTCAAACTTTTTGGTCCGGGATTCAAGATAAATTTTCATCCCGATTTATAAAACTTGTCAGGATTCGGGATGGAATAGATCGAGACTCGATCAGAATAGGACATCCCGATTACCATCAGTAACTCCACCTATTCTTCTTCTCTTTTCTTTGCTTCCTTTCACACTAACGATGTTACAGACATGTTCATTATGGCCTTTTGGGACTTGTGTCTTCTTTACTTCATGTCTAGTTACCTCATTTTGAGAAGGGAATGCCTTTTTTTTTCATGAAATGTTTTCTTCTTCTCTTGGATTCTACTACATTTGTTTTTCTTTGCTTTTTGTTCATAGTTTCTCTGTCTTTCCACTTGTTTCTTCTGTTTTTTTTAACAACTTTCGGCACATTCTCTTAAAGTTTAAGAGGATAGAATGCTACATTCTTTACATAAACATAAAAGGCAAGAGCCATATCTAGTTACAGACACAAAAATACATATGTAAAATCACAAACACTCACAAGACAACTTCACTCTCCTGCTGTTGCTTTGTTTTTTATGATCCTTTATCCTTTTCTTTCATGTTTGGGCAACCGAAAGAGACAATTCTTCATGAGTACTAATCTGGACAACCATTTATTCCAACTCCACTTCTCTTTTCATTTCACAAACAAACACATTTGCTCTATTTATAGACTCTGCTCCAAAAATATTGAATCATTCTTTGTTCTTCCCTTGCTCTGTTTTCCATTGTAAATTTGTTAAAATTATTTCTACCAAAATAGTTAGTTCCACAAGTAACCTTTCGGAAACTTCTCTTCAATTTGTTTCACTGTCTGGGTAAATTTTTTAATTTATTTTTATTTAAGTAATGTAAGGGAAATTATCATTTATCCACCTAAAGTTAAGTTGAAATCCGTAAATACCCAAGTTTTTTTAAAATGATCATTTATCCATCTTAGGTTATAAAAAATGGACATTTTACACTAAAATTATTAGTTTTTTCGGTGTAAAATATCATTTTAATAACTATTTTTTGGGTGTAAAAATGTCTAGATTATTATTTTTGGGTGTAAAATATTCATTTTTAGTAACTTGTGATGGATATATAAAAATTTTCAAAAACCAAAGATTTGTTGGGACTTTAACATCTTTTTTTTTTTTTTTTTTAAATTGGATTGATGATAATTTCCATTTCTGTAATGTAAGGAAAATTATCATTTCTAAAATTGAAAATTGATTTATATATGAAAATATACGAAAACTTTAAACATGTTTAATTTTTTTTTTTATCAATATAATAATTTATATTTTTAAGTGTAATTTAGTATTCTGGTCGAAACTTTTTAGGTGTAAATTCGTATGTTGACTGAAATTTTGAATGCAAAATTGAATCTATTTAATTCTTATTTTGCCAGGATCACACTACAAGAAATTTGAAAAGAGTTTTCATAGTAATGGAAAAGATGAACTCAAAGATGTACCTACAGAACTGCTACATAATGAAGGAGAATGAGAGGCTGAGGAAGAAAGCACAGCTTCTCAACCAGGAGAATCAAGCACTTCTATGTGAACTGAAACAGAAACTGGCCAAGGCAAACTCAAAAGCCAATGCTTCAAGCAATATTACTGACCTCAACTTCTGCTCCAGCTCCAACCCAAATGCTTCTAATTCTAGCAAACCCTGATTCCAGCTAAATAGATACCATCATCCCACCAAATGTGTCTTTATCATGACCCACCAATTGTCTCCATTGCTCTTTTTTTTGTTTGTGTAAGACTACAGGTAAACAATAGTAGTTCTAGTTTCAGTTATATAGGACAGTAGTATAGTACTATCTTTCTATCAGGGTTACTTTTGCTTATATTTTCATCTTCTTTTCTTGGGGAGGGGGTAAAGTAACATATATATGTAGTTCTGAACTACAAAGATGTATCAGGCTATCTGCTAAAAGGAATTATGATATTTTTATCTACAGTTTCATATATATCTCTCTCTCGATATATAGAAGGGAATTATGATATTGTTATCTTTTGTTACGGATTCATGAGTAGAACTCATATTTAAAATCTACTCATATTTAAAAACTGGCTTGTAAAGAGAGAGTGTTCAAGGATTATTAATAAACCACCAGTTATAAAGAGAGAGTGTTCAAGGATTATTAATAAACCACCAGTTAAACCTATATTTAACCAATGTGAGACAGAAGTACGATAATATTCCATCACACTCCGTAGTCCCGGCCGAATTGGCATTGACCCATGTGCTGCACAATTACAATTGGGAGGCATGTGTTACATGTGGAATATAAGATAACAAAGATGATTTTGTTTATCATTTAGGTAATTTAATTTAATAAAGTTATGTGACAAGCTTATTATCATGAATTAGATAATTAGCTTAATTATGAAGTTATCTTTAACAAATGTTATCTCTTATCTTGTAATTTTCTATTTAAGTCATTCACATCAATGAAATAAGCATCGAAAGTGATAATTAGGTTACAACTTTTGTTATTTCTAGGAGGCCTAAGATGCCTCGAATCACCCTAAAAATAGATTAGGAACCTTCGAAATATCCTACAAAAACATGTTACGCTCTCTCTCAAAATGGGCACGTAACAGCATGATGTTGGCTTTAATACCTGAAAGTCTGTAATTATCCTAGGGTTCTGACCCTATGCGGAATAAATCACAATTAATCAAGACAAGTCATAATTAATGTGTCTATGTATTCTCAACAAGCAACCACAATATAAATAAATAAAATAAATTATGGAAAATAAATCAATCACACAAAATCAACACAATAATTTTGGTGACGAAGTGGAAAATGCGTGCGAGTAAAAAACCACTCCGAGTATCTAGGCTACCAGCCCAATCCATTATAAAGAGAAAAACTTACAGCGATGGTCAAAATCTATGGTGACAACTCCATTGACTCAAGTATCTCTAGACTACAAGAACTCAAGGAACTCCTCAAGCCCGTATACCACGGTATTCTTCAGAATCTCCGAAGTCTCTGAGTAGATTGTCTCTGAACGCCGGAACTCCGACTACCAAACTTCCTCATAAAGAACTCTAAAGGATTAGGAATTTTGGGTTATGTTGTGTTGAATATTTATCAAAGAGGGATTCTCACCATTAACAAAGAATATAAGAAGATGAAAGAAGTCTTCAATGGTGGAATTAAAGAAGGTGGAAAGCTTTGAAGGATTTAGCTCAAAGGATTTGTGTTTCAACAAATGGGTAAAGTGGCTACATGTTCTATTTATAGGTAGGGTGTAAATCTAGGGTTTTTCAAAGTGAAAAGGCTGAAAAACGCGTCTAGATCGCAGTCGTGTTCGAACGATTACTCGAATGCACCACGAACACGTGCCTACTTGAAAGACTCGTTCGAACGCTACTCGAACACACCACGAACGCTTGCTCTCTGGAATGTTTTGTTTGAACGCTTCCTCGAACGTACCATGAACGTTTGCTTTCTGGAATATTTTTTCCGAACCCAATGGAGAACGTGCCACTAACGCCACACGTTCGAACGCTGCAACGAACGCAGCACTAACGAAAATGCTCCAGCTCTGTCAAATACCATTCCAATTGCTCCAAGTTCTTTAAGACTTATTACAACTCAATTGAACTTGTTTTGTCACGGACAGCCAATAAAAATGAAACTAACAATACCAATTGTTACAAATCCATGGGTAGAACTTATCCTTAAAAATCTGATTGTAAAGAGATGTGCCCAAAGATCATCCCCACCCGTTAAGACTATATTTAACCAATGCGGAGGTTCTCTTGAATAAATTTTATCAACTATATGATAATTCTCACAAGTATGGTAGGACAACAGAATGCAATAATCTGAAAGCAATATATGTATGCTTAGAACAGGATAATAATATTGAATGAAATACTATAAACTCAATAAACAAAAAGAATGAATACTAGGACTTTAAAATCTCGAGTGATGTAGCAATCACATTTGTTTCATTTTATTAGTTTAAACTAACAAGCACAAAAGAGAACATTGTGCAAGATACTAAGTTCATTTATCAAGTGGCAAATGCTCCATATATACAAGCAGCAAAGCTAAGCTATTTGCAGTATGGCAAGGCTAAGTGAAAAGTATCAATAAGCAGACAAAAAAGGGCTAATTGGTATGCATGACTTGAGTGCAAGGCCAACAGTTGAATTTAACCATTTAAAAAGAACAAGCAAGTGCCCTTTTTTGTTTTTTTTTTTTTTTTCTCAGAGAGAATATAAGGCCGGCGACACTACCTTACAAGATTTGTGTGAGGGTTTGTGTTACAACCGTCACAAGTTCTTACTGCTAATAGACCTTAAATCTGAAATTTGAAATGTATTAGACAAAACTTAGGCATTGTAATGGGTAAGTTAGAAAGTGTAACAACAAATTTAATTTAAAAAAAATTGTGAAAATTGTAAGGTGGATGGACCCTATAAAGAAAAGAGAAATATGGCATCATGAGATTAGGAAAATAGGGTTTCTTTCAGATTCTGATTGAATAGAGTGATGGGAGGATCTATCAATGATAAAAGAAAATATTAATCGCCGTTGCCGGGGATCGAACCCGGGTCACCCGCGTGACAGGCGGGAATACTCACCACTATACTACAACGACTTTGTTGACAAATACCGCATAATTTAAAACTAAAATAGATCGTTTTACAAGTGGTACATTCTTGTGTAAATTAGTCGGCGATTAAAATTTTGGGTATAAAAACAAATTTGAAATTATAAATTAATACACTGATTAAATTTTTAAATATAAAATTAAATTTATTTAAAATTT
This sequence comes from Zanthoxylum bungeanum, assembly GCA_019454045.1. Taxonomy (NCBI): domain Eukaryota; kingdom Viridiplantae; phylum Streptophyta; class Magnoliopsida; order Sapindales; family Rutaceae; genus Zanthoxylum; species Zanthoxylum bungeanum. Next base: position 136,723 of record SKCR01031904.1, read on the forward strand.
TTGAATTTTTCATATATAATTAAAATTTTAAATATAAAATTAATTTTATTTAAAATTTTTGAAATTTTCATATATAAATCAATTTTCAGATATAAAATAGATGAGCTATAAGTGTTACCTATCATGTTGATCGTCATGGTTCAATTAAAAGAATTTACAATTCACATAATAGGTCAAAACTACTCTTCAAGCTCTATAAGAAAGAAGATCAGATAAACTCGCCGGTAATACTCTTGTTGCACGTTCTTCAAACTCCTCTATCTTCACCCAGATATAGTCTTTGGGACAGCCGATACAGGCGACCGATTGAGACACTCAAATTTGAGCCAAAATTAGGTCCCCGAATTTATGGTCATGTAATTTATAAATTCGTTTAAGGCTCCCAAAGCTTTTACATGAAACTTAAAAGCTGGATCCATATATAACAGTGAATGCCCAGTTTAGGTTCATGAACGAGATTAATTTTTTAGAAAGGAGTAGGGAAGAAAATAATTATCATCCGTTCATCCGTGGTTGAGTTAAAATTTAAAAAAAATATTAGATTTTTGAAAAATTTCATGTCTCAAGTTTATGGAAAAAAAAGGATATTTTACTTCGAAATTATAATTTTATGTGTGTAAAATGTCATTTTTCATAAAGAGTTTTTGAATATAACATGTCTTTTTTCATAAATTAGGGTAAATGGATGATTTGTTTTTTTTTTTTAAAAAAAAATTAATATATTTTCAAATTTTAACTTATCTTTGGTTCATAATTTCCTTGTAAACTATATTAAATATAATTATCAAAATCTTCAACAATCAACATACTAGACCAATCACATAACAAAATGAATGATCTTAACTGTTGGGTTTCGGATGGTAATTCGGGCAAACGCAGCGGATCGCGGAAAATCAAAAATTTTCTGCTTTCAATTATTTTCTTTGGGTAATTAAAATAAACTAATTTATTTCAATTACACAATATTCAATAACTGAAATTTTACCCCAAAAACAGATTTTTCATTAAATACCAATTTGCCCCAAAATTTTGAATTTTAATCATTTTAGTCCAAAATTGTTCAAAATAATTTTAATTGATTCTAAATCAATTCCAAAATGATTTATTTATGTCTAAAACATAAAAATTCAGTTTTACAATTTCAGAAAACAATTTTGCCGAAATTACCAATAGGTCCCTCAATTTTCAAGAATTTACAATTTGGTCCTTTATGTTCAAAACATGTCCAAATCAATTCCAAAAATTTCCAAATTTTAGATACATCATATATACATCTAAAATCATCACATATATGAAAAGCCCCAAATTTGGTGAAGGTTTGAAACCCTAATTTAATAATTTCACAAATTAATCAATTACCATCAAATTAATTAAATTCAATGCTTTAATTCAAATTTTCCAACACCAATTGAGTCTCACAGTCATGAAATACCTCAAGAACAATTATAGGCCTAACATGAGTGGCTATAAGACTCTAGAATGGCAACTAGCCATCAAAATGACATAAAGAATACTTAGTAAGCTAATTTAAGTAATCTAATTAATTATACATGCTTTCATCTTCATTCAAGTTCCCAAATCATCAAATATCATCCATGAAAGAGTAGAGAACAAACTAAGCTAATCATATTGAAGCCTAGTATGGTAGAAACATTTTTCATAAAAGAAAAGGTGAAGAAAAGCTTACTAAAATGCTTGATTTTCCAAGTTTCTTCTTCCTTTCTTCCTTTTCTCTTCCTCTTTCTTTTTGTATTTGAGTTTTTAGGGTTTGTTATAATGAAAAACAAAAAAGAAAAAAGGCTTATATAATTTCCTCTAATTACCGAAAAAAGGAGGATTAATTATATCCACAAATTTCAATTTTTGTTTAATTAATTGGAAAATATTTAATTAATATTTGTGGTATCAAATACCAAAAATAAGTCAATACTTATCTCATAATAACCAATTAAACAATGCCAAAATAACCAAATTTAAAGTGGCCATATTTCCAATAAAAAAAAATGCCATTTGTCTTATCTTTATAAGTAAAAGGATATTAAATAATTATTCATTTAATTATTCAACAATTGAATAAATAAATAATTAAATATAAATATCTCAAAATATATGTATTATATTTACATTAAATAATCAAAATACATATATTAATTATAAATATCAAATATCATAATTCGATATTTAATAAATGGCCAAAAGAATGTATTTTCGTTTAACCGTTTATAAATAATCAATATTATTTATAAAAGTTGCCCTAGTGCCCAACGAGTATATCTCATTAGTGAGACTCTCTAGGTTTAGGCATATCCGTCACGAAATCCAATTTCGTGTCCATAATTTACCCACCCGTAAATTATGATGAACACGGATAAAATCCTGAACCATACAGGTCGAGGTCACCGCATACGTATAATCCTTTCCATCAAAAATATCCGAATTATCCCAGAGATATAAATATAAATGTCAAATCTCTTCAGGTATAATCCCGTCGACGTTTCTATTAGCAATTTATTAAATAACACTTAGAACTGATTTCTACAGTGTACCACGGGCCCATGGGTTTTAACAGATTGCTAATTTGGATACCTATGCTCTATACACAGAACTGACAGGTCCTTTCTTGATACACACAAGATATCATGAGGATCAGTCCACACCCAACGAACAGGCGGAGGTCTGATCTAAATAGATCGGTGACGTGACTGCCATCAAAGTGTGGAAGATACCTCATATATCCACAGTGGTACCTCAAGTCTGAGGATCACTATGCTCACTCAACCCGAGAAGATTCTTATTGACGTTGGTGTACCATCTATTAAGAATCTTCAGTGAGTCGTTCAGTGTTTATCCGATATAAACACCTACATGTCTATACGAGTCTCCCAAGACTCATGGTTCATTGAGAAACCATTAGAATCCAACATTCCAATATACGACACGTACCAGTCTCAACGAGTTTACTTACTGACCAAGTAATTGTAAACCTTGACCAGGAACAGTTAAAGAATGACATTGTTATGATACTACTCAATGTCAGTTGCGACGCTTTTGCAACTGTATCATAACCAATCATTCTATGGTCATTTACGTCTTTACCATATAATAAAAGAATTTATATTACAGAAACTGTCTATTTTATTCATTAATAAAATATATACAAAAGTATTTACAAGGAAATACATAAGAAATTGGCGCTCAGAGCACCAACCCTAATAAAATCTCCCACTTGCTCTAGTGCCAATATCGATTGTATCTAATACCCATAGACTCCACATGCTTATCGAATAACTTCGGAGGTATGGCCTTCGTGAGCGGGTCTGCTACATTATCTTCACTAAGAACTTTGCACACGACAATGTCACCTCGCGACACAATCTCTCGAATAATGTGGTACTTTCGTTCCACATGTTTCGAATTCTAATGCGCCCTCGGTTCTTTTGCTTGTGCAATGGCACCAGTATTATCACAGTATAGCGAAATCAGATTCTCAATACTTGGGACAACTCCCAATTATGTGATAAACTTCTTAAGCCAAACAGCTTCTTTTGTAGCTTCAGAAGCAGCAATATATTCTGCCTCTGTGGTGGAATCAGCTGTAGACCCCTGTTTGGAACTTTTCCAACAAACTGCACCTCCGTTAAGGGTAAATACGAATCATGATGTAGACTTTCTATCATCGGGATCCGATTGGAAATCAGAATCCATATACCCATAATCTGTAGTTCATTTCCTCCATAAATGATAAACTTATCTTTAGTACCTTTAAGATACTTCAGGATATGTTTAACAGCCATCCAATGATCATTTCCTGGGTTAGACTGATATCTACTGGTTACACTAACCGCGTAGCTAATATCAGGCCTCGTACATAACATGTCATACATTATGCTACCCAAACACGAAGCATAATGTTGATTAGACATTCTAATCTTCTCATCTTCTGTTTGCAGACACATCTTCTTCGTAAGATGAATGCCATGTCTGAACGGTATGTTTGCCGTTTTACAGTTAGCAAAATTATACCGTTCTAAGATCTTATCAATGTACGACGATTGGGATAACCCAATCAGCTTCCTGTCTCTATCTCTGTAGAGCTTTATACCCAAGATAGAAGAAGCTTCACCCAGGTCTTTCATGGAGAAATTCTTACAGAGGTAAGCTTTGACGCCTTGCATCATTCCTATATCATTCCCAATGATTAGGATGTCATCAACATAGAGAACTTGAAATACAATCATACTCCCACTGACCTTCTCGTACACACAAGATTCTTCTGCATTTTTTAGAAAATCAGACAATCTAATAATCTCATCGAATCGAAGATTCCAACTTCGCGAAGCTTGTTTAAGTCCATAAATGGACTTCTTAAGCTTACAAACCATGCCTGAGGTTTCGCTGGATACAAAACCTTCTGGCTGTTCCATATAGATTTCTTCATCAAGAAACCCATTAAGAAAAGTCGTTTTGACATCCATTTGCCAAATCTCATAATCATGATAAGCAGCAATAGACAATAAAATCCTTATAGACTTTAGCATCTCAACTGGTGAAAAGGTTTCATTGTAGTCGACTTCAGGTCGCTGCGTGTAACCTTTAGCTACCAGTCTGGCCTTAAAGGTTTCAACCTTTCCGCCAGGCCCACGCTTCCGCTTGTAAACCCATTTACTGCCGATAGGAACAATTCCTTCAGGAAGCGGAACCAAGTCCCAGACTTGATTCTGATGCATAGAGTCTAACTCTAATTTCCTGGCCTTTTGCCACTTCGCGGAGTCGATGTCCAACATCGCTTTTCTATAGGTATAAGGGTCAGTCTCTTCAACTAAGAGAACATCCAGACTCTTTTCTTGTATCAAAGGCAAGCGTTCAGGAGGTCTAGGTACCCTTTGAGACCTACGGAGTGTATGTGTTGAAGGCCCTTCATCTATTTGAACATCAGGTTCCTCCACTGGTTCGTTGGTTCCAGGTTGTACTTCATCAAGTTCAACCTGTCTATGATTACCTCCTTCAGACAAAAATTCCTTCTCAAGAAATTTTGCGAAGCGAGCTACGAACACACTTCGACGCTCGGTATCATAGAACAAATATCCTTTCGTATTTGAAGGATATCCAACAAACCTAAACTTCTGCCCTCGAGGCAAAAGCTTATCTTGCTGAGCCACCCTGACATAGGCAGGACAACCCCAAATCTTAACATAATTAAGATTCGGTTTCTTACCAGTTGACCGGCGTAATCACACACGTATAACGCAAGCGCACGTATCGTTCAAGTAGTATAAAAAGTATCGATCCCACGAGGACTTAAAACCTTTTTGTTATTAATTTATGGGGCCAACTGATTACCAGTATCTAACAGGTTGTTTGATTGATTGATTTGAAATGACGATGATTCTAAATTTAAAACAAGTAAATAAAATTGCTTAAAAGTAGGTTGAGAAAAATCCAAATTTATAAAAACTATCCAGGGTTGTGATTAATTCCAATATTATTTAGAAGATGAAGTGGTTATCTTAAAGTTGAGTAATATATTGATTTATTAACCTGGAACACTAATTTATGTAAAAGCCTCTTCCGATGGTCAATTTCAAATACCTAGTATAATCCAATTGAATCATATGTCTATGTCAACCAAATTACCTAGATTCATTAAGATTAAGTTCCAATTATGGCTACCCCCGCCCGACAGGTATATTCCTATCCTGTAAGGAAATCTATTAAAAGGGTTATCTATCCTCAAGGAAGATCGTGGGTTATTGAGTCTAAGGTCTTAAACTTAAAATCCCTATGTCTAGTTAATTTTAAGTTTACCTAATCAATTTTATTAATGGCCAGTTAATAAAAAGCATTAAGATTAAGACTCAATAAATAAATCTTTAAATTACCCAACCTATAATCTAACCCCTTATAAACCGGTTATATTGAAATTCATCACAACCCTAGATACTAACTTAGTTACAATACATAGCTATGGCTAATGAAAACTTAAAAGACATAAAATAAAAATGCTAAAAAGTAACTGCGAGAAAGTAAAAGCGGGAAAGTAAATGAAAATAACTGCCAAGATAAAAGGAATTACTTTTACTAATTACTAACTTAGATATCTCCCTTAGTATAACATAATCACTTGTGAGATTAAAACCAACCGACCATATAGGCGGTACCCTGATTAAGTCAAGTTAAGTCCGACCAGCCATAAAGGCGGTAAAATTTGTCCATGAACCTGCCATGTAGGCGATAAAGAAATAACCAGCCATAAAGGCGGAACCAAAATTAAATTACCAACCGACCAATCTGGCGGTATCCTTGCTTAGTCAGGTTTAACAGTTTAAATTAAATAGCCCACCGACCAATATAGCGGTATTCCTTTTTAAGTCAAATTTTAGAATAGTGAATATGTTGTGTCTAAGGGAGATTAATCTAAGATAGTAACAGTAAAAGAATTACCTTTCACCTCGGCAGATGGAAGTTACCTCCTCATGGTTGAAAAATAAAAACTGAAAAAGTAAAGAAAGGAAAGTGTTATGCGTAAAAGTAAATTACGGAAAGTAAAACTGAAAAAGTAAAGAAAAGAAAGTGCGAAATTGAAAATTAATTACTGAAAACTAAAAATAAACAAACTAGATACAATCTTTTTATTTTTTCATTAAGGATTTCAAAGAAGAAAGTATATATTTTACAAATGAAATGACTTGGTATTTATAGGCAAAATTTTGCCTCCATCAAATCATCCACCAAATCAATTATTAATTGCTCCACTAATTGCTCCACCAAATCCATTATTAATTGCTCCACTAATATCTTATCATGTTTGGTGATGATTTGATAATTTTTATTATTTATTTATTAATTTATTTTTTGCTCTGAAAATGATTGAAAGTGACTTTAATAATTACACACTACACACTTCTGGATGGTTCTTCAATTTCGGGCATGAAATATTCAGAATTCGAAATTATTTTGTCTTTCAAAGTTGTAGATCTTTGAGTCTTCTTTAATCTGGAACTTGAATCAGCTCAATCCGATATCTGAGTAAAACGTTATGCCCAAAATACGACAGATGCGCAAAATTAGAATTTCCAAAACTGCACTTCGTCAAAACGCCCTTTCAAGTTTCCAATCTCCAAAATTAAAATATCAAGTCCAATAATTGGCCTTATTTGACCCATATTTCGTCCTAAATGATTTCATTAAGTCCCAATATTATTTTATCTGCAAAATAAACTAAAACACATCAAAACGTTCATCAAACCTGAGAAACTAAACAAAATATTAAGTAAAAGGGGCGGTAAATATTGATATATTTTCCGCTCATCACCAGTCCATATCTCATATGGAGTTGTGGAACAGCTTTGGAGGAATCTTATTCAAAAGATGTGCAGCAGTCAAAAGAGCATAACCCCATAAATAATAGGGCATATCAGTAAAACTCAACATCGATCGAACCATATCCAATAAAGTCTGATTTCTCCTTTCGGACACTCCATTGTGCTGTGGAGTACCTGGAGGAGTATATTGAGCGAGAATCCCATTCTCCTTTAAATAATCAATGAACTAATGGCTCATATATTCACCACCCCGATCAGATCGAAGACATTTAATATATTTACCAGTTTGTTTTTCTACTTCATTTCCGAATTCCTTGAACTTTTCAAAGGTTTCTGATTTCTGTTTCATCAAATAAACATAACCATACCGTGAAAGATCATCGGTAAAGGTAACGAAGTAGGAAAAACCACTGTGAGCAGTTAGACTCAATGGACCACATACATCAGAATGTATTAGTTCCAATAAGTCAGATGCTTGGTGTCCTACACCTGAAAATGAGGCTTTGGTCATTTTACCCCGAATGCAAGATTCACAAGTTGGATAAGGTTCAATGGTGAGATCCGGTATCAAACCATTCCTAACCAACTGGGTTAAGCGTTTCACGCCTATATGACCCAACCTCATATGCCAAAGTTCAGTATTATTTATATCAGATACTTTACGTTTATTAATTCCAGCATTAAAGATATCTTGAGTGGTGTGCAAAATGTAATGACCGTGCTCATTTGGACAAACAATGATCTGAACATTATATCTATCATATAAATACAAAGAACGGTTCTTAATATTTACATTATAGCCATCAGTATCTAATACAAAAAGCGATATGATGTTCGCAACACATCCAGGTACAAAAAAGCAGTCATGAAACAAAAGGCTCCCACTGGGCAGGGGAATCTCGCATAAGCCCACAGCAACTGCATCCAAAGAGTCGCCACTCCCGAACCGCAATTGCATCTCCCCAGATTTTAGCTGTCTACTTCCCTTCAGCACCTGCAACGAATTCCAAATGTGAATTGGACAAGCAGAATCCAAAATCCAACTGGATGACACAACTTCACAAGCTAAAGAGATATCGATAATGGGAAAAATAAAAGTACCTGAAGTAGATGCTCTTTCCTTTCTGATTTGCGCCAGATAGTCAGGACAGTTCCGTTTCCAGTGGCCAATCTTGCTGCAGTGGTGGCATTTGTCTTCGACAGCTCTCTTGGGTTTGGCTATCTTACCCTGGGGTGGAAGATTTGTACCCTTCTTCTTCTTCCCCTTCTTCTTCTTCCCTTTATGTTTAGAATGGGAAGAAGCGGGAAGAGCAGTGGGTTTAGGAACGCGAGTCGGTACCCCATTCCTCAAATCTTCCTCCGCTTGTACTAGCATCTGATGCAGTTCTTGGTAAGTATAGCTAGTCCCATTCATGTTGAAATACATCACAAATTGGCAATATGACGCCGGCAGAGATCCAAGAATGACACTTCGTCCTAAAGTGTCATTAATAGGGAAATTGTAGCGTCTCAATTGTTCGATCAAATCGTTCAGATGAAGCACATGAGGGCTCACAGCCTGTCCCTCTTCTAATTTTGCATGGAACAGTTCCATAGCAATCTTATGAACCGTGACTTGTTATTTGTTCATAAAGGATTCTCTCAACCGCGTCATCATAGTATATGCGTCAGGCAATCCAAAATATTGACTCTTAAGATCCGATCCCAAGGAACTGAGAATATATGATTTGACACGTCTGTCATCATCTTTCCATTTACGGAGAGTCTCATGTTCCTCTGGTGTGGCGTCATTAGGTATGGCCAGAGGCAACGGACCTTCCAACACATATTCTATTTGTTAATAACCAAGAACAATTCTCAGATCTAAATCCCAATCTGTGAAGTTTTCGGCGCCCTTAAGCTTATTCGTATCTAGTATACGGGCAAAAGGATTAGGAGCAGGTGCCGACATCGCAAATCTATCATATAGATAGCGAAAAAACGGTTAGCAGACAAAACAATTTCATAATAATATAAATCAAATAAAGCATAAATAGATCATGGTTTTTTAATCTAAAATGCCCATCCCACTATGACATGCAATACTGTAATCCCCAAACATAATGCAAATAAATAATTAATCAAATTAAATTTAATAGCGAAAGGTGGATCCCATGAATATATTTCAGCTCACAGCTTTGGCACGTTCTCGCCTACGTATATTCATTAGGTAGACAACAATTATCAATCACTCAATAGTGACTCCTGGATTCCGGTCCTGGCCGTTTCTCATTGTGACAGCTTTGTCACGTTCACAAGGAGGCGTACCAAGGTTAAACTTGTCAATGACAAATTCAAGATACTTGCGTAGTCCTGACAGCTTTGGCACGTTCAGGATTTCCGCTTTCGCTTGGATTTGTCTAGTATCACATATACATCCAGTGTGGATAAATTTCTATCAACTACACCCTCACAGCTTTGGCACGATCTCAGATGCAGTCATAGAATAGATATCCACAAACCGTATTGACAAGACGGACCAAGAAATATGTATCTAATACATACTACTTTCAAAACCTTATTAAAACAGGGATTTTCGGCAAAGATGAAAAATATTTATTTTAATCAAATTAAATAAATACAAGCATGTATCATGAAAGAACATAATTAAAGCAATGAATTTAATGGCTTATTCATATAATGTGTCGAGGTTCAGATCTGCTCTGATACAATTTTTTTTGTTGGGTTTCGGATGGTAATTCGGGTAAACGCAGCGGATCGCGGAAAATCAAAAATTTTCCGCTTTCAATTATTTTCTTTGGATAATTAAAATAAAATAATTTATTTCAATTACACCATAATCAATAACTGAAATTTTACCCCAAAAACAGATTTTCCAAGTTTACTGAAATTTTTTCATAAAAGAAAAGGTGAAGAAAAGCTTACTAAAATGCTTGATTTTCCAAGTTTCTTCTTCCTTTCTTCCTTTTCTCTTCCTCTTTCTTTTTGTATTTGAGTTTTTAGGGTTTGTTAGAATGAAAAAAAAAAAAGAAAAAAGGCTTATATAATTTCCTCTAATTGCCGAAAAAAAAGAGGATTAATTATATCCACAAATTTCAATTTTTGTTTAATTAATTGGAAAATATTTAATTAATATTTGTGGTATCAAATACCAAAAATAAGTCAATACTTATCTCATAATAACCAATTAAACAATGCCAAAATAACCAATTTAAAGTGGCCATATTTTCCAATAAAAAAAATGCCATTTGTCTTATCTTTATAAGTAAAAGGATATTAAATAATTAATTCATTTAATTATTCAACAATTGAATAAGTAAATAATTAAATATAAATATCTCAAAATATATGTATTATATTTACATTAAATAATCAAAATACATATATTAATTATAAATATCAAATATCATAATTCGATATTTAATAAATGGCCAAAAGCATGTATTTTCGTTTAACCGTTTATAAATAATCAATATTATTTATAAAAGTTGCCCTAGTGCCCAACAAGTATATCTCATTAGTGAGACTCTCTAGGTTTAGGCATATCCGTCACGAAATCCAATTTCGTGTCCATAATTTACCCACCCGTAAATTATGACGAACACAGATAAAATCCTGAACCATACAGGTCGAGGTCACCGCATACGTATAATCCTTTCCGTCACAAATATCCGGATTATCCCAGAGATATAGATATAAACGTCAAATCTCTTCAGGTATAATCCCGTCGACGTTTCTATTAGCAATTTATTAAATAACACTTAGAACTGATTTCTACAGTGTACCACGGGCCCATGGGTTTTAACAAATTGGTAATTGGGATACCTATGCTCTGTACACAGAACTGACAGATCTTTTCTTGATACACACAGGATATCATTAGGATCAGTCCACACCCAACGAACATGCGGAGGTCTGATCTAAATAGGTCGGTGACGTGACTGCCATCAAAGTGTGGAGGATACCTCATATATCCACAGTGGTACCTCAAGTCTGAGGATCACTATGTTCACTCAACCCGAGAAGATTCTTATTGACGTTGGTGTAACATCTATTAAGAATCTTCAGTGAGTCGTTCAGTGTTTATCCGATATAAACACCTACATGTCTATACGAGTCTCCAAAGACTCATGGTTCATTGAGAAACCATTAGAATCCAACATTCCAATATACGACACGTACCAGTCTCAACGGGTTTACTTACTGACCAAGTGTAGGACACAGGACCTGGGCGACGCCGTTCCTAGGCTCGCGGCCTAGTTTGGGAAGTACTGAATAACATGGAGTCGCCACCCGGTGTGAACCGGGACAAAGATTTAAGGCCGCACTCACCCCTCGCAAGGGAAGACCTCAAACCGTTGGGTTCGGAATGGTCCCTTACTTATGTCACTTGTAATGAAAGGATTTATGTAATAATTAATCAAGCTTAAGTAACACTTATTTCCAAGAGTATCATGCTTCTAAATTCTCATGTGTAAAATAAAACTCACGTACGCATTTCACATATATCTTACATTTAAATTTGCATGCTTAACATATATCAAGATAGCAACTAACATACAACTTTACTTGCATATCACATTCAGGAAAAACACAAGCACACATATTAACCATACAAGCACACATGGTAACCATACAAGCACACATATGGGCACTTTTCCAAGTGGTACGTGGAATTGTAGCCCAAGTACAGACCGCACTACCGTCCATTCGGAATCGGCTACGGAATTTACGTCTGGGTTTCCATCCGATATACCGCAAGAAATAATACTCAAATGTTATCATGACACAAGCATATGAATTGTAATACATCAACATATTTGCATTTATACATGTGGAGATAGCTACTAGGAAAACTATGCATGAAATCTAATAAAAAAGACTCAGTTCAGTGTGTTCACGTTCGGTAGCGTTCGTAACGCGTTCGAACGGAAATGAAACAGAATGCTCACGTCGAGTAGCATTCGTAAACGCGTTCGAACGGAAATGAGACAGAATACTCACGTTCGAGTAGCGTTCGTAAACGCGTTCGAACGGAAATGAGACAGAAAGCTCACGTTCGTATGGCGTTTGTTAACGCGTTCGAACGGATACGAGACCTGACACATAATAAGGCAAAAAACATACGCGTTCGAGTTGCGTTCGTAAACGCGTTCGAACGGGAACAGACCTGATGCATGAAAATGCAATACATAAACACAAAATAAAAGGCGCGGCGAAGTACTGCCATAAAGGTGACCTTTTGGGGCTCTTGATCTCTCAAAGAGAGGACCTTTAGACCAACATACTAAGCCATGCGAATCACATCACACATACAAGAATAGAACCAATCACATCAACCAAGTATGCCCGATTGAACACATCTGACATCCAATCTGAACACACATCAACCGGCGCGGCAAAGCATCGTGGTAACGGATTTTAACCCCTCCCCATAAGGGATCTTTCATTCCGCTTACTAAGCCCATGCGCTTGATTGAACCATACATAAAAGATAAACTCAATAACATCAAACTAAGTATGCCCGTTTGAACGGATCTCGCATCCAACCGAACACACATCAACCGGCGCGGCGAAGTAGTGTCACAAAGGTGGCCTTTTCGGCTATTTGTCTCCCAAATGGAGGACCTTTGAACTAACTCACTAAGCCCATGCGCTTGGTTGAATCATGCATAACTAAACAACATATTGAATTCAAGTAAAGAAAACTAAATAAACAAAAGCAACACAACAAAAGAAAGATGGTTGCCGTTTACCCAAGCGGTACGTGGAGTTGTGGCCCGAGTACAGATCATATTACCGTCCATTCGGAATCAGCTATGAATTTATGTCCGGGTTTCCATCCGATATACCGCGAGAGTTGACACATCTCTCATTCATCCAATACCCACAACATACATCATACACACAACGGATACCACAAATACAGAAAATATAATCAAAATAAATGACCAGAAAATAAAATGAGATAAGTGTGAAAGATACCCTCAGGTCTAACCTTTTAAGCCGTCTCTCGGACTCGCGTTCCACGGAAATCGAAAGAGGGGTAAAGCTCCGCAACTTTTCTGGTCCACTGGTTCAACATCCTAACTCACTGCTTCACTATTTTGCTTACGGTTCGAACTCCGTTCTGCTCCTATTCGTCTCCTGTCTTGCTGCTCACTGCACGGGCCACCTGTTTCAACGCTTTCAAAGAACTATTCCAAGTTTGTGCGGGTTCTTAGTGCAATTATATGTGATTATTTTTAAGATTGTCTATGCAGTTTTTATGTTACTGTTTTTGGGATTTTGGGGACTGTTTTGGGAGGATTTTTGCTGCTGCTCTAAGGTGATTTGGGCTGCTGTTTTAAGGTGATTTAGGGGCGACTTGGGCGTGTTTTAGAGGGGTGCAGGGGCTGGTTTCAGTGGCTTTAGGAAGGCTTGTTATTTTCGGCTATGGAGGGAGGAGAAGGAAAGAAATTCTTGTTGTTTCTTGCTTACAATGGGCGTCAATGGGAAGGCTTTCTTTCTTGTGTATATGCGTGAACTACCGGAGAGGAAGAGGTTGCTGAAGGGTGGTTTATATAGAGAAGGGTTAGGGTTGACAAGGGAAGGGATTTTGTGCATTTAATTAGGATATGATTTAGTTTTAAACAAGGAAATCAAAGGATTGAGGGGGGGACAAAATATTTTAATTTAGGAAGTTGCAATATTTAATTTGTGTTGGTTTAGGAATACAAATATTTTAAGTTTGGGAATAATCTTATTAGATTGGGAATATAATTGGTTGATTGATTTTAAATTAGGCATGATTTTAGTTTAAGTTAGGTAAATATCTTATTTAATTGGTAAATGACTTAAATGTTTTATTTAATGTTTAATGTTTAAATTAATATTTATTTATTTAATTTGGGATGTGTTTTATGGGCTTTGGGGAGCTAAATGGGCTGGGTGTGAGGCTAGCAGCAAAACCAGAATTACCGACACCGTTCGAACGCTTCCTCGAACGCGACACGAACACCCGCAATCTGTTTCCCGTTCGAACGAAGTAGCGAACGCAGCACTAACGAAGACAGTGAGCTTGTTTATTCTGAATTTCCCCTTCCGATATCCGTTTCCCGCGGCTTTCGTGACTCAAAAGGTAGTGCCTCCAAATGAGGCTCATAATCGGGACTTATGTGTAAAAATGCAGTGCCTACAGTCGCCCCCACTTTGATGGGACTTGTGTAATGTGCAACAATGACAATCCTATCAAAGTTTATGCAATGCATTTTCACTTACCTGGCTCGCCAGCTGCCGCTTGACTTACCATGTGTTGAGTTGAGTTGGTGATGTAGTGGACCTCGATCCTGGGACGTATCCCCATAACTGCAAGTGACTTGGGCCTTGGCCCTAGAATTTATTCCAAAACTGAGATTTATTCTTGGATTCGTTCCAAAACTGAGATTTGTTCTCGGATTCATTCCAAAACTGAGATTTGTTCTCGGATTCATTCCAAAACTGAGATTCGTTCTCAGATTTATTCCAAAACTGAGATTCATTCTCGGATTCATTCCCAAACTGAGATTCGTTCTCGGATTCATTCCAAAACTGAGATTTATTCTTATGGATTCCTTCCGTATTCTGAGATTCATTCTCTGGATTCCTTCCAAATTCTGAGATTCATTCTCTGGATTCCTTCTAAATTCTGAGATTCATTCTCTGGATTTCTTCCAAATTCTGAGATTCATTCTCTGGATTCCTTCCAAATTATGAGATTCATTCTCTGGATTCCTTCCAAATTCTGAGATTCCTTCTCTGGATTCCTTCCAAATTCTGAGATTCCTTCTCTGGATTCTTTCCAAACTCTGATGATGTGGGCCTCGGCCCTAGGATTCATTCCATAACTCTGACGACGTGGGCCTCGGCCCTAGGATTCATTCCCGGATTCATTCCTGGATTCATTCCAATCTTTGATGATGTGGGCCTCGGCCTTAGGATTCATCCTCAAAACTGATACTGACGTGGGTCTCAACCTTGTGACTCATCCCCAAGCTGATACTGATGTGGGCCTCGACCCATGCTGATACTGATGTGGGCCTCGACCCATACTGATACTGATGTGGGCCTCAACCCCGGGACGCATCCCCAAGCTGATACTGATGTGGGCCCTGACCCATGTTGATACTGATGTGGGCCTCAACCCATGCTGATACTGATGTGGGCCTCAACCCATGCTGATACTGATGTGGGCCTCAACCCATGCTGATAATGATGTGGGCCTCGCCCCCAGACTGATATTGTACTGTCGCTGCTTTTGGTTGACTTGCATTTGACGCTTTCTCTTTTTCGTTGTTGAAACCTGTGATTTACAAAACAAAACAAACACCAAAAAGAATGCCAAAATACGTTACGTGTATGCATGCATGGATGAAGTTCCTATTCCGTTGGGTTAGGTTTTCTATCAATTCTCTTGATGACTGTTTAGTCTTCTCTTCCTTATGCAAAGAACTACTTCATTCTATCTTCGTTGACTGGCTCGATGTACTTATTCTTTTCCAAGTTTTGACAATCTCACTGTCCTCATTTCCCAGTTTCTGAACGGCTAACTTATCCTTTTTGCTTGCTTTTTCTGAGGATCCCCCGTGTTCTGAGCATCTTAATACCAAGATTGAATGCTTTTGTCACATGCACTCATGTTGCAAGTTGAGAAGTGGAGATTCAGACAAGTAAGCGAAATGAACTTCTTTATTATTGTTGAGAAAAAGTCCGAACAAGCAAACAAAATCAATGTCTTTATTAAAAATGCAAGATAAACTTGGAGAAACAGCAGTGCCTTCTTCCTCAGCCTATGGTTCTTCATCATTGTCATCCCTTATCCCAATGAATGAAGCTGAGTGGTTGAGAGCCTGGAGGACAAGGGTTTCGGGTAGGCCATGTAGTTAGGTAGGGGATTTCTGTGTGCATTGGGTTGTTCTCTTTCTGGGTCAGGTATTTTGTGGGTGTCAATGAGGTCTTGGATCTCATGCCTAAGGCGGGGGCAATTGTCAGTTTCGTGACCCTTTTGTTGGTGGAAGTAACAGAATAAGTTTAAGTCAAGGTAGTGGGGTACAGGATTGGAAGTGGTTTAGGTTCCAATGGTTTCAGGAGTCATTGCATCTTCAACTTTTCAAACACCTTCGATAGAGGCCTGCCAAGGTTGGAAAATCGCCTATTTCTGATAGCGGCAACTTCGGCAGTAGTGGGCCTTGTCTCAGAATGCCCCCCAAAATTCCTCTTATTCTGGCCATAAAACTTCCGGTTCTCGGCATCCTCTTCCTCAATGTCCATGACAGTTTCCCTTAGCTGCCGAAAATCAGTAATCATCGAAGTCATTCTCCTCAGTTTGCCATAGATCGAGGGTTTGGTGCCCTTAATGATCATTTTAATCTGGTCCTTCTCAGAGGGCCGAGTCTGCATCTTCAGAAGCTGGCTTCTCCAGCGGTCTACATACTCCTTGAAGCTTTCTTCTGGCTTCTGCTTAGTGTTCTCCAAATCACGAAGTGACAAATCAATCTCTAAGTCTGTAACATATTGCTTCAGAAAAGCATCAGCTAGTTCCCTCCAATCTTCCTTAACCTTCTTCTCAAGGCTATGATACCAAACCACAGGAGCCCCCTCGAGTGACATCCCAAACATCTTTTGGACCTGGCGCTGTGATAGGCCCACTGAACTCATGACCGAGACATATTGCTGCAGATGGACTCTCGGGTCTCCATTCCCATTAAATTTGGCCATGTCGGGCATTCTGAACTGAGCAGGCAACTGTTCCTCAAAGGTCATCGCCTCATAGTCTAGTAAGTCTTCATCCTTACCCTTCATCTTACGGGTAACAGACTCTACCTGGTCACGGAGTTTCTGCAATTCTGTCTGAGACCCAACTGTTCTCCCAGTGGCATAATCAGCCATATCATCATCAAAAGCGGGGATGTCATCCCCCAACCCATTCGGAGTCTCCTCACGTCCTACATTCTCAGAGTTTCCCCCAGCACGGGGCACAGCCATATTTGTCATGGCAGTAGTTAGGACTTGCAACTGTTCGGTAATCTTGGCTAAACCGCTTTCCAACTGATCTATCCGGGATACCTCATTATCGGATGTACTCATATCTGTTACCGGTCTTTTGGTGAGTCTTCCCTCTTCCCTAACCCAACGGGAGTCTATGATAGCTTTTAAAACACAAGGGTTAGCATGATGTATGTATGCATGAGGTGCATGAGATGCATGTAACATCTATGATAGCTTTTTGTATTTGAGTTTTTAGGGTTTGTTAGAATGAAAAACAAAAAAGAAAAAAGGCTTATATATTTCCTCTAATTACCGAAAAAAGGAGGATTAATTATATCCACAAATTTCAATTTTTGTTTAATTAATTGGAAAATATTAATTAATATTTGTGGTATCAAATACCAAAAATAAGTCAATACTTATCTCATAATAACCAATTAAACAATGCCAAAATAACCAAATTTAAAGTGGCCATATTTTCCAATAAAAAAAAATGCCATTTGTCTTATCTTTATAAGTAAAAGGATATTAAATAATTAATTCATTTAATTATTCAACAATTGAATAAATAAATAATTAAATATAAATATCTCAAAATATATGTATTATATTTACATTAAATAATCAAAATACATATATTAATTATAAATATCAAATATCATAATTCAATATTTAATAAATGGCCAAAAGCATGTATTTTCGTTTAACCGTTTATAAATAATCAATATTATTTATAAAAGTTGCCATAGTGCCCAACGAGTATATCTCATTAGTGAGACTCTCTAGGTTTAGGCATATCCGTCACGAAATCCAATTTCGTGTCCATAATTTACCCACCCGTAAATTATGATGAACACGGATAAAATCCTGAACCATACAGGTCGAGGTCACCGCATACGTATAATCCTTTCCATCAAAAATATCCGAATTATCCCAGAGATATAAATATAAATGTCAAATCTCTTCAGGTATAATCCCGTCGACGTTTCTATTAGTAATTTATTAAATAACACTTAGAACTGATTTCTACAGTGTACCACGGGCCCATGGGTTTTAACAGATTGCTAATTTGGATACCTATGCTCTATACACAGAACTGACAGATCCTTTCTTGATACACACAAGATATCATGAGGATCAGTCCACACCCAACGAACAGGCGGAGGTCTGATCTAAATAGATCGGTGACGTGACTGCCATCAAAGTGTGGAAGATACCTCATATATCCACAGTGGTACCTCAAGTCTGAGGATCACTATGCTCACTCAACCCGAGAAGATTCTTATTGACGTTGGTGTACCATCTATTAAGAATCTTCAGTGAGTCGTTCAGTGTTTATCCGATATAAACACCTACATGTCTATACGAGTCTCCCAAGACTCATGGTTCATTGAGAAACCATTAGAATCCAACATTCCAATATACGACACGTACCAGTCTCAACGAGTTTACTTACTGACCAAGTAATTGTAAACCTTGACCAGGAACAGTTAAAGAATGACATTGTTATGATACTACTCAATGTTAGTTGCGACGCTTTTGCAACTGATCATAACCAATCATTCTATGGTCATTTAGGTCTTTACCATATAATAAAAGAATTTATATTACAGAAACTGTCTATTTTATTCATTAATAAAATATATACAAAAGTATTTACAAGGAAATACATAAGAAATTGACACTCAGAGCACCAACCATAATCTTAACAATGTCTTTTAATTACTTTACAACTTTGGAATCCGATCTTTTCCTCATTGTTCCAATTTGCTTAGGACTCAATCCAAAAGCCTTTTCCAGAAGCTCCACAACAATCCCAGACCAAAAATGGCTGACGGGATCTTCTGATTTCCAGGATTTTGGCTGTTAAAGCTTCCGAATATTGGTACAGGTTTTTCACCAACATTCATCTGACAATGCACCACATCAGGTTTTTCACTAACATTCATATGAAATTGCACCACATCATCACCTCTCCTTGCTCAATCACCCTGGAAAAAATTGCGTTACTTGAATCGACAAATCTTGAACACACACTGCATTGCACTACATACGCGATTTCAGTAGTTCTCGGATGAAAATTGGGTGGATTTATCGCGCTAACCTTGAGATTAGGTGAATCTGGAGAGAATCGACACAAGCGGTCGGTTAAGTCCTGTCAAAGTCGGGCCGGCCATAGGTTCGAATCTTGCCACTTTTCTTGTGGATCATCATGGGGTTACCAGATGATGGGATTTGACCAAAAATTAGGATTTCTATATTCGGAGAAATTTCAATTTTTAGTGTTTTTTATCCTTTATCGGTTGGATTCCATTTTAAGAACTCGTTTAGGGTCCTACACGGCAATTCAAGGCTTTCCCTCATTAACTCGAATAAATGACATACGTAGACTATTAAGTCCTGGAAAAACTGTTGGGTTAACATGAATAAGTTTTATCAGTTCAACCTGCACAAAGCACTATCTAAACGTCGCCTTTAACCTGTCAAATGACAAGTTTAATAGCCAAACATACAGAAATTTATTTAATATATGAAGAATCTTATCTTAAAATACATAAATGTTGCAGCCGCCTTTAACCGCATAAGTTGTTATTTGAAAAACGCGCGGCCTAGACGGTGCCTTTAACGGCATGGTTATTGAATGCTTATGAATTTGCTTATGGAGTCACAAGTTTTGATTTTGGAAGTTAAATCTTTATTATCTGAATATTGACAAGATAAATGTTGTTGAATTGTGTGTTATTAAACGAAATCAACATACATCAAACCAATCAAAACCAGAACACAACAATGAAATCAAATCTACACTAACATACAAATATTAAACACAAACCCTAAAACTTAGAGAAAACCTGGAAAATGAAGAAGATGATGAAAAATCGAAATCCAAGTCGAGATGCCTCTGTCCTTAAGAACTTATTAGCCTCCGCCTTGGTGCTCTACGGATGCAATATGGCTAACGTTCTCCCAGGATTCCTTGTATGCTTCTTGTTGAAGGGGCACTCCTTTAACAAGATCCTGAATTATGACAATGGTGGAAACTCTCTTTTACTTAAAAATGACTATCTTAAACAAATGTATGAGACTTCACTTCTGGATGCAATGAACTCAATAGGCCACTTAATATATAGGCATGGAAGGGTGCCATTGAGACCATCTTTTGGTGTGGGGTGTAACCCTTTTAAGGGTTATACCATCTCCTTATATCCTTTGAGGCCTAGAGTCTCATCTTTCCAAAATAGAGGACATGTCCCTGTTGGGATTTATGTCATAGAGCTTCATGTATTGTAAACGGAATTGATTTTTGTAATAATAATAAATGCATTTTTCATTTTATCAAAGTTGTTTGATTTATATCGCATATTGTCCAAATGTCTTGTTTACCTTGATTACTCTTGTACCTTTAGACTTAGTGTATGTTTGATGCACAAGAGGATTTAAGTCTAAAGTTAGTAATCTAAATAGTCCATAGAGAGCGAACAAGGAGGGTACTTTGTTTGTGGTATATCTATAGATGTGGTCCATTCTATACTTGTATGACGACCTTGATCCGGGATCGTTCATGTAGTGACATGGGAATGGAGGCACCTTGTATGATAAGATCATATAGGACTGGACTCAGATAAATACGAATTTCTTTTAATATCCGTTAACCGAAGAAATTCATTTTATCTAATAGATGGTCATATATGGATTCGATCTTAACCCTGAGTGTACTACGAACTCCTGCATGACAGGTTATGTCCTTTGATTTACTATGGTGAGGTTGGTGTTGCAATCCCGGCCAATAACTATGTATTTTGGGGATATGGTTTGGTGTGTAGCTGTGAACATTTTACATAGATATGGAATTCACTCCTTCTTATGAGAAGCAGATGAATATCTCTTTTAAGAGTTGATTCGAGACTTGAACAATTTGAGCGCTCAACTTTTCTATTACGAACAGAAAGTTTTATATATTCATAATTGTTACGAATTAATTGTTTATTATAGAATCAATGGTGCTTAAGAGACAAAATATTTATAGGGGTTTTAACGGACTTATGACCCGGCTCTATTTATGATATATTCGTGAAAGGCTAATCCATATGTAATGACTATATCGATGGACATCGAAAATGTTCGGTTTACTTAATCCATCTACGATAACGAGAGTTCAACTTCGAGTTTTTAGTGGAATAATACGGAGTTAATAATTCGTAATATTTGATTAAAGAGTTTATTAATATTTCGAAATTATTGGAGCTCGGAATCGTAGGTCCATTTGGTCCCCGTGCTAGCTCTATTAACTGTAACAAACCTATTATAATTAGATTGTCTAATTATATGCTCACATTATATTTATTTATATATTATTAATAAGATTAATAATATTTATTGTCACAAATGAAAATTATGTTAAATTAGTTTAACTTAATGTTTTCTTGAATTCGTTGATTATGAGATAATCAAGTCTTGATTATGAGATAATCAAGTTAATAATAATTATGAGATAATTACTACAACATAATTGAAGGTAAATAAATCATTATTAATATATTGATTTTTATTTACCATTGGAGACAAAGCTATATGGCTTACCATGTCATCCAAGCAATTATGTCTATTAGGTGGCTTGGATACACCTAATAGTTTTGTCATTAGTTAATGCATTTTATGCTTTGGTATGACCTCCACATTTATGTGTTTTCCATTGAAAGAAAGCATTGAATGCTTAATGACAAAGCCATTGTCTTTAGCTTAACATTTCTTATGCTTTGGTATGGCATTCACATTTTTGTGTTGGCCATTGCAAGAAAGCATTAGATGCTTAATGACAAGGTTAGTTGACTTGTGTAAGAGAATATAATCTCTACCATTTCTCTCACTTCCTAAGGTTAACACTTTGCATTCATTCACACAATTGTAGTCAGAAAATATTTGAGAGAAAATAGAGAGAGTTCTAGCATTCACAAGTGTTGTGAAATTCATAAAGCCAAACACCATAGTGACATCTTAAATCTCTAAATAGTTTAGAGGTTTAATCTTTGTGAGTGAAGCCCACACTTCGGTTTGTTGGTTTCGAGTCATAGTTCGGAAGATCGAGTGGTTGATCCAAGTGTTGGACACCAAAGGATTGATCTTGGCAACTACAACAAATGGAGAAGACAAAGAAATTTTTGAAGATCCATACCGAACCCAGTGCCACCACAAGCAACTTCCGCCGCGCTAAGAAAAGTCGTTTCCTACAATTGGCATCAAGAGCTTAAGGTTGAAAAGTTTTCTTAACCCTTTCTCTTTTTAAGTTTAAGTTTTAATAATTTATATTAGATATAAATTATTAATATGCATGTTGTGATGAGTAGGCACAATTAGAATCATGAGATGAATGGTTTTTAATGTTCATGTGATGAAAGTTTACTTTGATTCATGTGATGAATGTATTATGTTGATCGTTAATTTTTCCGGCTCTTATTTTAGTTTTGGAAAAGTAAGACCATAAGGTCATATTCTTTCAAGTGTTGTAAGTTCATTTCCTTTGTAATAAGTCCATTTTGGAACTTAATTTGTAACTTGGAGGAGTCGATGCCACAAATGACTCATTACGAACCTATTCCGCGAAGAACTTAACAACATACTATGGAGCAAGATTTGAAGACCAATGGATGCTTTGGATTTATTGTACTAATTAGATTAGTATTTTTAAAAAAAAAAAATAAGAGTCCGGTTAATGTAATTTATGTATGTATGTGAAGCTTTATTCCATTACGAGTCCGTAGAAAAAAACGGGGACCAAAACGGACTCCGGAAGCTCTGGAACGGAGTAAATAAAGTACCAGTGTTTTGACACCATATTGATTACGTTCGAACTCCAGTCAAACGCAACTCAAACATTTTGCTACTGGAAAATGTTCAAACGCCCAGAGAACGCTACACAAATGTTTTCAGCGCAGACCTGGGCACATATATATGTTTTAAATTATTTATTAACATGTCATATAGCTTAGGGTGTATACTCTTGCATTTTCAAATGCCATGACATGTAGACATGCATGATATTCAACTTATAAAATATGATTTTATGTAAATTTAAAAGTTAAATTAGAATATAAGATGCATGTAAACGAATTAATAAGATTAATTGGTTTAAAGGTTTAAAAATTAGGAATTCAAGTTTAAGAACAAATGGACATTATGAGTACATTATTTTCTTTGGTATATCGGATGGAAACCCGGATATAAATTCCATAGCC
This sequence comes from Zanthoxylum bungeanum, assembly GCA_019454045.1. Taxonomy (NCBI): domain Eukaryota; kingdom Viridiplantae; phylum Streptophyta; class Magnoliopsida; order Sapindales; family Rutaceae; genus Zanthoxylum; species Zanthoxylum bungeanum. The sequence continues at coordinate 160,283 of SKCR01031904.1, forward strand.
ACTTCCGAATGGACGGTAATTTGGTTTGCACTCGAGATACAATTTCACGTACCTTTGGAGTAAATAATATACTTTTATCTATTAAATGGTTTAATGACATATAGTCCATTAGTTGAATTCTAAAATTTTAAAACCTATAAGTGAACTAATATTTTAATTGTTAAAATTAATTAGATCACTTAAGCAAACTTGATTAAATTAGTTCAATTAAGTTAATGATCAGTATAGACTAATAAGTATTAGTGAATAAATTTTTAAGTGTTAAAATTGGTTAAATCACTAATAATCCACTGATATTAATAAAGATATGTTTTAGCGGAGCATAATCTTAATACATTAGAAACTAGTGAGATAGAAACCTTAAACTTCACAATAGTGAGTGGGAGAGGGGTATACCACAATATATCCCACGATCTCCATTATTATCAAAAAACGTGAGATTCAATAGGCGCCTCGAGACGGCTTTGCTTTCGTCCCCCTACGGATGGTGTCCTTTTTGGGTCAATATCAGGTCTGGATTCCGAAAGGATAGGGACTCTAGATGTATCTGGTGATTTGACCTACCCTACGGCGGCACTTCACTAGTTAAGTCCTTAGGGTTCCGAAATAATGAGTCACACTCACAAAGGAATGATTAAGTTGTTAATCAAAGCTTCATTGATCAAAATAACGGTAGTTGATTAATATAAGAATAAGAGTTATTTCAGATATATTAATCAATTGAGAATGTCTCAATCTATCATGCGAATACTTGACCTACCCTACAACGGCACTTATTTGTGGGATGATAGATAACCATGGCATAGTAATTATTTTAGGTTTCTAATTCATTATACTTTGATCATGCATCATGTTTAATTTTATGTCTAAATGTTTGACAATTTTATGCGATGAATGAATATTGAATGCACGTTTATTATTTTTCAGCCATGGCATCTGCAATAATCTCCATTATCAAACAACAAGAAAAATTAACCGGGGATAATTATGTTAAATGAAAAAGTGACATGAATGCTATCTTGGTCTGTGAAGACCTTAAATTTTTCCTAATGGAGGAATGTCCTCCTGAGCCAGCACCTAATGCTGGCAGAGCTGCAAGTAATGCCTATAATAATTGGATTAAAGCTGATGAGAAAGCTCATAGTTATTTGATAGCATCCATGTCTGAGGTTCTTGCTGCACAACATGAGCCTATGGCGACAGCATCAATGATTATGCAGTCATTACAAAACATGTTTGGGCAACCTTTAGACCGACAACAACATGAGGCAATTGCCTCTGTATTGACTGCTAGAATGAAGGAAGACACATCAGTCCGAGACCATGTATTAAAGATGATGGCTCATCTTAATATGGCTGAAACCCATGGTGCACGTATTAAAGTGCAAATCCATGTGACAATGATCATGGAAACCTTTCCGAAGAGTTTCCTGCAGTTTAAGAGCAATTGTTCTATGAACAAGTTGACTTTCACGTTGACCGAACTGCTAAATGAGCTCACCAATTAAGAGTTCGTTATGAATGGTCCTCGTAAGCCCAATGCCGAGGCAAATGTTGCCGAATCTTCTAAATCTGCAAAGAAGAAGAAGAAATGCAATTGGAAGGCAAAGGCAAAAATAATGAAAAAGAAGAACAATAAAAGCTCCAAAAGAACCAATGCCAAAGGAAAATGTTTCCATTGTGAAAAACAAGGGCATTAGAAAAGGAATTGTCCTAAATACCTTGCAGAGCTTAAAGAGAAGAAGAATACATGTAAATATGATTTACTTGTCATTGAGTCTTTTTTTGGTGGAGGATGATAAATCCATATGGATTGTTGATTCTGGTGCCACTAACCATGTTTGTTGTTTTTTGCAGCTTCTTGACTCATGGAGGGACCTTACTGAAGGTAGCTTTACCATGAGAGTTGGGACAGATGATGCTGTTTCAGCAAGAGCAGTGAGAGTTTCAAATTTAAATTTTAATAAAAGTTATTTATGTCTGAATGGTGTGCTATATATTCCAGGTTTTCACAGGAATTTGATTTCTGTAACAAAACTTATGGAATGTGGTTTTTCTTTTTCTTTTAATAATAAGTCAGTTATTATTAGTAGAAATGGATTAAATATATGCACGGGAAACTCCGAAAATAATCTATATGTATTAAGGCTGTTAATGCATGAATCACTACTTAATACTGAAATGTTTAAGATTGAAAGATCTAAAACTAAACGGCAAAAGATTTCTCATGATGATACCTATTTATGGCACCTTAGACTTGGTCACATTAACCTTGACCGGATAGATATACTAATTAAAAACAGAGTTTTAAATCAGTTAAAATTTGGTACTTTACCTGTCTGCTCTTGTCTAGAAGGCAAAATGACCAAGAGACATTTTACTGGAAAAGGGATAAGAGCCAAAGAAACTATTGAGCTAATACATTCGGATGTTTGCAGACCGATGAATGTAAAAGCCCGAGGTGGTTTTGAATACTTCGTCACTTTCAATGACGATTATTCCAGATATGGGTATGTTTACCTAATGCAGCACAAGTCAGATACATTTGAAAAGTTCAAAGAGTATCGTGCTGAGGTTGAGAACCAGTTAGGTAAAAAACATCAAAATTCTACGATCAGATCATGGAAGAGAATATATTGATAGAGATTTCGAGGAAGTCTTAGTTGAGCATGGAATTGTTTCACAACTCACAGCACCTGTAACACCACAACAAAATGGTGTTGCAGAAAGGAGAAATCGAACCCTATTAGACATGATAAGATCAATGTTTAGTTATAGCACTCTACCTAGTTCATTCTGGGGGTATGCATTGCAAACTGCAATGTATATCCTGAATGTAATTCCTTCTAAGTCTGTTTCTAAGACTCCCTTAGAGTTTTGGAATGGTCGTAAAGCTAGTTTGCGACATTTCCGCATATGGGGGTGTCCGACACATGTGCTAAAGAACAAGACTACTAAGTTGGAACCACGTTCACATGTGTGCCTATTTTTAGGCTATCCTAAGGAAACTAGAGGTGTATTCTTTTATAGTCCAGAAGATAATAAAATATTTGTGTCGACAAATGCTACATTTCTTGAGGAGGACTATATGAGAGAGTTCAAACCTCGAAGTAAAGTGTTACTTGAGGAGTTACTTGCTGGTACGACCAGTACATCATTGTCAAATATTGACAAAGACATAACACCTTCTACATCTGAAAGTCAGATGCAAGTTTATCAGGATACCATACCACCTAGGCGTAGTGGGAGGGTTGTAAGACAACCTGAACGCTATCTAGGAAATGGCGAGGTGCAAGTTGTTGCATCTTGTGATGGTATAGATGATCCATTGACCTATCGTAGTGCAATGGATGGTACTGATAAAGAAGAATGGGTCAAAGCCATGAACCTTGAGATGGAGTCCATGTACTCTAACTCAGTCTGGGAACTTGTAGACCAACCTAATGGAGTAAAACCCATAGGTTGCAAGTGGATCTACAAGAGAAAAAAGGAATAGATGGGAAAGTATAGACTTTCAAGGCTAGGCTAGTGGCAAAGGGTTATACCAAAAAAGAGGGAGTTGACTATGAAGAAACTTTCTCGCCAGCAGCTATGCTTAAATCCATCAGGATTCTTCTTTCCATTGTCGCATATTATGACTATGAGATTTGGCAAATGGATGTCAAGATTGCATTCTTGAATGGTAATCTTGATGAGAGTATCTATATGGTACAACCAGAAGGGTTCATTACCCAAGGTCAAGAGCAAAAAGTTTGCAAGTTGCAAAGGTCCATTTATGGACTTAAGCAAGCATCTAGATCTTGGAACATAAGGTTTGATACTACGATCAAGTCTTATAACTTTGAGCAGAACATTGATGAGCCTTGTGTTTACAAGCGCATCATTGATGGGAAGGTGGTTTTCTTTGTGTTATACGTTGATGATATTTTACTCATTGGGAATGATATAAAGATATTATCAAACGTGAAAATCTGGCTAGCTAACCAATTCCAAATGAAAGATTTGGGAGATGCAAGTTATGTACTTGGGATTCAGATCATTCGGGATCGCAAGAAATGACTGTTAGCAATGTCTCAAGCAACCTATATCGACAAGATTCTTGTGCGATTTGGTATGCAGAATTCCAAGAAAGGTAATTTACCTTTCAGACATGAGATTCATTTGTCTAAGGAACAGTCTCCTAAGACACCTCAAGGAATTGAGGAGATGAGACATATACCATATGCTTCAGCAGTTGGAAGTCTTATGTATGCTATGTTATGCACGAGACCAGACATCTGTTTTGCAGTGGGAGTAGTCAGTAGGTTTCAATCCAACCCAGGGTTAGATCATTGGGTAGCGGTGAAACATATTCTCAAGTATCTTCGGAGAACGAGAAATTATATGCTTGTATATACAAGTCAGGATACGATTCTGAGAGGATATACTGACTCTGATTTTCAGACGGATGTCGATTCTAGGAAATCAACATCTGGATCAGTGTTCACCCTAGGTGGTGAGGCTATAGTATGGAGGAGCATTAAACAATCTTGTATTGCTGAGTCCACCATGGAGGCTGAATATGTAGCAGCTTGTGAAGCAGTTAAAGAAGCAGTCTGGCTCCGTAAGTTCTTGGCAGATCTGGAAGTTGTTCCAGATATGGATAAACCACTCACACTTTATTGTGATAATAGTGGTGCGGTGGCGAAATCCAAAGAACCAAGAATCCACAAGAGGGGTAAGCATATTGAGAGGAAATATCACCTCATCAGGGAGATGGTGTAGAGAGGAGATGTCGCTGTCACACAGATTCCATCCGCAGACAACCTGACTGATCCATTTACAAAGACCTTATTGGCTAAAGTATTTGAAGGTCAACTAAATGGTTTAGGATTACATGACATGTCTCATTTGCTCTAGTCCAAGTGGGAGATTGTTGGGATTTATGTCCTAGAGCTTCATGTATTGTAAACGGAATTGATTTTTGTAATAATAATAAATGTATTATTCATTTTATCAAAGTTGTTTGATTTATATTGCATATTGTCCAATTGTCTTGTTTACCTTGACTACTCTTGTACCTTTAGACTTAGTGTATGTTTGATGCACAAGAGGATTTAAGTCTAAAGTTAGTAATCTAAATAGTCCATAGAGAGCGAACAAAGAGGGTACTTTGTTTGTGGTATATCTATAGCTGCGGTCCATTCTATACTTGTATGACGACCTTGATCCGGGATCGTTCATGTAGTGACATGGGAATGGAGGCACCTTGTATGATAAGATCATATAGGACTGGACTCAGATAAATACGAATTTCTTTTAATATCCGTTAACCGAAGAAATTCATTTTATCTAATAGATGGTCATATATGGATTCGATCTTAATCTTGAGTGTACTACGAACTCCTGCATGACAGGTTATGTCCTTTGATTTACTATGGAGAGGTTGGTGTTGCAATCCCGGCCAATAACTACGTATTTATGGGATTTGGTTTGGTGTGTAGCTGGGAACGTTTTACATAGATATGGAATTCACTCCTTCTTATGAGAAGCAGATGAATATCTCTTTTAAGAGTTGATTCGAGACTTGAACAATTTAAGCGCTCAACTTTTCTACTACGAATAGAAAGTTTTATATATTCATAATTGTTACGAATTAATTGTTCATTATAAAATCAATGGTGCTTAAGAGACAAAATATTTATAGGGGTTTTAACGGACTTATGACCCGGCTCTATTTATGATATATTCGTGAAGGGCTAATCCATATGTAATGACTATATCGATGGACATCGAAAATGTTCGGTTTACTTAATCCATCTACAGTAACGAGAGTTCAACTTCGAGTTTTTAGTGGAATAATGCGGAGTTAATAATTCGTAATATTTGATTAAAGAGTTTAATTAATATTTCAAAATTATTGGAGCTCGGAACCGTAGGTCCATTTGGTCCCCGTGCTAGCTCGATTAACTGTAGCAAACCTAATATAATTAGATTGTCTAATTATATGCTCATATTATATTTATTTATATATTATTAATAAGATTAATAATATTTATTGTCACAAATGAAAATTATGTTAAATTAGTTTAACTTAATGTTTTCTAGAATTCTTTGATTATGAGATAATCAAGTCTTGATTATGAGATAATCAAGTTAATAATAATTATGAGATAATTACTGCAACATAATTGAAGGTAAATAAATCATTATTAATATATTGATTTTTATTTACCATTAGAGATAAAGCCATATGGCTTACCATGTCATCCAAGCAATTATGTCTATTAGGTGGCTTGGATATACCTAATAGTTTTGTCATTAGCTAATGCATTTTATGCTTTTGTATGGCCTCCACATGTATGTGTTTTCCATTGAAAGAAAGCATTAAATGCTTAATGACAAAGCCATTGTCTTTAGCTTAACATTTCTTATGCTTTGGTATGGCATTCACATTTTTGTGTTGGCCATTGCAAGAAAGCATTAGATGCTTAATGACAAGGTTAGTTGGCTTGTGTAAGAGAATATAATCTCTACCATTTCTCTCACTTCCTAAGGTTAACACTTTTCATTCATTCACACAATTGTAGTGAGAAAAGATTTGAGAGAAAATAGAGAGAGTTCTAGCATTCACAAGTGTTGTGAAATTCATAAAGCCAAACACCATAGTGACATCTTAAATCTCTAAATAGTTTAGAGGTTTAATCTTTCTGAGTGAAGCCCATACTTCGATTTGTTGGTTTCGAGTCATAGTTTGGAAGATCGAGTGGTTGATCCAAGTGTTGGACACCAAAGGATTGATCTTGGCAACTACAACAAAGGGAGAAGACAAAGAAATTTTTGAAGATCCATATCGGACCCGGTGCCACCACAAGCAACTTCCGCCGCGCTAAGGAAAGTCGTTTCCTACAATTGGCATCAAGAGCTTAAGGTAAATCTTTAGTAAGTGGATCTTCTAGGTTTCCTTTGATTTCACATAATCGATCGATATTATGCCACTTGAGAGCAATTATCGTATGGTATTATGTATGCGATGTATGTGTCGAGACTTACCATTACACATTATATTTTGAGCTCTCCCAATAGCCGATTGACTATCACAATGTATACTTATCGCTGGCACCGGTTTGGGCCAATTTGGAATATCCTCCAGGAAATTTCGAAGCCATTCAGCTTCTTCCGTTGTTTTGTCTAATGCTATAAATTCTTATTCCATAGTAGACCGGGCAATACATGTTTGCCTCGAGGATTTCCATGACACGGCTGCACCACCAAGTATGAAAACAAATCCACTCGTAGATTTGGAATCCACTGTATAAGATATCCAGTTAACATCATTGTATCCCTCTAGAACAACATGATCTCTCTTTTAATGCATACCATATTTTGAAGTTTCTTTCAGATACCTCAAAACTCTTACTATGGATTTCCAGTGGTTATATCCTGGATTTGTCGTATATCTGCTAAGCCTGTTTACAGATTGAGCGATATCAGGTCGTGTGCAATTTGTGAGATACATCAGGCTTCCGATAATTCTCGAATACTCTAGTTGCAATACGTTTGAGCCAATATTTTTTTATAAATGAAGAGTTAGGTCTATCAGAGTTCTAGCCACATTTAGATATCCTTTATTATATTTCTCAAGTATTTTCTCAACATAATGAGTCTGAGATAATATATATCCTTATGATGTTCTGGAGATCTTAATCCCTAAGATCACATCAGCTATTCCTAAATCTTTCATATCAAATTTGATGGTCAGTACTTTCTTTGTAGACTGAATCATCTCATGATTACTACCAATGATCAGCATATCATCTACATAGAGACACACAATGACATATCTCATTTGAATTGATTTGGTGTATACGCACTTATCACACTCATTGATTTTGAACCCACTTGACAACATCTCTTTGTCAAATTTTTCATGCCATTGTTTAGGTGCTTTTTTTAATCCGTATAAGGATTTTACAAGTTTGCACACCTTCTGTTCTTGTCCAGGAATATTGAAACCTTCTAGTTGTTCCATGTAAATCTCTTCATCCAGTTCACCATTTAAGAATGCCGTCTTTACATCCATTTGATGTATTTCAAGACCAAATATAGCTGCTATGGCTATGAGCATTCTTATTGACGTGATACGAGTCACTGATGAATATGTGTCAAAGTAATCAAGGCATTCTTTTTGTCTATAACCTTTTATGACAAGCCTTGCCTTGTACTTATCTATTGATCCATTCGGTTTCATCTTCCGTTTGAATATCCATTTGTAGCCCAGTGGCTTACAACTTGGAGGAAGATCAACCAACTCCAAATTATATTTTTGTAGGATGGAATCAATCTCATTATTGATAGTCTCTTTCCAAAAGGTGCCTCCGACGAAGACATTGCTTCTTTATAGCTTTGAGGCTCATTTTCTAACAAGTATGTCAGAAAATCGGGTCCAAATGACTTAGACGTTCTAGCTCTTTTGCTACGTCTAGGTTCAATTGCCTCAACATTTTCAAGTTGATCTGACTCTTGGTCAATCTGATCACTGTCTTTGACAGTATCAATAGTTCTTTTGAGAGACTCTGTTCTTTGTCTTTCCTTACAAGGAAATGTCTCTTCAAAAAATGTCGCATTCCTTGACTCAATTATCATATTCAGATTGATGTCAGGAATCTCAGACTTATGTACCAAGAATCGATACGCACTACTGTTGCGAGCATATCCAATGAATATACAATCAACAGTTTTGGGTCATATTCTAACCTTCTTAGGTTTAGGAACCATTACTTTGGCAAGACACCCCCACACTTTCAGATATTTGTAGGAAGGTACGTGACCTTTCCACAACTTATATGGTGTTTTGTCCAATCTTCTGTGAGGTAGCTTGTTCAGAAGGTAGTTGGCGGAAAGCAAGGCTTCCCCCACAAGTTCTGGGGTAAACCAGAGCTTGTCAACATGGCGTTCATCATTTCCTTCAATGTTCGGTTTTTGCTCTCAACAATCCCGTTTTGTTGAGGTGAATAATGAGAATTAGTTTCGTGAATAATTCTATGATTGGAACAATATTCACCAATTGGTGACACATATTCACCACCTCTATCACTCCCGATTCTTTTGATTTTCTTTCCAAGTTGATTTCAACTTCGTTCTTATAGTGTATAAAGCTCTCAATAGCTTCATCTTTCCTTCTCAGCAAATATACATAACAGAATCTTGTGCTATCATTGATAAAAATGATAAAGTACTTTTTACTGCCTCTTGTTTGCACAATATTCATATCACACACATTAGAGTGTACAAGTTCCAAGGGTTCAGAACTTCGTTCTATGGAATGAAATGATGCTCTATGTATTTTTACTTCAACACATGCCTCATATTTATGTTGGTTATCAATTACAAATTTAGGTATAAGGTCCATGTTAATTAATTTACGCATTGTATCATAATTAACATGTCCTAACCTCTCATGCCATACATTTTGTGACTCAATAATATAAGCGGAGGTTGTAGCTTTATTATTAGCACTGTGTCGATTGACAATCATTACATTGAACTTGAAAAGGGCCTCAGTGAGGTATCATTTTCCTACATAAACATCATTTTTGGTCAATACAAACTTGTCAGAAACAAATACAAGCTTAAAACCATTCTTACTAAGGAGATAGCCCTAGACTAAGTTCTTCCGAATATCAGGAACATGTAAAATATTATTCAATGTAAGCTCATTTATGGATGTCACCTTCAGAACCACTGTGCCTTGTCCAACCACTCTAGAGGTCGACGAATTTCCCATTGTCAGATGATCACCACCATCGACCTTCTGATACGAGGAAACCATCTTGTTATCAGCACAGATATGACGAGTATCCCCAGTGTCTACCCACCATTCTCTCGGATTCCCAACCAAGTTGGCTTCTGTTACAACTGCTGAGAGGTTCATATCTGAAATCTCATCAGTTAGCTGCTCATCTTCAGTGACATGAGCCTCATTTTTCTTTTTCTTCCCTTTGTCCTGAGACTTCTTATTTCTGCAGTCTTTTTCCATATGACCGCTTTTTCCACAGTTGTAGCACTTCCCCTTGAACTTCTTGTTTGCTTGGGAAGAATCAGCTATACTGTTCTTTCTCTTTTTGCTACCCTTTCCACCCTCGACGATGTTGGCCTTAGACTCCATAGTCTTGTAGCTGGCCTTCTCAGACTTCTTGTTGTCCTCTTCGATCCTCAATCGAACTCCAAGGTCTTCAAGGCTCATCTATTTTTTTTATGTTTCAGATAGCTCCTGAAGTTCTTCCATGATGGAGGCAACTTTTCAATGATTGTGGCTACTTGAAATGTCTCACAGAGTTTCATTCCTTCTTCCAATATTTCATGAATGATCAATTGTAGTTCACCAAACTGAGACATTACCGTTCTTGAATCTACCATTTTGTAGTCCAGGAACCTACCCACGATAAATTTCTTTTGCCCGGCATCCTCAGTTTTGTATTTCTTCTCGAGAGATTCCCAGAGAATCTTCACATAAATCATGCCTTGTTACACATTGTACAAGATATTGTCAAGTCCTCCCAAGAGGTATTTCTTGCACAAGAAGTCGCCTGACGACCATGTCTCTTCTCGCAGTTGATTGGCTGTTTCCGTTTCTCCCTCCACATGACCCTGAGGATCTTTGAGGTACTTAGCCAACTGCAGAGTTGTCAGATAGAACAATATTTTTCTCTGCCACTGTTTAAAGTTTGCTCCACCAAACTTTTCTGATTTTTCTCCATGAGCGACCGATACTGTGATATTTCCGCTAGCCATATGTAACTGGAAAACCAACAGCAATCAATAAGTCTACAAAAGATAAATTACACAACGATCAAATGAATGATCTTGTTTAAGTGATATACTAAGAATCCATTCGCTATTATATTGGATAGTAGTACCAAATAACACAAGTCTTTGAATTTACGACTAAGGTTTCTTATGATAAGTAAATAAAGGAATATTCTCATAGGACCGGGGGGTCCGGAGTAACCACATAAATCCCTGCTCACTTAGGCTCTTATCGTTTTTTTGACAGAATATCATTTAAACACTTTCTCAATAGAATATCTTAGACATTCAAACTTAGTATCATAATTCAATTCACAATACAATATGTGTAGAATTATATATGTATATGTGTATTAATCAATCAAGCTTGGATGGAATTACATGTGTAAAATTATACTTTTAATTCTCAACCAAGTATGCAACACACAATTAAATTTCAACTTTATCATTATGTGTATATATGTGATAATTGAATACCCTAATATTAACTTAAATCTATACTATCAAGTTTATTATAATACAATATATGATTTTACTAAGTTTATATTATGACAATATAAATTAATATAAGTCTTTTTTTAATCTAAAAGTGATTCCAGGATTAATTTCGTTAGTGTCAGATTCGTTTCTTCGTTAGAATGAAACTATCCAGTGAGTTCACGTTCGTGTAGCGTTCGATAACGCGTTCGAACGAAATATTATAGAGAGTTTACGTTCGTGTTGCGTTCGAAAAAGCGTTCGAACGAAATGTGCTAGAGAGTTTACGTTCGCGTTGTGTTTGAAGACGTGTTCGAACGTTCTTTGTCAGAAGACTTGCATTTGAAGACGCGTTCGAACGAGATTACGAAAAATCAAAATTTTGCCTAGGCGTTCGTCGGGCGTTCGAACGCCCTTGCGTATTTTTCATGAACATAATACATTTTTCCAGAAAAATGGCTATTAATACGTGCAAATTCTCATCTAACAACACTAAAATTAATAAGTTCTTAAGATTGTTGTTGAATTCTATGTTATTAAAGAAAATCAACATGCATCAAACCAATCAAAACCAGAACACGACAATAAAATCAAATCTGCACTTACATACCAATATCAAACATAAACCCTAAAACTTAGAGAAAACCTGGAAAATGAAGAAGATGATGAAAACTCGAAGTCGAGATGCCTCTGTCCTTAAGAACTTATTAGCCTCTATCTCGGTGCTCTATGGATGCAATGTGGCTAACATTCTCCAAGGATTCCTTGAATGCTTCTTGTTGAAGGGGCACTCCTTTAACAAGATCCCGAACTAGGACAATGATAAAAACTCTCTTTTACTTAAAAATGACTCTCTTAAACAAATGTATGAGACTTCAATTATGGATGCAATGAACTCAATAGGCCACTTAATATATAGGCAGGGAAGGTGCCATTGAGAGCACCCTTTGGTGTAGGGTGTAACCCTCCCAATGGTTATAGCCCTCTCCTTATACCCTTTGAGGCCTAGAGTCTCATCTTTCCAAAATAGATGACATGACCCTCCAACACCTAAACTCTATATTTAGAGAATTTACAACAATAAATACGAGTCTCGACTTCAAGATTGATTAACAGTTTAGCTTCTCTGGGTGAATATGTCAGACAAATTAAGGATAGATGAACTTATTTTGGAATCTTTTTTTAACCTTTTAGTTTTAGGCATCTAATCTTATTATTGTGTGGATTTCACGAGCTTCTGGATTTGAATCATAATGCAAGATTCAAGAACCATGAGACTGCTTGGGTTAGACAGATCTTTTCTTTGAGAAATAAACTTATTTTCTTGAGTTTTCATTTCTGCCTTGCTACGTAAGCATTATTCACATCATCACATGCATCCAAAGTTCTGCGATATTCTTCTTCTGTATGCTATACTCTCTGTTGAATTATTAGTGAATTGTGAAGTATCTATCCATCCACAGTCTGCAATATTCTAGAAAATCATTATTATTATTATTATTATTTTGCCTAATTTTCTTTTTCCAGATCTGAAGATGAGCCTTACAGTAACTGTAAAATTATTCCATTATAACTTAGGAAGTCACAGGTTAGGCAATTTCAGTAGCTAGTTGGGTTCACAGGAATTGTTGCGAAGCCGGTGTCGGGGAAGTTTCCTGCTGATTTTAAGCCTGAAAACACAAAATCATCAGTGGTTGCTTCAGATGAATTCTTGCATGGAAGTAATGTAATGTAAGATGAGCTACTTTTATTGAACCGAATTTAGGGTTTGGTATGCATAAATCTTGAACTGGATCTGGGTCTGAAGCCATAGAGACATGGCCATGCAGAGAAAAAAACAACAAACAAAAAGTACAATTTTAAAGACATTTTCTTGCTCTGGCTATATAAACTGAGAAAATGTATAGTGAATAGAAAAGTAAAATGATACTATAAAATTACAAGAAGTATCTACTTTTATATATAGTTAGTCAAGTTTCATAAGCTCCTTTCATTATTTCAATACAAAAAGTTAGAATTACATTACAGAATCAAAGGCATATATTGTGCAAGAGTGTAAGCCATTTTCATCAATCGTACGGTCATGTATAGTAGCGTAACTAAAATATTAATTTAGAGTAAAATAAAATTATCTCATTAATAAAGCAGATTTTTTATTAATTTATAATATATATTTTAACAAATTATTTGGATTGAACGGGGACGACTACCTCTGCTCACCTCTCAGTGCCTCTGCCACTAGTCCTACATGTATAAATAATTGTTAATAATTAAGGTTTAATAAAATTTGTTTGTTTGTTCGAATTAATTCACACAATGTAGAAGATGAGTACTGTGCCCCAAACATTGGATTACATGCTGACCAAATTTTTATTTTTAATGCCAAGGTTTTTTTTTTTTTTTTTTTTATAATGGGATTGTGAATGATTTGCGTTCTCGTAATTTAGTCTTTGCTTGGGAGGAAAAAAGGCAAGTTTGAGTGATGATTATATCTGCATATTGGTGATATAATGATTTCAAATTTTAATTTAGAAGGGGCGAGTAGGAGTCATATGTAAGCGCCATATCACTTGATGAAAGATTTCGATGATGCAATGTAAGATATTTCGACGAGTATTCGCAATTACAAAAAGATGTCGAAGCATATTGGATATGAAGACTCAAACGTCAAACAAAGAAATCTAGTATAGTCTTATAACTTGGGGCTCTCAATATAAGTAAGTTAATAATTTAAGTACTCTAAGCTCATAAGACTCATACTCATTCATATAGATGCATTAGGGTCATGTGTAAAATATTCTCAAATCTCAAATCCTGAGTTTCTGCACAGAGACCGGCATACCAGTCCCTGATACCGGCATACTGGTGTCCTATTCTTGGGCAGTTTTGCATGCTCTCTGGAACCGGGCTACTCCATATCAGTCTACCATACCGGTAAGTCTGGAGTTTGCATAGCTACTGGAACCGAGACGGGTCATACAGGTCCCAATACCAGTTAGCTAATTAGTATATCGGTCAGCTAACCGGCATACCGGTCACCATATCGGTCAGTAATCCAATTGGTATGCGATTTAATCATCAATGGTCATATTCTTATAACCGTTTAAATTGCAGGACAAATATACCGGCCCCTGTAGACCGGCATACCGGTCTCAGGATAGAGAACTGTGTCAGTTTTTCACCTTCACTATATATTGAGCCTCAATTTCATTTTTGCAAAGCTCTTACACTTTTTAACATTTCTTTGAAAGCAAAGACAAAGAGTTTACATAAACCTTCTTGATCAAACACTCTCCATAATAAAATCTCACACACTACACCTTCATATCATATTAGTGAGCTTGTAATTACTTGGGTTAGCAACCCACATCCTAAATGTTATTTATCCTTTGTGAGTACCCAAGTTGTATTGTAAAATTTTCTAAGCTTAAACGGTAAAGCTACTAACTAAGTAGTGTGAAATCGAAAAGAATTTAATTCCGCATAATTTGGCCATTGTCCAATTCACCCCTTATTGAGGATATTTAGTGTTGTTTGAGTGTATGTAGGCAATTTCAATTGGTATCATATCGAGGTATTCTCAACAAAGACTTAATCGTCCGAGAATAGATCATGACCTCTACAAGCTACACAACAAATCATGCTGAGTGATTTGAGACAAATAAACCACCGTTCTACACCGGAACCGACTAAAACTATTGGAAGATGCGGATGTTAAACTATCTCATTGCCGTGGATATTATATCATACAAAATGGTCACTATAGGTTCTAAAATTTCGATGAAGAGAAATAGAAACGGTGTGAAAATTCCAACGCCGCAATCCGAGTGGACTGATGAGGACTACATGAAATCCTGTAACAATGCAAAGGCTCTCAACCATATCTTTTTTGCAATTGATCGAAATTAAATCAACAAACTTTCGAAATTTGGAAATGCCTATGAATTATGGAAATCATTAGAAATGGTCAATAAGTTAAATAGTCAAAGATCAACCGGTTCATGTGCGAATCGGATAGCTTCAAGATGGAAGCTGGTGCAAATACTGAGAAGATGATTTCAAGATTCACCATGATTATAAATCAACTGAGTGCTTTAGGAAAAAATATTAGTACAAATGATCAAGTAAAGAAGATCCTTAGATCTCTTCCTAATGAATATAAAATTTTTACCTCCTCGATCAAAAAATCAAATGATACAAACATTTTGAAATTGGATGATTTGGTGGGAAAATTGATAGAATATGAGATGGAGATAAAATATGATTTAAGGGAAGAAAAATAGAAGAATAAAAAGAGAATAACCCTTAAGTCATTTGTGAGAAAAGCGAATAGTGGAAGCTCAAGTGATGAGGAAGATGATAGTGATGATGACATGGTAAAATTAACAAAGAACTTCAAGAAATTCCTCAAATCCAAAAAGCCTGAAGGAAAATATCGGAAGAAATAGGAGAATTGGCCAAGGAAATACAAGAAAGATAAAATCACTTGTTAATAGTGTGGAAAGCCAGGTCATGTAGTTGTTGATTACCTAATAAGAAGATTTAAGGGAAAATTCAAGAAGAATGCAATGAAAACAACTTGGAGCGATAGCCATTCGAGCTCATCCGAGGAAGAAAAATGAAGAAGTGACTAGAAATCTTGTATTTATGGTAGTTGAGGATGATGATGATGACCTCTTAGATGAGAGTGACCAAGAAACGATACATGACTCCTCCGAATATGATGAATTATTTGATACAATTAATGAATTGCATGATTTATATTAATAATTAAGAAAGAAACATAAATTACTCAAAAAGGAACATTCATCTTTATTACATGATTATGCATCAATTGTAGAGAAGAATGAAATGTATGAAAAGAATTGTATGCTAAAAAGATGAGAAGTTAAAACTTGAAAATAACATATCTAACATGTCACCTAACTTATCTAGTGCATGTGAGTACAAAACCTTGAAAGATGAAAATGTTGCATTAAATAAAAAGGTTGGTGATTTGCACTCAATAGTAACAAAACTCACTTTGGGAGAGAAATATTTTAAAATGTTACTTGGTTCTCAAATATATGTATTCAATAAAAAGGGGTTTGAGATTTAGGCCTTACAACAAGCAAACTTATTTAAAAAATCATTTTGTAAAGACTTACACCTCTAATACACATGTTACTAATGATGCAAATATCACATGAAAATTTGAAAGGACATAAAATTTATGATTGCATATATAAGAAGGAAAAAGTGAATGCATGGGTTCCCAAATGAATCAAAATTAATCCCCATGGACTCAAGAAAGTTTGGATACTGAAATATACTTGAAAGATTGTGTAAGTGAAGCTTTGGGAAAAGTAATCAATGAGAAATACAAGTGATCCCAGAGACTCAACATAAAATGAGGATATAGCTCAACAAGAAATATATCAAATGCAACCTAAGGACGACTAAGTTTTATGAATTGTGGATTTGTCACTTGAAGACAACGGTAAAAGGTAAAATTCATGCTTACGGAAATATTGGTACTATTTCCTCCACCTTAGAGTATGTTTAAATTTTTGACATGAATTGGACATAATTGTGAAGCATGCTATGAATTGAGGATTTTGAGCTAAATTGTATGAACCTATGCATGATTTGCTTTGTTTGATCTTAATTGCTTGATTTGATTTGAGCATTAATGAAGCTCATTGAGTTAATTGATAATTTATGTGAATCATTTCAAATACTTAAAAATTAAAAGTTGAGGCAACATTGTAATATTTGCCTACATTATATGTATTGATCATTTTTTAATCACTATTGGTATCACATTGAGTATATGGACATATATGATTATTTTGAATACTCTTTTGATATGTCTTACCATTGGTCATTTTTGGTTGAAAATGAAATACATAGATATTGGTATAACTTGAATGATTTTGATGATCTATGCATGAATTTTAAATTGTATGACAAAAAGGGAGAAAGTGTTAGTTGTGCATGTTTATAAACTTTACTATTATGTTTTGTACACATGTTGTTTTATATCTCTTGCGTGCTTAATTTTTGCTTCTCCATTCTTTTTTCTAATGGCAAAGGGGAAGAAATCATATGAATGAGATATAATTTGTGATTCTCTCGTCCTCATATTGATAAGGAGCATATTTGTACTAATGTATTTGTTTAAGTGTTTATAGAGCTATATTGAAATGCAATCACATGTTGAGGGAGAGCTAATATTGAGGGGGAGCTATAATCGTCAACAAATTTGGAACTCTCAAAGTTCAAAAGTTTTAAAGGTTGCCATCATCAAAATGGGGAGATTATAAGCGCCATACCACTTGATGATAGATTTTGATGATGCAACACAAGAGAGTTCGATGCGCATTCACGAGTATTGTAAAAAGATGTCGAAGAATATTGGATGTGAAGACTCAAGGGCCAAACGAAGAAATCTAGTATAGTCTTAATGCTCTCAATACAAGTGAGTTGATAATTTGAGTACTCTAAGCTTATCGGACTCATACACATTCATATAGATGCATTATGGTCATGTGTAAAATATTTTTAAATCTTCAAATCCTGAGTTTCTACAAAGTGACCGACATATCGATCCTTGATACCGGTGTCCCTGCTATACCTTAGGCAGTTTTGCATGCTCTTTGGAATTGAGCTACTCCATACCGGTAAGTGTGGAGTTTGAATAGCTACTGGAACCGGGACGGATCATACCGGTCCCCATGATCGGTTAGTTGACCGGCATACCGGTCACCATATTGGTCTATAATCTGGTTGGTCTGCGCTTTAATATTCGACAATCATATTCTTATAGCCATTTAAATTACAGTTTCGACATATCGACCCCTGTAAACCAACATACCTGTCTCAAGACAGAGAGTTGAGGTAATTTTTCACATTCACTATATATTGAGCCATAATCTCGCTTTTGCAAAGCTCTTACACTTTTTAACATCTCTTTGAAAGCAAAAACATAGAGTTTTATATAAACCTTCTTGATCAAACACTCTCGATAATCAAAGTTCACACATTACACCTTCATTTCATATTAGTGAGCTTGAAATTACTTGGGGTTAGCAACTCACATCATAAATCTTCTTATTCTTTGTGAGTACCTAAGTTGTGTTGTAAAATTTTCTAAGCTGCTAACTAAGTAGCGTAAAATTGACAAGAATTTAATTCCATATAATTTGGCCATTACCCAATTCATCCCCTTTTGGGTATAGTTAGTGTTGTTTGATTGCTTGTGGGTAAACGGGAAAGCTAGAGTTAAGGAAAAATGTTGATTTTTTTCATATATATTAAAGGTATGAAATCATTTTTTGGGGTCTTAAATTAGCTAGATAGAAAAATTAGATATATTCGAAAGAAACATATATTCTATATTCTTGGGAATAATCATTATACACACACATAGTCATCTTTAAATGAGAGATCACCCAACTTAATTGTAGAAATTACTTTCTTTGAAGGTTGAATTTATCATAGGTCTATTAGCAGATAAAAATATGACGATCATTGGAACAGTCGACACATGTGGTTGGTTGGTCGGTCCTAAAATTTGATCTTAGAATCACAAATCTAAAGAACTTGTAATTTTAAGTGTATAATCCTATTTTAATAACTCACATATGACCCAAAAAATTAGGGATACTCAGGACTATCCTTACCTAAAATAATAGATTATGAACCAAAAAAAATAGTGTCACCTCTCGAACTAGCGTTATAGCACATTGATCATGAGTTGTGAATGAAACTCAAAGACAATCAGGTATTACGAATTTAGATTTAGTACTGATCTTTAATTTTTTATACTATTTTATCACACATACATGTATATAATAATGAATCATTAAAATTTAATTATTAATAAATTGTTATCTATTAACTACCAATCACAATTTATAAAAAAAAATATAATATAAAACTCAATTCAACACTAGATAAATTCCATCAATAACAGCCTAAAAGCTAACTGTAACTGACCACCTGCCTCTCTCAGACGAGACAAAATTTAGTTTGCAAATTTTTCACACAGAAAATAACTGTCAGGTAAAACTCAAACCGTCTGATTCATCACATCACAATATTGATTGACTTCTTTATAATTTCCAACGGTGCAGATTCACTTCCGAAAATATAACCATCATAACGAATATAAACGCCTCAACCGAATTCACTAACAGAATTTCCCTCCATTTTCAACACATCCAAAGCCTCAACTCTTTTCTTCTTCTTTAGAATCCGTACGAAAATGGCTATGATTATGGTTTCAAGAACAAGCATGACTGTCTTGATACTGATAACATCTGTGTTGCCTGATCTGGTGCCATCGGAGCATAATCCTGAGCCTCAGTTGAAAGAAGGAGACTCCATTCCTTTGTTCGCTAACAAATTAGTTCCACGTGCCAATAACTGGTACTATTACTCTCGCTTTCTTAATTAATCTTCTGTTTGGATACTGAGAAAATGGAGGAAAAGAAAAGAAAATAATATCTTTCGAAGTTCCTTGTTCTCTGTTGTTTGCTTACCAAGAAATTAAGTGTAGGGGAGGAAATTAAAAAGAAAATGAAATCTTGTGAGTTCCTCGTTTTGTGATTATTAATTTGTTAGCTTTTGAATGAAATCTTCTGTTTGGTTGATGAGAAAATGAAGAAGAATAGTAAAATGGATTCATATATTGCGAAATCTACTGATTTGTTTGTTCGTTTTGGTGAATGTCTTTTGTTTGGTTGATAAGAAAATAGAGGGGAAAAATAAAAAATAAATAAAAGAAAGAGAAACATAAAGACCTTGAAGATCACATGATTTTATAAAAACAGAAACCAATATGAGCTTCAATGATTCTTTATTTATGTTTGTACTTTATAGAGTATTAAGCAGAGGATCAAAATGTTATGTTTTGTAATTTTGGAAGGCCTCTATGATTCTGTATCTTGACAAGTTGATATTGTGCATGTGATTGTGTAGACTAGCTCAAAGAAAATTTTCTTCTCTCATTTTTCTTCTGAAAATAATGATGAAAATTGTAAGCTTCAGGATAGTTTAGTAAGAACTTTCAATTTTAATGATCTGTTTTTCATTTGATTTAAATGAAATGTTTTCTATTTGCAGTAAGGCTTACTCGTACTATGAGTTGCCATTCTGTCCTCATGGAGGTACATTTACATCTTCCATTCATAATCAACTATATGCACTTAACAAATATGTGATCACTTTGAACTTCCATGGATTGCAGATCCGATACCCAACAGGAAGAAATCTCTTGAAGAAATTTTATCCGGTGATTGCTTTACTAGGACTAAGTATGAGCTGAAATTCAAGATAGGAACAGTTTGGCAGATCCTTTGTAAGAAAACCCTGACAAAAGATGAAGTGAAAAGGTTTAGGCAAGCTGTTGGTAATGGATCCGAATACCATATGTACTATAACAGTATTCTCTTGCGAGGAAAGGTGGGGTTTGTTAATCCAGGGAGAGGTACTGCTGTCAGTTCAAGGCCTAGGTATTATCTTGCAAAGCACATTGACTTCTTTTCCAAGTACTATGAGAACCAAGTGGTAAACATAAAATCTATCAGTGACCTATATTCCGCGGTTGATATTACTGAAGATGCTGAAATCAGAGTCAGGTTTAGCTATTCTGTCTTCTGGAAAGATTCTGTAATTGAACCAACAAAATCTGTCTCCCAGAATGGAACCGCGAGGATGAAACAGTGGTGGAGTTCAGAAGAGAAAGGGCTGCGTGATTCTCGATGGATATTTTTTGTGCTCAACTTGTTCTTGTGGCTTATGTTGCTTTGTCCCTGCTGCAGGTCCCGTTCTAGGCCAGAATTTAGAAGCTGGCGGTTACTTTCTACCATTCTGGGCCTGGGAGTTCAGCTGTTGATAATGTAATCATTCTGTACTTAACTCTGGTGCTTAGTTTGTTGCATGTTTGTGACTTCACTAAAGTTAATTAGATTATGTTGAAACTATCAGAATTCCGACAAGAATTTTGCATGATCCTGGTGTTTCTAATTCACTATGAAGAAGTAATGAAATGTAAGATACTTGAGATCCTTTAAAAATATTGGCAGACTGATTTGATTCGAGTCATCAATAACTTTCCGGTTAGAAATTTCAAATTTTTTGTTTTTAGAGCATACTTGTTATGAAATCTGTATACTTCCTGACTATATTTTCGCCTAAATACCAATGCAGGGCCTGTTTATCCTTTATTTGGGTTCAGGACTTTCGCAATGTTCAGTACTATCCATGCAATCTTGGACCCATGACTACACTTGTGCTCACATGCTGCTTGATATGTTCATGTTATGGGTTTTACAATGATTCATCTCCTTCTTCTGGTTTTAAGTGTACACACGACATACGTAGCTTAGTAAGGCACATCTCTCGTATGTACTAATTCTTCATTTTCCTGTCAGATAATAAGGTAATAGCTCATGTCTTTAGCTTATATGTCGAATGATTTTCTTGCAGATTAAGTACATTTTCAACTATGTCCTAATGTTGATAATAGTTATGGTGGTTAATGAAGTGGCTAAGTTGGCTTTTGAGTCTGCTAATTTTTGGACTACAGCAATAATTTTCATTGTATACCGAATTTTGTCCTTATATTTTCCTAAGAATAGGGACAGTTTATATACCCTCGAATTTGTATCTCGGAGACCAGTGATCCCTTGGTGGCAATCCATGTCCATAACCACGGCTGTTCAGATGTTTATCGGGGGCCTCTTGCCTTTCATTGCAATCTTCAGAAAAATGGATGAAATTCAAGCAATCTTCTTGTTACTGAAACTCTGCGGCGTCTATAGCACAATGCTTTCTTCCTTCTTTGTAGTCATTCTAGTGACTATATTGATGGGAGCAGGTTTTACAACTTATCAGCTGTATTGCGGAGATTTCAACTGGGGTTGGAGGTATTGTTCTTAACACATTTGATCATTTTACCCCTTTTGCTTACAATATGATTGATGATTTGATGGGCTTAAATTTACGCAGATCTGTGTTAAGAGGGGGATCAACTGCCATTTTCATGTTTGCATACGGCGTCTATTTCTACTGCAGAGTTAATGAAGAGATTTCATTTCTGAATCTGTACTACTTTTTGGTCTATAATGCATGCTTATGCTGTATTTTCTTTGTGGTTCTGGGAGCAGTGAGCTTCTATGCTTCATTACTTGCTTATTATTCCTATGAGCATCTTGTTTTGCGCTAAGAACCATCGATGATTCGATTGTTACTGGTGTGATAGAGTGAGAATAATTAGCCCATGTTTTGGTTACTTTATGGAGATTATGGTTCTGTAAATACTTCTCCGAGTCAATTTGTAACAGTAATTAGCGTTTGGGACCTGAAAATTGCAATGAACATACATGAGGGTCCCTTCTTTCTTTCTTTCTTTTTTTTTTTTTTTTTTTTAATTTATGCTGATGATGATTTTCAACCTCGAGAAATTCTGAAGCCCGAAGAGGAGTATAATGGGGTTTGCACTTAACAGATGGTCTCAGGCCTTTGTGAGGATAAGAGGTCGAATTAGGGACCCAAGCCCGAGGTACATAGGGACGCCTGAGGGAAAAGCCAGTTGAGGAGGATAGGTTGGGATACCGACCCGACCTAGTGTGAAAGTATCATATTTGATTGAACTTGAGCATATGTGAAGGCTGACCTGAGATGGTCTGTGACTACCGAACCGATCTGGTAAAGAAGAAAAGAAGAGTGTTCAGCGCTGTTCCTCTTGGCATATCGACCCGGGGACCGAGGTCGGGGATGTAGTATCTTGTACTTATATATGAATGACGTAAACCCTACATGAGAGTTTGAGCCTCCAGAAGGTTGATATGACGGAGGTTGGTCAGAGACTTCCCTTCTGACACACGGCGTGGGATTGGTTGAATTGCAGGTTGTCACATGGGCAGAACGTGTAACAGAGGATAAATATGGGAATGGTGGCTTTTTGCTGACAGATGGTGGTTGAGTCAGAAGGCCAGAGCTACTATTTACAGAGCAGTTGGAAAAAAGAAGCATGGGCGACAGTGACAGGCTGGCATGAGCTGACCTCACGAGTTGGTGTAATAGTGAATTTATAAGCATAAATAAGGGGGTTAAAAGCTCAGAATTAAATTTTAGCGTTTTTTACATCCCACTACATGTAAAATAGCTCTAAACGCTTATTGATAGAGAGAGAAAGTTGATCGGTCTTGACCCGAGCTTGTAATAGAATTTCCTTTTCTTTGTTTCCGTGGACGTATGTTGGAGTCACTCTCCGCCAAATCACGTTAAACCTTTATTTTCTCTGTGATTTTTTGTTTTCTTACCAAGTTTGCTTTGGTTCCTAACTAACCAAACAAATTCACTGCTTGGGGGAGGTTTATTCGAGGAGTAGATTTCTCGAATTACCCCTGGAACGAAAAACAACTGTCAATAGTTGGCGCCGTCTGTGGGGAGCAGTACAAAAAGTAGCAGACAGAGATCCAGGAAATGGGAAGAGAAATACGCAATGAATGAGGTCCATAGTTGTTGCTAACGCCATGCAGGCAGTAGATCTGTGGGAAGAAGAAGACAAGCGAACCCCGGAGTCATCCAGTAACAGCCCATATTTTGGGGAAAGTGACCTGGAATGATATCCGGATAGGTGACGTGAGGTTCCTAGTTATGGAAGATACTACGTTCGAAGTGGAAGGCGTGAAGAGGCCCCTGGGCGAGAACACGACGGTTCTAAGAGCCAAATGAGGGATTGGTTTTGGAGGAAGATGAGGAAGTGAGAGGAAAATGTGAAGGGAGGGGCTCGGGGTGACCAAGATATGGAGGTAGCATCCCTTTTTGGGAAGGAATTATTGGCGGTGGAGTTTCCAATGAAGTTCACCATGCCCGGGATGGATGTTTATAAGGGCAGCACGGACCTCAAGTCCCATATTGAAAAGTTTGTTCTATTGATGGAGATATATGAAATGGTAGGAGAGACGATATGCAAGATGTTCCTGTTAACTTTGGGAGGGTTGGCCAGTTTGTGATTTAGAAACTTGACTCTGGGAAGTATCAGCAGCTTTTCACAGTTGAGGAATTCATTTGTGCGCTGTTTCAAAAGAGCGTGCGTACCAAGGAAGATAGTAAGGTTATTAAGGATGATGAAGCCAAGAGATGACGAGCCCTTGAATAATTTTATTGACAGATTCAACAGTTTGGTGTTAGAGGTCCGGGCGTATGAGTCCCCAGAAACATTGGCGAGTTTTAAAGGAGCTCTAAGGGTTGGAAAGTTATGGTCCCACCTAAGGATCCATGAGGTGCTGCCTATACCGCAGCCTTCGAGCAGGCAATGAAGTTTGTGTTACTGGAAGAAGAGGAAAGGATAACCCGATAGGAGCTACCCAGGCCTCAAAAGCGCCAAGGTAAGAGAATCAACGTGATATGGACTGAAATCAGATAGGACCGTTAGTCTCTAAGACATGCCACAAGATCCTAAATGTGATTTTATGTGTGAAATAATCAAGTAAAGTAGCGGAATCATTTACATTGTATATGGAGAAATTTCAAAAATTTCTTTTCGGATGAAGCTCCAAGCTTGTTGTTTGTGTTGTTTGTTCCTTGAGTGAGTTTCCCTATCACCTCATTTGACTCCTCCAAGTGCTAGCTTTGATGAAATTTTTGAAGCAAAATTTCACTAATGGAGAGAAGAAGAATCGGCAATGAGAGAAGAGATGAGAGAGTGAATAGTTTCCAAAACTTGGTTGTTGTGTGTATTAAATGATGCATTTTATTTAAGCCAACTACTTCCATCAATAATAGACATTTGATGTAAGTCATGTGGTCCCACCACATTTTAAATTCAAAATTTGAGTTGGCTTCTTCAACACACAACTTGACTTGGGCCTACCAAAGTCACGGGCAATTTTATCGGGTTCGTTTAATTCCGAATAAATGAATTTTCCGTCGCGCCATAATTAAATCCAATTTAATTAAATAATTATGCCTAGCAAAATTATTACGATAGTCGCTTTCGAATTAATTCTAAATTAATTCGTTTGCCTGAATTAAAATCCAATTTTAATTTCGTATTGAAATCTGATTTCAATTAATATATCCGATATATTATTTTAGCCACAAATAAATAAATTAAATAGAAAATTCAATTTAACTATTGAATTTTATTTTATCGATTAATTCTAAATTAATCGCGTTCTCTCTTCTATACGAATTTAATCCCAGATTAATTCTTGTCCTAATTAATCCCAGATTAATTTTCTCTCTCATAATTAATCCCAGATTAATTCTATCTGAGTCAAATGTCATTGGTGAATCTTTGGGAAGCGACCCAAGAGATTCTTGGATATGTTGGTAGTAAATACCATTATCGGACTATCCGAACACATTTGTACCACGTACCATGTTCTCACCGATTTACAAGACATAGTTGGCTTCTAGCAAAGCACCGTGTCTACCCAATTCTCCATAAATATTCGCCTAGGAATATCATCTGTATCAGGCGTAGTAATATTAATATTATGTAATACGTAATACGATCCAGTATCGGATGTCACATGCTAGGCCTAGGGCTGACTCTGTGTCTGCCCCGTACGAAGCATATATCAAATCCCGAGTAACTAATCTCTGTAATCGGGAAGTCATGACCTAGTCATACTATCCCGATAGCTGCAGCTTTTAAGAGTACTAGTTCTGTATCCTGTGTGACCATCATCTCCATATGACTAAAGTGATACTCTCATCTTGACATCACATCCAATACACTACGATTCTCAGTAAATCCAATACAGGCGTACACAGAACCTGTTAAAGCTCCAGACGACCAATACTAAAGTAAACTGATTGTCGCAAGTAATAGCGACGTAAGTCTCAGGTTAAAGATCACATACACCTACCCTGATTCGGATTCCCATAGACACATAGTCATACTACCAATGGGATTCCGAATGGGTCTATCCAGAGCGAACTGTTCCCGGTCCAACGGCTAACAGAACCTCTTATTACACTTGCATAGGTATCCAATACCTAAATATATGAGAACTATACCGTTAAGCTTCCATAACGCACACAAGTGTAATACTAGTCTATTCTGCATTATCAATGTCCAGTCTCGATAATACTTCGACTAGGGATATTTAATGATTAAACTGTTCATGGATTAATACTGTCTCATATCTTATTAATCCGATTTAACCATATGGACTTTTATCATTAATATATATCCAAGTAATCTAATTACGATAATGATAAAATAACAATTTCCTTTTGTAACATAGATAATTTATACAAAAACACAATGTTCTTTACAAATAGTGATGCTATGGGTCATAATTGTCCAACAATCTCCCACTTGGACTATAGCCAATCACTCAAGTATTTAACACCTGAACTCGTACATGTCGCTCAAATTTTTGCTGAGATATAGCCTTCGTCAGTGGATCTGCAATGTTATCATCTGATGCGATCTTTTCGATCTTCACATCGCCATGATGTATGATCTCACGAATCAGATGAAATCGTCGAAGTACATGCTTGGATCGTTGATGAGACCGTGGTTTCTTAGCCTGTGCGATAGCCCCATTATTGTCACAATACAAAGGTACGGGCTCAGTTGCTAACAGAACTACTCCTAATCCAATTAGGAATTTACGGATCCAAACTACTTCTTTTGCTGCCTCAGCTGCAGCAATATATTCCGCTTCTATTGTTGAATCGGCAACAGTATCTTGCTTGGAAGATTTCCAGCTCACTGCTCCGTTGTTTAAATAAAATATGTACCCTGATTGCGACTTATAGTCGTCTTTTTCGGTTTGGAAACTTGCATCGGTGAACCCAGTCACCTCAAGTTCTCCTTCCCCATAGACTAAGAAAGCATCTTTAGTTCATCTAAGATACTTAAGGATGTTCTTTACAGCAATCCAGTGACCATCACCTGGATCGGCCTGATAGCGACTACACATGCTCAAAGCATATGAGACATCAGGTCGCGTACATGATCGATCTGACTGCTGAAGCATACGAGATCCGAATCATTGCATCTCTCTTATCTTGAGTTTTAGGACACATATCCTTCGATAGAGAGACGCCATGTGACACCGGAAGCAGCCCCCTATTGGACTGATCCATGTTGAATCTCTTCAACACTTTGTCAATATACGAGCTCTGGGAGAGTGCCAGCAGCTTTCTAAATCTATCCCGGTAGATCCTTATTCCTAGAATAAAGGTTGCCTCTCCCAGGTCTTTCATGGAGAATTTTAATGAAAGCCAAGCTTTCACCGATTGTAGCATGGGAATGTCATTTCCAAGAAGAAATACATCATCAATGTATAGGACAATGAATGTCAGTGCGCTCCCACTAACCTTCTTATATACACAAGAATCATCTTCGTTTTGAATGAAACCATATTCTTTTATGATCTCATCAAAATGATGGTTCCAAGAACGTGATGCTTGCTTTAATCTATAAATGGATCGGTTTAACTTGCAAACCTTGTTTGCATGTCTTGGTATGAAAAAACCATCAGGTTGTTGCATATAAATATCCTCCAAAAGATTTTCGTTAAGGAAAGCGGTTTTAACATCCATCTGCCATATTTCATAATCGAAATATGCAGCAATAGCAAGCATTATCCGAATGGATTTAATCATGGAAACAAGTGAAAAGGTTTCGTCGTAATCGACACCATGTCGTTGACGATAACCTTTAGCTACAAGCCTAGCTTTGTACGTTTGTATATTGCCTACCATGTCTATCTTCTTTTTGAAGACCCATTTACAACCAATAGGCTTAATGCCTTCTGGTAGATCAACCAGTGTCCAAACTTGGTTGGTATACATGAAATCCATTCGGACTTCATGGCTTCTTGCCATAAAGCGGAGTCGATACCTTGTATCGCTTCCTCATATGTAGTTGGTTCATCATCCTCAATAAGATTAATGTCTACATGAGGTGAGATCAGAAACCCATACTTCTCAGGTTGTTTTCTGACTCTCTCCGACTTACGCGGTTCTTGTGTATCAGAAGATTGTGGAACAGTCTCATCTCTGATGGACTGTTCATGTTCCGTGAGGGGGTCGGTGCCAGGAACAGTATCACTCCGATTTTCATCGAGTTCTACTTTCCTCCCACTTACCACTGCATTAATGAATTCCATTTCTAGGAAAACTGCATGAAGAGCAACAAATATTTTGTTTTCTTGTGGGTTGTAGAAATAATATCTTTTCGTTTCCTTAGGATAACCTACAAATAGGCACTTATCCGATTTGGGTTCTAGTTTGGTACTATCCAAACGTTTAACATATGCCCAGCATCCCGAAATCTTCAGGAATAAGAAACCCAGTTTCTTTCCTGTCCATATTTCATATGGAGTCTGTTCAACAGACTTTGACGGAACCTTATTCAAAATAAGTATTGCACTGTTTAATGTGTATCCCCAGAAGGAAATTGGTAGCTCTGTGCGACTCATCATTGACCTTACCATGTCCAACAAAGTTCGGTTTCTCCGTTCGGACACACCGTTCAATTATGGTGTTCCGAGAGGAGTCAACTGTGAAAGAATACCATATTCTTTCAAGTAATCTTTAAACCCATTGCTTAAGTATTCTCCACCACGGTCCGATCGTAATGTTTTAACACTTTTGCCAGTATGTTTTTCTACCTCGTGTCGAAACTCTTTGAATTTCTCAAAGTTTCCGACTTGTGTTTCATAAGATACACATAACCATAACGTGATGCATCATCCGTAAAGGTTATGAAGTATTCATATCCACCTCTAGCCTGGCTAGACATGGGCCCACATACGTCACTATGAACGAGGGCTAACAACTCGGTGGCACATACACATTTACCACTAAAAAGTGTTTTAGGCATTTTGCCTAACAAACAAGATTCGCAGACATCATATGAATTAGGATCAAATCCGTCCAAGTATCCATTCTTCGAAAAAGTGGATATACTAGTTTTGTTAATGTGGCACAGACGATAATGCCACAAATAAGTCTTATCTGTTTTACTCAATTTGAGCATTTTGTTTGTCATGTTATATGTTTGAGATTCGTTTATATTCAAAATATAAAGACCATTATTCACATCTGCTGTACATATCTCAATATCATCTTTATAAACAAAACACCCAATGTTCCTGAATACAAAGGTATACCCGCATCGGGTTAAACTAGATACAAAGATAATACTCCTAATCAAACTAGGTATAAAATAACAGTCGCCTAATGTAAGTACATGCCCTGAGGGCAGATTCAAAACATAGGTGCCAACGGCCAAAACAGCGACTCTCGTCCCATTTCTGACTCGTATGTCGATCTCACCTGAAGCCAGTCTCCTGCTAATCTGCAGATCTTGTACATCAGTACATATGTGAGTACCACATCCAGTATCAAAAATCTAATTTTTAAAACTAGTAGTGGACATGTTTATTTGAATAACAAACATACCTGAAGCCGGAGCCTTGCCCGCCTTCGCTTCCTCCAAGTCCGCCATGAACTTACGACAGTCACACTTCGAGTGACCCCGTTTGCCATAGTGTAGGCAGACGTCTTGGGATTTATCCTTTGTCTTCCCAGAAGACTGTGGTGATTGAGCCTTGCTCTTCTTCTTCTTCTTCTTCACACCCCCAGAAGTCTTCGGCCAAGCCTTGGGCTTCTTAGATGTCGAAGTAAAATGCGCCTCGTGCTTCTTGCCTTTCAGAAACTCTGGCTCTGCCTCTTTCAACATAGCCATTAACTCTCCAAGAGTTTTCTCTTGGTTCATCATATTATAGTTCATGACGAACCCGCCCCAGCAATCGGGCAGAGACTGTAAGATCAAATCTATGGAGGTCTTGGCCTCGAAGGTAATGCCCAGCTGACCCATCTGTTCGATGTCAGTAATCATCTGTGACACGTAGTGTTCGACAGATGTACCCTCTGACATACGAGAGCGAAAGAGCTTCTTCTGCAAATCATAATTCTGAGATCTAAGATTAAATCTATGAAGATCCTTCAACTTCAACATCATCGTATAAGGATCCAATCCCTTGTTCTGACGACGAAATTGATGAGTCATTGCAGCAAGCATAACAGATTGAGTAGTAAACATGCTCCACTAGCCGCTCAAGTCCGGGCTCAGACCCGAGAGGTCTCTCTATTACATAGAACAACTTCTCAACTCCCAGGACTATCATGAGGTTCATTTCCCAGTCTGGAAAATTTACGCCGTTAAAGACATTATCACCCATGATTATGTCTCTAACGCTTATCTTTCCAGCCATTTTGATTGCTATAGTCCAACTATCCAATCAAATGTTTCGGGTACACTCAAATACAATGGTTACTATAGTCCAAATATATAACCAACTACAAATGGAGTATTGTTGAGTACAGTCTAATTGTTCAAAGAAAAATAATAAATGAATAATATTAGTCCAACTAATATATATAATAACGAGAAATAATAATAATAGAGTGCGCATATTAGCGAGTATTAAACGAAATTATAAATTTAATACTAGCCTCCCACTGATTTTTGGCAAGCCTCTAACCCTCCGTTAAGTACTCGGGAAACCTAGTTTCCTAGTGGGCTAGGATCCCGTTAAATAATACACAACCTTGACTTTGGCAAACAAGCTGTATAAAATTTAACTAGGTAGATCTTAAAGATCAATTAGATCCCATCCAATTCCTAGATCCGGTAGGTGGACATCCAAGTCCGAAACATATATCTAATATATTTCCTAACATGTTTCCTCTTATTCAAGTAAGCTTTGGCTTTGGCTCAACAAGCTTAATGATTCCAGTTAAGCGCGACCCATTGACAGTGGGAAAGCTTTGTAATCCATGTCGATGAACAAGAGTGACCTTGACTTTGGCCAACAAGTCACAACTGCCCAAGACATGCGATATTAACAAAGCTTTCATGGTTCAAACACATCCGCGATATACAATGATCTTGACTTTGGCCAACAAATCAAAGCCAATCTTGGATCTTGAGAGAGAACCACTCAATAGAAGGAAACACTTAATATAAAATATGAGGGCATTTTCGTAAATTGAAAACCAATTTATTATCTTTGATTAGGTCTCATCATACACCCTTAAACATACATTCTAAAAGCACAATAAGGCGCGATAAATATAATAATG
Source organism: Zanthoxylum bungeanum (assembly GCA_019454045.1). Taxonomy (NCBI): domain Eukaryota; kingdom Viridiplantae; phylum Streptophyta; class Magnoliopsida; order Sapindales; family Rutaceae; genus Zanthoxylum; species Zanthoxylum bungeanum. The sequence goes on from SKCR01031904.1 coordinate 191,660, forward strand.
ATATGCGGATGGATATTCATAAACATTTTGTTCCTAGAACAAATCTCTCTTTATTCTTTCCTTCTCTCCCGCTAGCACTTTACATTCTTCTATTTACCCAATTACATAACACTATAAGAAACCTCATTTACATTGATGGGAATTGGTGAGAAGAGAAATACAATGAGAATAAGAGGTGATAGGCTGGACACGAAGGTCCAATTTCAAATTAATACAATATTTACAACAATTTCCAAAATTGCCCCCACCCATCTAATATCCATCCGATATACATTATTCAAACAAATACATCCAAGCATTCCCACATAGCATGTTTTCAATCAATTTAATCTAATTAATTAATTCTTCAATTAATGACCATCCAATGTTCATACAACGATTTGATTTGCGCGAGTCCAACTCGTTTAAGAATAAATACTCAAAGTAAGTATTCTTGAATTATATCGAACTACAATATTAAATCCAATTTAAATTGTATTCAATACTAATTCAAGTTTAATTCCAAATTAAACAATTACACATATTATTTTATAATAATGCCTTTTTAGACTTGGATTCCAAATCTAATCCAAATGGTCTCAAATGCCCATTTAGCATCCAATGCCAATTCTTATTAGGTTCAATGGGCTTTTAATTAATTCTTTAGGCATGGACTTTTGGCCAAACCCATAATGCCTTGGCCCATTTAGGAATCACCATATGCCATAAATTAATTTTGGCCCATTAGGCCCAATTAGATTATTAAAGGCCCAAAAGTCATATTTTGGACTTTTATGGAAATAGTTTAGACCCAATTGGATCCAACCCAATTGTCCACAACCAAACTTGGCCCAACCAAGCCCATTAATCCAAATATAACCAAATTAGCCCATTTAGTATTTTAGGGACTAATTTACATTAAAATAATATTCCAAATATTACATTAATTCATTTTAAGTGTAATTAACATAACTAATTAATTAATCTAATATTTCCAAAATATTAATTAATCTAATATTTCCAAAATATTAATTAATCTAATTAATCATGCTTATCATTCCAATTCATGTCCAACACAAATTGAAGCAAAATCAAGTCTCCAACAAACATGCTCACTCACGGCAATGACAAGAAATTAATATGCAATTTGATTCCAATCCAATTAAATCAACATTCAACATATATATCATGCCATTAACACATCCAAGTGTCAAAATTTAAAAAATCACCATGAGTAAATCTAGGGTAGTATTCGGCCAATATATGAGAATTAGGGAAATTTGATCCAATCAATTTTTCAACAATCCAACAATGCACAACTCCAAGTTATCATCATCTAACATCAACCAACAACTCAATTTTGAATTTTCATGCTCCAAGTAAAAATTCCTAATTAAAGTTTATGAACCATAGTTTTCTAAATCATATTTATCAAGGCTCTAGATACCATTGTTAGTCTCTAAGACATGCCACAAGATCCTAAATGTGATTTTATGTGTGAAACAATCAAGTAAAGTGGCGGAATCACTTACATTGTATGTGGAGAAATTTCAAAAATTTCTTTTTGGATGAAGCTCCAAGCTTGTTGTTTGTGTTGTTTGTTCCTTGGGTGAGTTTCCCTATCACCTCATTTGAATCCTCCAAGTGCTGGCTCTGATGAAATTTTTGAAGCAAAATTTCACTAATGGAGAGAAGAAGAATCGGCAATGAGAGAAGAGATGAGAGAGTGAATAGTTTCCAAAACTTGGTTGTTGTGTGTGTTAAATGATGTATTTTATTAAAGCCAACTACTTCCATCAATAATAGACATTTGATGTAAGTCATGTGGTCCCACCATATTTTAAATTCAAAATTTGAGTTGGCTTCTTAAACACACAACTTGACTTGGGCCCCAGCAAAGTCACATGTAATTTTATCGGGTTCGTTTAATTCCAAATAAACGAATTTGTCGTCGCGCCATAATTAAATCCAATTTAATTAAATAATTATGCCTAACAAAATTATTACGATAGTCGCTTTCGAATTAATTCTAAATTAATTCATTTGCCCGAATTAAAATCCAATTTTAATTTCGTATTGAAATCGATTTCAATTAATATATCCGATATATTATTTAGCCACAAATAAATAAATTAAATAGAAATATCAATTTAACTATTAAATTTATTTTATCGATTATTCTAAATTAATCGCTTCTCTCTTTCTATACGAATTTAATCTCAGATTAATTCTATCTGAGTCAGATGTCATTGGTGAATCTTTGGAAAGCGACCCAAGGATTCTTGGATGGTTGGCAGTAAATACGGTTATCGGACTATCCGAACACATTGTGTACCCCCGTACCATGTTCTCATCGATTTACAAGACATGGTTGGCTTCTAGAAAAAATTGTGCCTACCCAATAATCCAGAAATATATGCCGAATAATATCATTTGTATCAGGCGGAGTAATACTAATATTAGGTAATTACGTAATACGATCCAGTATCGGATGTGACATGCTAGGCCTAGGCATGGCTCTGGTTTGCCTCGTACGAAGCATATATTGGATCCCGAGTACTAATCTCTATAATCGGGAAGTCCTGACCTAGTCATACTATCCCGATAGTTGCAGCTTTTAAGAGTACTAGTTCTGTATCCTGTGTGACCATCATCTCCATATGATTGAAGTGATACTCTCATCTTGACATCACATCCAATACACTATGATTCTCAGTAAACCCATTACAGGCGTACACAGAACCTGTTAAAGCTCCAGACGACCAATACTAAAGTAAACTGATTGTCGCAAGTAATAGCGACGTAAGTCTCAGGTTAAAGATCACATACACCTACCCTGATTCGGATTCCCATAGACACATAGTCATACTACCAATGGGATTCTGTGTGGATCTATCCAGAGCAAATTATTCCCGGTCCAACAGCTAACAGAACCTTTTATTACACTTGCATTAATATCAAATACCTAAATAATGAGAACTATGTCGTTAAGCTTCCATAACGCGCACAAGTGTAATACTAGTCTATTCCGCATTATCAATGTCCAGTCTCGATAATACTTCGATTATGGATATTTAATGATTAAACCGTTCGAGGATTAATACTGTCTCATATCTTATTAATCAGATTTAACATATGGACTTTTATCATTAATATATATCCTAGTAATTTAATACAAGAATGATAAAATAACAATTTCCTTTTTGTCACATAGATAATTTGTACAAAAATACAATGTTCTTTACAAATAGTGATGTTATGGGCATAATTGTCCAACAAGGACTAGCCTGAGGCAAAAGGAATTTAGGCCGATTGCTCAGGGTAATCCAGCGCCGGAGAGGAGACCTCCGATCAAGGTCGATCATGTTTCCGGAGGAACAATTTACAACACCCTGAACAGGCCATTGACTGAGCCCGACCTGATGAGGTTTCCGATTGAGAAGAGAGACCACATGGCTTATTATGTGCACCACAATATGAAGGGGCATGCCACTGAGAGATGCAGTGACCTGCAATAACATTTGGATGACATGGTAAGGAATGGTTACCTGAAGAAATGCATAAACCACGAGGCTATGAGGATCCTACAGCGAATGGAGTAAAGGTAGATGTTCACAATAGCAGGAGGAAAGATATTGGTCGGGATTCAAACCGAGCAAGAAAGAACTACTGTAAGACCAAAGGCCCAAATGTACTAACAGCGGATAAGGGATCGAGGATCCAAAAGGCAAGACCAGTACCCATAATGTTCACGAGGAAGATGCCTAGAGGGGGAGCTACCCCTATGATGATGCACTGATAATAAAGGCCAATATTGGCGAGGCCGAGAGGGACATAATGTTGGACAATTATGACTCATAGCGTCACTATTTGTACATATCACGATGTTGTTGTACAAATTAACTATGTGACAAAGGAGATTGCTCTCTTATCATTTGTGATTAGATCACCTAGATGTATAAAGGATGAGAGGTCCCTATGATTTGTTCCTGGACTGAGAATCATATAAGACAGTATCAGTCCACGAAGGATAAATCATTAAACATCCCTAGTCAGAGTATTATCGAGATAGGACATCGATAAATACGTAAATGACTAGTATTGCACTTGTGCGTGTTGTGAGGACACAACGACATAGTTCTCATATGTTGGGTATAGGATACTCATGCAAGTGTAATAGGAGGTTGGTTTCACCGATGGTACGGGAAACAGTTTCGCTCTGGATAAGACCCCCTCAGAATTCCATTGGTAGTATGACTATGTGTCTATGGAAATCCGAAATCAGGGTAGGTGTATTTGGTTTAACCTGATACTTGCACCGCTAATACATACGAAATCAATATACTTTGGTGAGGTCGTCCAGGGCTTTAACCGGTTCTGTGTTACGCCAATGCTGGGTATATTGAGAATCGTAGTGTGTGTGTTGGGTGTGATGTCAAGATGGAAGTGTCACTCCAGTCATATGGAGATGATGGTCACGTAGGATACGGTACTGGTTCTCTTAAGTACTGCAGTCATCGGGATAATGTGACTAGGTCATAGTTATCCGATATAGAGACTAGTTACCAGACATCGACATGTGCTTCGTAAAGGGCAGACACAATTCCAGCCCAGGCCTAGCACGTGATCATTTGATATTGGATCGAAATACGCAATACACGTATACTACGCCTGATATAGATCGGTTATTCCTGTAAGCACGTTTCCGGAGGAATTGGGTAGGCATGGCGCTTTGCTAGAGGCCAAACCTTGTGAATCTGTGTTGCTCGTTGTAAACGTAGTACGAGGTACTTACGTGTTCGGATAGTTTGACGACCCGATTTACTGCCAACATATCCGGAGATCTCATGGGATCGCTCCCCGAAGATTCACCAATGACGTATGACTCGCACTTTAATTAATCTGGGATTAATTTAATGAGAGAGAAAATTAATCTGGGATTAATTACAGAGATATTTTATCTGGGATAAATATCAATTTAAGAGAGAGAACGATTAATTTGGAATTAATCGGTAAAATAATTATATTTGATAATTATACGAAATTGGATTTGACGTGGATTTAAAATTAGATTTTAATTCGGGCGAAAGAATTAATTAGAATTAATTCGTTAGCGACGTGAATAGTGATTTCACTAGGCGTAATCGTTTAATACGATGCAACGAAAAATTCGTTAATTTGGAATTAGTGAACCCGAGCCCGTGATTATTTGCGAGCGCATTCGCATTTCGAATTCGAGTGTGGCACACAAGTCAAATCAAGCGTCAAATTATTAGTCACATCAATCGTCAAATCACATGTCACTTTGAGTGATGTGATATTTGATTGATTGATGTGAGTTGATGTGAGGTGGTTGAAAGAAAGCATTTAATGCTTGCCTTTTTGGAAATTAAAAGTGGTAAATGGTTTAATATTTTTTGGAAAATATATAAAGCCTTTTACAATTTTATTTCCCACTATCTCTCTTTCACGTTTTTGGCTTTTGGAGCCAAAAACTTGCTCTTCTTCTCTCTCGGTCTTGGACCGATTTCTTCCTCTGTTTTTCTGGTTTTGACCGAGCAAAATAGAGAAGCAAATGATGATTTTGTTGCAAGATCTAAGTGCTAGCACACTCATGGAGGAATACAAAGGTGATAGGGTAGTGTTTTCATGAGCAAGGAATCACCTGTGAAGCTTGGATCTTGGCGTTCCATGGAGGACACCCATGGCTGATTCTTGGAGGAGGGAACCAGTCCCCAAGCCGAGCAGTCCACCATTTGCACAGCCCACTGCCGAGCAAGGAGAAGGTAGTGCGTTTTTTGTCTTTGTAGCATCCAACCGATCAATGTGAGCTTTTTCCGCACCTCATTTGATGTGTATTCATATTGTTTCATGCTTGATTTATGATCTTGGGACCCTTAGAGGACTCCAACAATGGTATCTTGAGCTTTGAAAGCATGAAATTGATTTTAGGGCTAAAATTGGGTAAAACGAATTTGGGCATGATTTAATGAAATTGGATGAATTAGTGTGCTTAAATGTTGTTTAATTGATGATTGATTGGATCAATTTGAAGAAAAAATGTTTGGAACAAATTTCCCCAATTTTGGAGGCATGACCGAAAATGAGAACCCTAAAATTTTCTTGGATTTTGGTTTTTTGATTCATTGGATGAGTTAGAAATCATTAGGGGATATTGTTTTAATGTTTAATTTGGTTCAATTGGATTGAATTTGATTTGGGCATTATTTTCCTCCTTGGCCGAGAACAATAGCATGGTTAATTGAGTTTGATTTTGATCAAAATGTGTTGGACACTAATTGAACATGATAAGCATGATTAATTGGACAAATTTGGTGTTTTGGAAATATTGATTTGGGTAATGAATAATGATATACACTTTAGGTAATTTAATTGAGAAATTTAGATTTTTTGAATTCAATTAGTTGGGTTAAATTGGATTTGGGCTTTTAAAGTTGTTATTGGGCTTATTGAGCTTTGTTGTACAAAGTTGGGTTTAGGCAAAATTGGTTGGATCCAATTAGGCCCAAAACCGCATCCAAAAGGCAAAATGCGACTAATGAACCTTAAAGTTTAATTGGCCCTAATGGGCCTAAATTGATTTTTGGGCTTATGGGGTAACTCCCGGATTGGTTTTGGTTGATTCAGTTTGACCCGAGTTGACAAAAAGTCCACGCATGAAGAAATTAATTAAAAGCCCATTGGACTTTAATTAAATTAATATTGGATATAAATCGGGCTTTGAGACCCGTAACGATTAAATTCGGAATTTAAGTCGTAAAGGTTTATTTATAAAGTGTAATATTTAATTTGGAATTAAATAGTGAATTAGTATTAAATACAAATTGAATTGGATTTAATTTTGTAGTTTAATTTAATTCGAGAATTCGTACTTTGAGTACTTATTCGTAAAACGAGTTTGACTAGAACAAAATCAAATCGTTGTTTGAACATTGGATGATCACTAATTATCAGATTAATTAATTTGATTAGATGATTGATAACATGCTTGTGTGAATACATTGGTTACGATGCATACATGAATAAGTATATCGGATGGATATTAGTCGGGTGGGGCAATTTTGGAAATTGTAATAAATTTGATTTATTAATTGGACCTGCGAGTCCAGCCTTATCTCTTATTTCTTTGTATTCTCTTCTCACATATTCCCCTCAATGTAAATGAGGTTTCTTTAGAAGTGTAGTGTAACGGGTAGAAGTAAATACATGTGCTAGCTGGAGAGAGAAAGAGAGAGATTTGATCTATGATCAATGTAAAGTATCCATCCGCATATCATTATTATTTTTTACATATGCGCTTTATTATGTGTTTAGAATGCATGTTTAAGGGTTGTATGATGATGAGACCTTAACAAAGATAATAAATTGGTTTGCCAATTAGACGCACGAAAAAACCCTCTCGCTCAATATTAAGCGTTTTCCTTCCATTGAGTGATTCTCACTCAAGATCCGAGACGGCATTGGTTTGTTGGCCAAAGTCAAGGCCTTTGTCTGTCGAGGATGTGTTTGAATCACGAAGGCTTTGTTCCATATCAGTGTCTTGTCCAATTTGTTGTTTGTTGGCCAAAGTCAAGACACTTCTTGTCCATCGACATTGATTACGAAGCTTTCCATGGTCAATGGGTCGCGCTTGACTGGAATCACTAAGTTTGTTGTGCCAAAGCCAAGACTTAGTTGATTCAGAGTAAAAAGGTTAGGTAATACATTAGATGTATTGGCATATATAAGATATATGTTTCGGACTTGGATGTCCCCCTACCGGATCTAGGAATTGGATTGGATCCAATCGATCTTAGAGATCTATCATACAATTTGTTGGCCAAAGTCAAGATTGTGTGATATTTAACGGGATCCTAGCCCACTAGGAAACACGGTTTCCCGAGTTCTCGACAAAGGGTTAGAGGCTCGCCGAAAAATAGTGGGAGGCAAGAATTGAATTTGCAATATTCGTTCAATTACTTGCCATACGCGCTCAATCACAAATTATTTCGTCGTTTGATTAAATGTTAGTTGGACTAATATTTAAATTGTTATTTTATTAACAGTTGGACTGTATTATAGTTGATTATATAATTGGATTATTATAGTAATCAATATATTTGAATTAATTAATTTCAATTTACAGTTGATTTTATAATTGGATTATAGTAATCAATGTAATTGAGGTTAATTGATTTAAATTATATTTGATTGTATAGTTTGGACTATAATAATCAATATAATATATAGTACCACAAATCGTTGATTACATAGTTGGACTATTAGAATCAAGATAAAAGAAAGATTAGTGTTTAAAACATAATCCTGGGAGAAAATGTATTTAAACGACTATAATTTTCAAATTGGGAATAAATTCAGGATAGTCCTGGAAATTAATAAGTTAATTTATTTGATAAAATAACATATTAGGCCTAAGCCTGGAGTTAAGTAAATAAGTGGAACATGATATTTGGAATAATCATGTAATAATAACTTTAGTGCTTAATCCATTATACTTGTCATATAGACTCCTTAATTTCTTTATCAGAACTAAGGATTAGATTCTTAAATTATGATATTGAAATTGAAGGATCTTCATAAATCTATATTTAGATTTTAGAAGTAAATATTACAATAATAAATTCTTGGAGAGTTAATGACTATTCTCAAGGAGACAAAGTCAAAGTTTGCAATTAGGCAAGTAGCGCAAGGCGCACTTTACTTCGATATTCTAGAAGGCCAATGCTTGGCTAGAGGCTTCTGGAGTGTTGAAAAGGGCAAAGGCAAAATCATTATAATCTTCTAGGAATATAAAAGGACATATCCCAATCAGGAATTGAAGACGGAGCAAGGCTCTGACTTCAAATACGATTGTCATAAATATATACATTACTAGTATTTAAAATTGGATTTTGATACTTAGTGTGGTACATAAAATATATGTATGGATGTTCAGAATCTGTTTTGAACAGGATACTGACATCATTTGAGATTCATCTGCGAATTGGAAACGGGACGAAAGTCGCTATTTTAACTGTAGATACCTAAGTTTAGGAACTGCCCTCGGGTATGTAACTAAATTAGGAAACTGTTATAATGTAACTAGTTTGACTAGATACATTATCTCTATATCAGTGTTTGACCCGCTGCGGGTGAACCTTTATATTTTAGAACACTAAAGTGTTTTATTATATAAAGATGATATTGAGATAAACACATTAGATGTGAATAACAGAATTTATATTTTGAATATAAATAAATCTCAAAATATATATTATGACAAATAAATAGCTCGAACTGATTTGATCACAAGAAAGTAATTGTGGCATTGTTGTCTGGGACACAATAAAAACAAGAATCGTATATCCACACTTTTGAAGAGTGGGTACTCGGACTAATTTGATTCCATTCAAATAAAGTCGATGAATCTAGTTTATTGGGCAAAATACCTAAAACACCTTTACCGGGTAAAATGCAAATGCCACCGATCTGTTAGCCCTAGTTCATAGTGAGGCAAGTGGGCCCATGTCTAGCTATGCTAGATGTGGATATGAATATTTCGTACCTATACGGATGTGGCATCGCGTTATGGTTATGTGTCTTTTTTGAAGAACACAAATCGGAAACTTTTAAAGTTTCGACACGAAATAGACAAACAGATCGGCTAAGGTATTAAATCATCACGGTTAGACCATGATGAAAATACATAAGCAATAAGTTTCTAATATACTTGAAAGAGTAAAGTATTCTTTCAATGAGGACTCCTCCCGGAACACGTCAATTGACGGTGTGTCCGAACTAGAGTAACCGAATCTTGTTGGACATGATAAGGTTAATCATGAGTCGCTCTGAGCTACCATTTCCTTCAACGGATAAGCATAAACAGTGCAAGAACTTATTTTGAATAAGGTTCCATTAAAATTTTGTTTGACAGATATCATATTAGATATGAATGGGAAAAAAACCAGGTTTCTCATTCCTGATTATTTGGGTATGTTGGCATATGTTTGGATGATACCAAACTAGAACGCAAAATTGATTAGTGTCAATTGTAGGTTATCCTAGGGATACCATAAGTATTGTACTTATGCATCTCACCAGAGAACAATAAGATTGTTGCTCGCCATGCGGTTTTCCTAAGAGGAATACCGATATGCAGTGGTAAGTGGGAGGATAGTAAAACTCGATGAAAATCGGAGTGTGATACTATTCAGGCACCGAGTCCTTAATGGAACACACAAATGTTCATCAATGATGAAACTATCCAATAATCTTCGAATACACAAGAACCGCGTAGTCGGAGAGAGTCAAAAAACAACTTGGGGTATGGGTTTCTGATCTCACCTCGTAAAGATGTCTATCTTTTGAGGTATACCAACTGACTACGTATGAGGAAGTGATACAAGGTATCGACTCCCTATTATGGCAAAGTGCTAGGAGTCCGAAATGGATTCCATGTAAATCAACAAGTTTGGATACTAGTTGATGTATCGCAAGGCATTGTGCCTATTGGTACTATAAGTCTTCAAGGAAGACGTACATGGATGGCAACATACCAACGCATAAAGCTAGGCTTTTAGCGGAAAGGTATCGTTATCAATATTGTGTTGATTACAATTCAACCTTTTATCTGTTGCCACGGTAAATCCATTTGAATAATGCTTGCTAATGTTGTATATTTCATTTATGAAATATGACAGCTGGAACAGCAAAATCGCTTTCCTGAAAAGGAAACCTTTTGGAGGATGTTCATAACATCTTGTCGGTTTTGTCGTACCAAAACTAGCAAACAAGTTTTGCAGGTTATTCGATCCATGTTTGGATTGAAGCAAGCATATGTTATTGGAATTTTCATTTTGATGTAATCATAATGGTGTATGATTTAATTCAAAACGATATGATTCTTGTGTATATAATAGGGTTAGTGGGAGCCCACTGAAAATATTATCCTATAAATAATGATAATAAGCCATTTCTTGGAAATGATATTCCCAATAAATAATCGGCGAAAGCTTGGCTTTCAAGAAAACTCTCCGTGGAATCGTACATTGAAAAATGTACGCTACCTGGTGTCTCATACGTTATGAGCATATGAAGTCACAAACAGGCCAATCCAAGTGATAGTCACTGGATTGATGTTAAGAACATCCATTAGTAACTTAGAGATCTAAGGATGCTATCTTAAGCTATGGAGATGGAGAACTTGAAGTGACTGGGATCACTGTAGCAAGTTTCCTAAACCGATATAAAAGACGACTAAAAGTCGCAAACAGTACTATACAGTTTGAATAACAGTACATGGAGCTGGAAATCTTCCAAGCAAGATACTGTTACCGAATAAACAATAAATGCGGGTTAATTGCTGCAGCTGAGGCGGCAATAGAAGCCTTCTGGGTCAATAAACAAATATAATTAGATTAGATATAAATATGTTAGCAGTTGAGCTAGGCGTCAGCACAGGCTAAAGAATTAATGGTCTCATCAACGATCCAGATACATACTTCGACTATTCATCTGATTCGTTCGAATCATACATCGTGGCGATGTGATGATCGAATAAATCGCATCAGATGATAATCATGCAAATCCGCTGACGAAAGTCTTTTCTCAGCAGTTTGAGCCAACCGTACATAGTTCGGGTGGTAGACACTCGAGTGACTGGCTATAGGCCAAGTGGGAGATTGTTGGACAATTATGACCCATAGCGTCACTATTTGTACAGATCATGGTGTTGTTGTACAAATTAACTATGTGACAAAGGAGATTGCTCTCTTATCATTTGTGATTAGATCACCTAGATGTATAAATGATGAGAGGTCCCTATGATTTGTTCCTGGACTGAGAATGATATGAGACAGTATCAATCCACGAAGGATAAATCATTAAACATCCCTAGTCAGAGTATTATCGAGATAGGACATCGATAAATACGTAAAAGACTAGTATTGCACTTGTGCGTGTTGTGAGGACACAACGGCATAGTTATCATATGTTTGGGTATATGATACTCATGTAAGTGTAATAGGAGGTTGTGTTTCACCGATGGTACGGGAAACAGCTTCGCTCTGGATAAGACCCCCTCGGAATTCCATTGGTAGTATGACTATGTGTCTATGGAAATCCGAAATCAGGGTAGGTGTATTTGGTCTTAACCTGATACTTGCACCGCTAATACATACGAAAATCAATATACTTTGGTTGAGGTCGTCCAGGGCTTTAACCGGTTCTGTGTACGCCAATGCTGGGTATATTGAGAATCGTAGTGTGTTGGGTGTGATGTCAAGATGGAAGTGTCACTCCAGTCATATGGAGATGATGGTCACGTAGGATACGGTACTGGTTCTCTTAAGTACTGCAGTCATCGGGATAATATGACTAGGTCATAGTTATCCGATATAGAGACTAGTTACCAGACATCCGACATGTGCTTCATACGGGGCAGACACAATTCCAGCCCCAGTCCTTGCACGTGATCATCTGATACTGGATCGAAATACGCAATACCACGTATACTACGCCTGATATAGATCGGTTATTCCTGTAAGCACGTTTCCGGAGAATTGGGTAGGCATGGCGCTTTGCTATAGGCCAACCTTGTCTTGTGAATCGGTGTAAACGTAGTACGAGGTACTTACGTGTTCGGATAGTCCGACGACCCGATTTACTGCCAACATATCCGGAGATCTCATGGGTCGCTCCCCGAAGATTCACCAATGACGTATGACTCGCACTTTAATTAATCTGGGATTAATTTAATAAGAGAGAAAATTAATCTGGGATTAATTACGGAGATATTTTACCTGAGATAAAATATCAATTTATGAGAGAGAACGATTAATTTGGAATTAATCGGTAAAATAATATATTTGATTTATTATACGAAATTGGATTTTGACGCGGAATTAAAATTAGATTTTAATTCGGGGACGAATTAATTTAGAATTAATCGTTAGCGACGTGAATAGTGATTTCACTAGGCGTAATCGTTTAATTACGACGCAATAGAAAATTCGTTAATTTGGAATTAGCGAACCCGAGCCCGTGATTGTTTGCGAGCGCATTCGCATTTCGAATTCGAGTGCGGCACGCAAGTCAAATTAAGCGTCAAATCATTAGTCATATCAATTGTCAAATCATATGTCACTTTGAGTGATGTGACATTTGATTGATTGATGTGAGTTGATGTGAGGTGGTTGAAAGAAAGCATTTAATGCTTTCCTTTTTGGAAATTAAAAGTGGTAAATGGTTTAATATTTTTTGGAAAATATATAAAGCCTTTTACAATTTTATTTCCCACTCTCTCTCTTTCACGTTTTTGGCTTTTGGAGCCAAAACTTGCTCTTCTTCTCTCTCAGTCTTGGACCGATTTCTTCCTCTGTTTTTCTGGTTTTGACCGAGCAAAATGGAGAAGCAAATGATCTTGTTGCAAGATCTAAGTGCTAGCACACTCATGGAGGAATACAAAGGTGATAGGGTAGTGTTTTCATGAGCAAGGAATCACCTTGTGAAGCTTGGAGCTTGGAGCTTCCATGGAGGACACCCATGGCCGATTCTTGGAGGAGGAACCAGTCCCCACGCCGAGCAGTCCACCATTTGCGCAGCCCACTGCCGAGCAAGGAGAAGGTAGTGCGTTTTTGGTCTTCGTAGCATCCAACTGATCAATGTGAGCTTTTTCTGCACCTCCTTTGATGTGTATTCATATTGTTTCATGCTTGATTTATGATCTTGGGACCCTTAGAGGACTCCAACACATAATACTGGTAGACCATGGGAGTGCGGTGGATATCATCTTCATTGAAACTTTGAATGATTTGGGTGTGGAGTTCACCACCTTGATCCAAGATGCAACACCATTATATGGGTTTGGTGGAGCAACGCTTGTCTCACTGGTCGGGTACAGTTAACAATGACCATTGGGACAACCCTCCATACTCGGATCATCATGATGGATTTCAACGTAGTAGATTGCTTAAGCAGGTATTAAGTGATTTTGGGAAGGCCCTTCATGATGAAGTCGATGGCAGCAATGTTGAGCTACTACCTGAAGCTGAAATTCTAGACTAGAGAAGGGGTCAGAGTATTTTGTGGAAGCCAGAAGGTTGCAAAGAGTTGTTTCGCAGCCGTTTTGAGATAGACTCTCTACATTGAGGAAGTAAGGGAAAATAGGAAAAATAGAGAGGAGGAAGCAACTGAAATAGAATCAGTCGATCCCCGATCCGAGAACCTTGCTCAGCTAGGGGCGAGGAAAGAACTGGAGCTTGTAGAGTTTTTCAGCCCCGAGAAGGCGATAAAGGTCGGGGTCAGGCTGGAGCCAAGTTTGAAGAAGCAACTATTGGATTTTTTTGAAGGAATACACAGATGTCTTTATGTGGGATCATAAGGACATGCCCGAGATTGATCTCAGGATCATCAGTCATCGCCTGGCGATAGATCGAGCCCATAGATCGGTATAGCAGAAAAGAGGAATTTTCAACCAGAAGAGGTATAAGGTGATCCAGACAGAGTTTGAAAGAGTAATAAAGGCTGGGATTATCAGAGAGGTCAAGTACCCGGAGTGGGTATCAAATGTAGTCTTGGTGAAGAAGGCCAATGGGAAGTGGAGGATGTGTGTGGATTTCTCTGATTTGAACAAGGTTTGCCCGAAGAACAACTTCCCACTCCCAAATGTAGATCAGCTGGTGGACTCGAAAACATGTCATAGGTTACACAGCTTTATGGATGCCTTCTCGGGGTACAATCAAGTCAAATTACACTCTGAGGATGAGGAGAAGACAACATTTATCACTGACTAGAGGTTGTACAGCTACAAAGTACCCTTTGGACTGAAGAATGCCAGAGCCACATATCAGTGGTTGGTAAACATTGTCTTCAAGCCATTCATAGGCAAGACAATGCATGTATATGTTGATGACATGATCACGATGACTATCAAACTCGAGGACCATCTGAACGACCTCAGAATGACATTTGAGCTCCTAAAAAGCACAATATGAGGTTAAATCCGGACAAATGTGCCTTCGAGGTGTCTTTGGGAAAATTCTTGGGATACATGATCAGCACAAGAGGCATCGAAGAAAATCCTAAGAAAATCAAGGTAATGTTAGATCTGAAACCTCCTAGAACGGTGAAGGAGATGCAAAGCTTAACTGATCGGGTGGCGGTGCTCAACTGATTCATCTCCAAAGCCATTGACAAGTGTCATGCTTTTTTCCAACTAATCAATAAGGCTAAGAAAGAAGTCAACTAGTCGAGCGAGTGTGAGGAAGCATTCCAGCAGCTCAAAGAATACCAGACCCGACCCCCACTTCTGGCTAAGCCAATTCCGGGTGAGATATTATACTTGTACCTAACTATTTCTGAATATGTTGTAAGCTTGGTATTTATACATGAAATAGATAAAATCTAGAGACCAGTGTACTAAACTAGCAAGGCCTTGCTAGATGCAGAGACTTGATACCCTACCCACAAGCTGACGGCTTTATCCTTGGTCACTGCATTGAGGAAGTTACACCCTATTTTCAGGCTCGCCCATCGGGGTGTACACTTACTATCCTCTGAGAAAGACATTGCATAAACCTGAGACCTCGAGTCATCTTGTGGAATGGTCTATGGAGCTTAGTGAGTATGACATATCTTACCTGCCCAGGATGTTAATCAAGGGACAAACACTAGAAGATTTTGTCACAGAGTTCACCGTGTTGGGGTTGGTGCTTAGAGCGCCAATTCGGACCGTATTTATGTCTGATTTATGAATACGAACATCCCTTTATTCCATAATATTACTTATTTATGGTTGCACCTCTTGTTCTTATATACGTATTCGATCTAATTACTATTAGATTGAAACTAAATGTGGTTTAGTGATATGTATATATTAGACAAAGGCCTGATAATATATAATACAGTACACAGTTACAAAGGGAGTTTGTAAATGATATTGGGAAGTGTCACTGTTATATATATATATTATCAAACATAGTTCCTGGTCAAGATTTGCTAAAATGGGTCGGTTAGTCAAATCCGTTGAGACTAGTACATGTCGTATATCGAGACTTGGTCCGATGGTTTATCCTAATGAACCATGAGTCTGGAGAGACTCGTATAGACGTGTAGGTGTTTATAGTGTATAAACACTGAACGGCTCACCGAAGATTCTTAATGGATGGTACACCAACGTCAATAAGAATCTTCTCGGGTTGAGTAGCATAGTAGTGCTTCGACTTGAGACACCACTGTGGATGTATGAGACATTCTCCACACTTAGATGGCAGTCACGTCACCGATCTATTTAGATCAGACCTCCGCCTGTTCGTTGGGTGTGGATCGATCCTCAGGATATCCTGTGTGTGTCAAGATAGGATCCTTCAGTTCTGTGTACAGAGCATAGGTAGTCCATATATAATTAGCAGTCTATTAAATCTGTGGCCATAGTATACTTCGGAAGTAAGTTCCGAGTGTTATTTAAAGATTGCTAATAGATACGTCGACGAGATAATACCTATAGAGATTTGACGTTCACATCTATATCTCTGGGATTATCTGGATACCTGTGACAGAGGGATTATACGTATGCAATGACCTCGACCTTTATGATTCAGCGATATTATCTGTGATCGTCATAATCTACGGGTGGATAGATTATGGACACGAAATTGGTTTTCGTGACGGATATACCTGAATCTAGAGAGTCTCAATAATGAAACATACTCGTAAGAGCACTAGAGCAACATTTATGAATAATGATGATTTTTATAAATCGTTTAATCGTTAAACGAAAAATACATGCGAACGGGCCGAATCGTCATTTCCTAATTAATGTGTATTTGTATTTAATATATGATATTATTAAATACACATTAATAAATAGTCAAATAAAGGTATTTGACATATATCATTAATATATGTATTTGAGATATTTAAAGTAAATATAATACATATGTTTGATATATTTGTATTTAATTAATTATTTAATTGTTAAATGATTAATATAATTAAAATATAAATATATCACCAAATGATAAAGTTAGGAAATGATTATAAGTGTTTAATGTTGACTTTAAAGTAAAGGAAATGGTAGTCAAATTGGATTTGACTTCTTTGTATTTGTCTTTGATCAATTTCGGCCAAGGCAAGTGTGATACAAGTATATATTGTTTTTCATTTCATTTTATTCTTAACCTAATACACTTTAAAAGAAAACTCCATTAATGGAAACCAAAGAAAGCTTGTGAGAAAGAAGAAGAAACCAAAGAAAGCTTGGATTTTAGTAAGTTTCTCCAACTTACTATTAGAAAGGAAAATGTTCCTTAGGATATAGGCTTTAACATATGATGTTCTTAGGTTATTTTTTTCTTTATTCCTTGTGTTTTTGTTGATGGAAGTTTTGATGAAAAAGTGTAGAGCATGTATGATGAAGGAAGCTTATGGCTATTGTAGTAATAAGTATTCTTTTATGGCTTTGGAAACCTTGTTGCTAATCTAGAGTTATTGACCCACTCTTAGATGACCTAGATTTGATCTTGAGTTGTTTCATTGTGTTGAGACTTTGATTGGATGGAAGAAACATGATTGAAGTGTTGGATTTAACCAATTTGGTCTAATTTGTGCAATTTGATGAAATTAAAAAATTAGGGTTCATGACCAATTCCAAATTTGGGGATTTGCATATATGTTGTGTATTTGGATGTCTATATGATGCATATAAATTTTCATGTTGATTGGATTACATCTTGATGTGTTTTGAAGCATGAAATGACAAAGTGCACAATAATGCACTTGAGAGGTGCATTCGGCCATGGGTCTAATTTTTGGGCATTTGTGTTGTCTTGGTGTTTTAATGTTTTGAACATGCTAAGTTCATCTTAGAAATGATTTAGATTCATTCAAAATTGATTTGATCAATTTCGGACTAAAATGGACAAAGTACCAAGTATAAGGGCAATTCGGTAAATTCACTTAAATAAATATGATTTATTTGAATTTTATTTCATAATTTGATTATTGGATAATTAAATAAATATGTTTATTTAATTAATCCGAGAAAAAGTTTTGAAATCGGAAAATTTGATTTTCCACCGCTTCCGCTGCGTTACCGGATTCTGCCCCTAAAACCTCTACAAAATGGTTTCAGAGCGAGTCTGATTCTAGGCCTCCATAAAATGATTAGCTTGTTTTATTCATGTTTAATCATGTTTTCTTGACTTTATACATGCATGTTATAATTTAATTTGATTAGATTTAGGGTGTATGACATTTAATGGAATATCCCGGCTAAATAAGGTTTTAAAGTAACTAGTATTTGGAATACTTGTTTCTTGGTCCATCTTATCAATACGGTTTATAAATATTTTTCCGTGACTACATCTGAGACCGTGCCTCTGCTGTGAGGGTGTAGCCGATAGAGATTTATTTATGCCGGATGTATATTAGATACTAGATAAATTCAAGCGAAAGCGGAATCCTGAACGTGCCCTAGCTGTCAGGGTTACGCAAGTAACTTGAGTTTATCATTGATAAGTTTAACCTTGGTACGTCTCCTTGTGGGCCTGCCTTAGCAGCGACAACGAGAAACGACCAGGACCAGAACCTCGGAGTCACTAGTGAGTGATTGACAATGAGTTGTCTACCTGTGAATATACGTAGGCGAGACCGTGCCTCTACTGTGAGTCGAAATATATTCATGGGGTCCTCTTCCCATTATGAAATTCGATTTAATTATTGAATTCTCATTTTTCCGTTGGGGATTACAGTATTACGTAAAATAATGGGAGGCACTGCTAAGTTTAAAATATTCCATAACTTAGGCAGTGTGTATTATTATGGAAATAGCCGCTTGTTTGTTTTCCTTATTCTATAGTAGATAGAATTGAACTTTTAATTCACTGCACACATATTTTGATATGTTATCTGACTAGACTCTTGGTTGCAGTCATTCTAGAATAGGTTCTAGATACTATTAGACTAGGATATTATTAGATTGGTCTAAAACCATCGGGAACTTTTGTTCCGATTTTCTTCAAAATCAAGATGGTTAGTGACTTAGTTTCTAAGTCATGATAGATAATCTAGATAGTTATCCCTTTTAGGATATAATACTTTAGAGAGAATAGTTTCTTATGCAGTAAGAATTGACTTGAATTAGTTCATGTCTCGATATTCTTGACTGGCATTAAGAAAGCCCTATTAGGTATGTTATCTAGTAATGACGTTTCTAAGCTTTAACTACCTTTAGAGGTAATATGTCCGACACAATTTGCTAATCAATTATTTACAATTGTTGTGAATAGTTGAATGCAAATAGTAAAGCTAAAGAAATGAGATGTGTATAGTTGTGTATAGAAAATATTGATTTTCACAAATACTACAACTATAGGTATTGGATACCAGATCTCCCGTCTAGTTATTTGAAATAGTGGTTAACGATTGTTTTGATATTTGATATCGGAACTCGCGACTATTGGATAGTCACTTGTTCTTTATAAACAATTGTTACATTTTATAATAACTAGTAGTGTCATTGACGTAGAGATAAACATTAAGAAAAATTATTCGGTAAAGTAAATAATTTAGAACGGTGCTTTATGAATTTAATCACTTAAGCATTGAATGCTTATTCCGTATGGTAAAGGATGGTTTGATACTATATCACACCACACATCCTTATCCATTTAATGAATATTGTATTCAGGAAAGTGATTAAGATCTCGTTTAACCAATGATTGTCATTGGACCACTAAATTTATTTAAACTGATACATTGGATGTATGTAGTTTAATAAATAATAATTGCTTAAGTAGTTTTCTTTATTTCGTAACTTGGTTGATGAATTGTCATAACTTAGTTACGTGTTTCTGAAGGAACACATATTGAAAGTCTTGAAAGTATCAAGAACTTTCAATCTGTTCTGATGAAACGTAGATTGAACATTTTTGACTTGTTCAAATATATTCAATCTAAAGTATTTTGAAAACTTGATCCTTAAAATTCATTATATGTCTTTGAACTGTTCAAAGATCTTTGATACGATCAAACATTTGAATTTAAAGCAATTAGTTCTAAGGTTATTCAGTGAATATGATTCATATTCAATATTATTCTTCCACGATTCCATCTTGATGGAATTGAGTGGTGGGAGCATTCGAATCTTATATGATTTGATTCGTTTGATATTGAATGTTACCGAATTAGTTTCAATACTCTTGGGGATATGCTCCAGTAACACTAATACATCTCTTTAATTAATGTTCCATTTATTTCTACAGTTACATAGATGATATGTATAGGTAGAAAATTCGAATCTTGAAAAGTTTGAGATTTTAATCTTTTCTTTATATAATAGTTATATAATAGAAATTACTTACACCTTGGAGGTATAAGTAAAAGTTTATCATTTATTCTATTTAATAGAATATTGTATTCTATTTAATAAGATATCTTTCCTACGATCCTAAGTAATAAAATTGTTTTATTACTTGGTGTGTAACATCTGATGTTAACTATTGTAGCAAAGACTTGACTTATTGAAGTCAAATGTGAGAATGATAAATTATAAATGGAACTACGTAATTAATAAGATGAAACAACCCTTAAACATCTTCTATATAAGTCTAATAGGATATCAGAATCATTTACGAGTATTTGATACTTAATGGTTCTGTTGTTTTCTTACTGAAGAAAATATCCTATAACTTATAATGGAAGCGATATTTGATATCGATTCTGGAAGTTCACCATTGAACCATAGATCTAAGATTGTTCATAGCTTACTATGATCAAGTTTTGAACTTGATTACGCTGTCATTATGAATTAGTTCATGATATGTGCTAATTGTTTGCGCAGCGAAAGCAGTGTGAGCTTGTTAAAGGTTTGACCTTTACAGTATGATAGTGAGAAAAGTTATACTTAGCAATCTATTGTAGATTCTGAGAAAACTTATCTCTAGTCAAACTAAATGAACAATTAGAGATATATTGGTTGATGTTAGTATTAAACTGTACATTTTAACTAAAGAATGCAAAGTGGCGTTTTTTGAATGACTTATTCAGATAAGAGATCAGTTGTGATTTCTTTGTTTGAAGAGTTCATTCTGGAATGGGCCTAGAGTTTGTGCTCTGTTGAGATTGCAGTTTTGTGCTAGCTTATAGAGCCTATTGTAGACTCGGATAAGTCTTCCAGAAATATGTGTTCTCTATTTTTGATATCATCAGATTGTCTGATCTTGTCAAAGTATATATAATACATATATGATAAAAGGGTTAGTGGGAGCGTACAAATTAATTTTTAGTGTTATATATCCTAACAACATTATCATTATTATAGTAATAATGAGGTGTTTATGAGGTAAAAAGGTTTACCTAAGTCTTCTTTACTTCGTGAAAACAGTGGGAGTAGCCTCTGTTATATACGATATAAAGTTTTATATAAGATATATAAAACCAAGAGACTTGTGAGATACTCTTATTATTCGTACATTAGATATGATCTAATAAAGGACATAACTAGGCTATCTGTATGACAGTTAGTATAACTGTTGGACAGTTATTGTGTGTCTTATATAAAGTATTCATCTTTCGTAAATGATGATTCCTTTTTCGAAAGAGATATTGATTAGAATGTCTAATCAATCTTATGTATCATTTGATGATGACATAATAAATATTTTATAATGTGTGATTAAAGATATTGATTTAATCGTAATTGTTACGAGTTATTTTGATATCCTATAGACCATATGATGGATCTTAAAACACGTTCTTTGTGATCTTTGAGATATTAAGAACGAGTTTTAATTCATGGAGAATACAGTCTGCAACCATTAGGGTCATATTAGTTTTGAGACTAATTATGACGTTAGACATTCTACGTCATAAAGAGTCACAAAAGATGCAGTGGGAGTGTCACGAAGGATTCTACTAAATGAGTAGAATTAGATGCAACTTATGAAGTATTGACTTATGAAGTTGCATATTGACCTTATAAATTAGAAGTTTTAAATTGGTGTTGTGCTTGCGGTTGTCCTCATAGTATTTTGGATTTGATCCCTAAATACTTGGACAACTTAGTAGCTGTAGCATAATACATATATAGCATCCATTTCATATTAATGTATAATTTATTATTCTACAAAATATGAATGATGCTGACTATGGGAAACGATAGAGTTTGTTTGACAAACTCAATATGTCATAGCGGACCTGCTTTTTGTTGCCTACCTCTTAAGTGCTGGGTGAGCTTTTGAGGGCCATGTGCATACGATACACATTGAGATGTGTATATGATATCGTGGATTGGCACTAGAGCAAGTGGAGAAATTGTTGGGGTTGGTGCTTCTTGAGCGCCAATTCAGACCGTATTTATGTCTGATTCATGAATACGAACATCCATTTATTCCATAATATTACTTATTTATGGTTTCACCTCTTGTTCTTATATACGTATTCGATCTAATTACTATTAGATTGAAACTAAATATGGTTTAGTGATATATATATATAGACAAAGGCCCGATAATATATAATACAGTACACAGTTACAAAGGGAGTTTGTAATTGACATTGGGAAGTGTCACTGTTATATATATATATATTATCAAACATAGTTCCTGGTCAAGATTTGCTAAAACGGGTCGGTTAGTCAAATCCGTTGAGACTAGTACATGTCGTATATCGAGACTTGGTCCGATGGTTTATCCCAATGAACCATGAGTCTGGAGAGAGTATAGACGTGTAGGTGTTTATAGTGTTAAACACTGAAAACGGCTACACCGAAGATTCTTAATGGATGGTACACCAACGTCAATAAAATCTTCTCGGGTTGAGTAGCATAGTAGTCCTTCGACTTGAGACACCACTGTGGATGTATGAGACATTCTCCACACTTAGATGGCAGTCACGTCACCGATCTATTTAGATCAGACCTCCGCCTGTTCGTTGGGTGTGGATCGATCCTCAGGATATCCGTGTGTGTCAGATAGGATCCTTCAGTTCTGTGTACAGAGCATAGGTAGTCCATATATAATTAGCAGTCTGCTAAATCTGTGGCCACAGTATACTTCGGAAGTAAGTTCCGAGTGTTATTTAAAGATTGCTAATAGATACGTCGATGAGATAATACCTATAGAGATTTGACGTTCACATCTATATCTCTGGGATTATCTGGATACCTGTGACGGAGGGATTATACGTATGCAATGACCGCGACCTATATGATTCAGCGAGATTATCCGTGATCGTCATAATCTACGGGTGGATAGATTATGGACACGAAATTGGTTTTCGTGATGGATATACCTGAATCTATAGAGTCTTAATAATGAAACATACTCGTAGAGCACTAGAGCAACATTTATGAATAATGATGATTATTTATAAATCGTTTAATTGTTAAACGAAAAATACATGCGAACGGGCCGAATCGTCATTTCCTAATTAATGTGTATTTGTATTTAATATATGATATTATTAAATACACATTATAAATAGTCAAATAAAGGTATTTGACATATATCATTATATATGTATTTGAGATATTTAAAGTAAATATAATACATAGTTTGATATATTTGTATTTAATTAATTATTTAATTGTAAATGATTAATATAATTAAAATATAAATATATCACCAAATGATAAAGTTAGGAAATGATTATAAGTGTTTAATGTTGACTTAACGTAAAGGAAATGGTAGTCAATTGGATTTGACTTCTTTGATATTTGTTTAAAATGTTTAAAATTGAAATATCATTTTTTTCTTTATTTTTCTTCATAAATTCGGCCATGACGTTAAAATATATAAGAGTTATATTTTTTGGTTGCCTTTGTTGACTTAATTAAATATCTAATAAAGTGTTATTAGGATATTTATGCAAGTTGACTAAATTGAATTGAAATGAAATTGAAATTAAAAACTTGTATTTGTCTTTGATCAATTTCGGCCAAGGCAAGTGTGATACAAGTATATATTGTTTTCATTTCATTTTATTCTTAACCTAATACACTTTAAAAGAAAACTCCATTAATGGAAACCAAAGAAAGCTTGTGAGAAAGAAAGAAGAAACCAAAGAAAGCTTGGATTTTAGTAAGTTTCTCCAACTTACTATTAGAAAGGAAAATGTTCCTTAGGATATAGGCTTTAACATATGATGTTCTTAGGTTATTTATTTCTTTATTCCTTGTGTTTTTGTTGATGGAAGTTTTGATGAAAGTGTAGAGCATGTATGATGAAGGAAGCTTATGGCTATTGTAGTAATAAGTGTTCTTTTATGGTTTTGGAAACCTTGTTGCTAATCTAGAGTTGTTGACCCACTCTTAGATGACCTAGATTTGATCTTGAGTTGTTTCATTGTGTTGATACTTTGATTGGATCGAAAGAAACAGATGATTGAAGTATTGGATTTAACCAATTTGGTCTAATTTGTCCAATTTGATGAAATTGAAAAATTAGGGTTCATGACCAATTCCAAATTTGGGGATTTTCATATATGTTGTGTTTTTGGATGTCTATATGATGCTTATAAAGTTCAAGTTGATTGGATTACATCTTGATGTGTTTTGAAGCATGAAATGACAAAGTGCACAATAATACACTTGAGATGTGCATTCGGCCATGGGTCTAATTTTTGGGCATTTGTGTTGTCTTGGTGTTTTAATGTTTTTGAAACATGCTAAGTTCATCTTAAAAATTATTTAGAATCATTCAAAATTGATTGATCAATTTCGGACTAAAATGGACAAAGTACTAAGTATAAGGGCAATTCTGTAAATTCACTTAAATATGATTTATTTGAATTTTATTTCATAATTTGATTATTGGATAATTAAATAAATATGTTTATTTAATTAATCCGAGAAAAAGTTTTGAAATCGAAAAATTTGATTTTCCACCGCTTCCGCTGCGTTACCGGATTCTGCCCCTAAAAGCCCTACACACTGCCCCCCAGGTTATGATAGTATGAGAGGCAAAATGGGAGCTTTTTATGGATGGGTCAGTCAACACATAAGGATGTGGTGCCGGGGTAATCCTCAGAAGTGATGGAGGTGAATAATTGAGCTATGCACTGAGATTTGCCTTCGAGGCAACGAATAATGAGGTAGAATATAAAGAAATTATAGTCGGGCCGAGGTTTTACGAAGCGGTCGGGGTAAGAGACTTGGTGGTGAAAAGTGACTCTCAGTTGGTTGTTTAGCAGCTGAATGACGAGTTCCAGATGAGGGATCCAAACATGATAGCTTACCTCTCGGAAGTAAAGAAGCTTGTCAAATGAATAAGGAACATGATATTCGAGCAGATCGGTCGCAAGAATAACCAGCAGGCAGACTCGCTGGCTTGGCTTGCATCCTCCATCAAGTTTAGGATTCCCCGGGTCATACCTTTAGAGATTTTACAGCCAAAAAATATATGAGTGTTGAGCGTTATGGAAGTACAATTCAAAGGTGGGCTGACCTAGATGAGCCCGATCAAGAAATACTTGGAGTCAGTGGATCTACTTGAGGACAAGAAATTGGCAAGTAAACTGAAGTATCAAAGTGTAAGATTTTTCTTGATAGATGGTACATGATGTCGTACTTAAGGTGTCTGAAGCCTGAGGAGTCCGATTATATGCTTAGAGAAATTCACGATGGGATTTATAGAAGCCACTCTGAAGGTCAGTCAATTACCTATAAGACACTTATACAAGGTTTTTTCTAACCAACAATGCATCAGGACGGGGTCAGAGTTGCACGGGCATGTGATGGGTGTCATAGTAAACTGATGTACCCCATCAACCACCCGAGCAGCTGACCATTTCATCGAGTCCTTGACTGTTTGCCCAGTGGGGGCTGGATATCATTGTGCTTATAGCTACTGGTTGGGGTTAAGTAAAATTTACAATAGTGGCAATTGATTATTTAACCAAATGGGTAGAGGCTGAGCCATTATCCACAATAACTAAAAACAAAGCAATATAGTTTGTCAAGAAGAACATGTGTCGATTCGGGATTCCCCGGGCTATTATTATGGACAACGAGAAGCAGTTCGATAGTATGGGCTTTTAGGAAGCTCTGTGAGGACCTCCGGATTTCCTTGAGATTTGCATTGCCTACTCATCCGAAGTCAAATGGACAAGTAGAGGCAATGAACAAGACCATAAAGAATAATATGAAGGCAAGGCTCGAGTTAGGTAAAGGTTTGTGGGTTGAGGAGCTGCTAGAGGTTTTATGGGCACATCAGACGACCCATAAGGACTCCACGAGAGAAATCCCATTTTTCTTGGCTTACGGATGTAAAGTAATGATCCCTGCAGAGATCGAGATGACAACACAAATGGTGTATCACTTTGAGGAGGGTCAGAATGAAGAACTTGTCAAGCACCACATTGACCTGATAGAGGAAAAGAGAGAGAGGTTAGCACTCAAGATGGCAAGTATACCAACAAAGGATGACGCGCTTCTATAACAAGAGGGTCTGGGAGCGAGCTTCTCGCCACAGAGACTTGGTCTAAAAAAAGGGTAACCCTGAATATAAGAAATCCCGGAGAGGGCTCATTAGGATCCACGTGGGAAGGTCGTACGAAGTTATTGAAATCGTCAGGTCGGGTACCTATCATTTGGAGTAGTTGTACGGTACCCGGCTTAAGAAGCCTTGGAATATAGAGATGCTAATGAGATATTACCAATAGCTTCTCTTAGAATGACCCTCAGAGGGTTGTAAGATGGTCGGTAGATCCCAAGAATATAAATAAGACTTTCCCATTAAATAAAAGTTTGTTCGTCATATATTTATTTGTTATTTGGATGAGAAAGACATGTTTAATATTCTTGTGAGATACTCGTGATTGGGATACGACAACGGGTGCAAGGCGGGTAGGGAAAGTGCGGCCCCTCGTGACACGCCAATCCCTAGTGTCATTATTAAATCATCGGGCTGGAGTGTTACTACCCAATGACTTGCACCTTTGAGGGATATATCATGAAGACCTGCATGGCGTGTGGAACCTCGGGTATCCATAACACGCTCGGCGAAAGAGTCGGCGTGGAGTTTGGTGCTCCAAGGTAATCATAGCATGTATGGATTGAAGATAGCTGCGGTATTATAGTACCTCTAGATTTTCATAGCGTGGAGAGTGATAATTCTCCCACGGTGTTTGCTGCCCAGTGTTGGAGGTGCATAGAATGGGGAAGGCTCATGAGCCTCTGTGGTATTTGTAGCCTCGGGATATGCCTAGCATAGGGAAGAGAAATGCCCAATTTGTGCTGGCCATCTCACTGCGGACCTATCAAGCATAGCACGGGGAAGGCAGAAATGCCTCCATTCCATTTTCGGGACTGGGGTTTTTTCCTAGCATAAGGACATTCCTTATAGCGTTGGGTACCCCTCTAGTATATAGTTCGGTTCACCGGGATATCTGGATTGTAATGTTCATAATTATTGTTTTGGGTAACGTGGGGTAGGATGTTGTCTTAAGTTCCCTCGTTGTTTCGTTTGGGTTAGTACAAGGTAAGTGATATGTCACCTCTATTGTCCTTGTCTTTTGTTTTGTTGGATGACTTAGTGTAGGACGCCATCACCAGTGTCCAGAGAGATGGCAGGAGGCTGAAGATTTTCCCTCATGGCTAGTCTTGATAAGAAAATGCGATGGCTCGGGGTTAGGTATGTCCTACCGATGCCTTATTGTGTTTGGCATGAGGTCAGAGTTTTTCCCCCATGGCCATATTCGAGTGGCACAATGAGGGAACATTCACTTGTGGCCAAGGTATTATATCGACTCGAGGTCGGGTATATCCGACCAAGGTCTTATTGTGTTTCTTGGCATGGGGTCAGAGTTTCTCCCCCATGGCCATGTTTGAGTGGCACAAGGAGGGAAATTCCCTTGTGGCCAAGTTATTATATCGGCCCGGGGTCGGGTATGTCCCAATGAGGCCTTATTGAGTTTATTAGCATTGGGGCGGTGTTTCTCTCTCATGGCCATGTTCGAGTGGCTCAATGGGAGAACGTTCACTTGTGGCCAAGTTATTATATCGGCTCAGGGTGGGTATGTCCTACCGAGGCCTTATTGTGTTTGTTGGCATGTGGTTGTAGTTTATCCATCATGACCATGTTTGAGTGGCACAAGGAGGGAACATTCCATTGTGGCCAAGTTATTATATCGGCTCGGGGTCAGGTATGTTCCACCGAGGCCTTATTATGTTTGTTGGCATGGGGTCGGAGTTTCTCCCTCATGGTCATGTTCGAATGGCACAATGAGGGAACATTCCCTTTGTGGCCAAGATATTATATTGGCTCAGCGTCGATTATGTCCCACCGAGCCTTATTGTGTTTGTTGGTATGAGATCAGAGTTTCTCCCTCATGATCATGTTCGAGTGGCACAATGAGGAACATTCCCTTGTGGCTAAGTTATTATATCGGCTCGGGGTTGGGTATGTCCCACTGAGGCCTTATTATGGTTGTTTGCATGGGGTTGGAGTTTCTCCCCCATGGCCAAGTTTTGAATGGCACAAAAAGAGAACATTCCTTTGTGGCCAAATTATTGCATCGGCTCGGGTTCGGGTTATGTCCCATCGAAGTCTTATTATGTTTGTTGGCATGGGGTTGGAGTTTCTCCCCCATGGCCAAGTTTTGAATGGCATAATGTGTTGGAGTTTGTGCTTGGATCGCCAATCTGAAGAATGTATTGTACATTTTATTACATATTAATAAAATAATTACATTTTCATTTCTAAACCTTATTAATGGTAATGTCATTATGCATATTAGATTGATGTATAAATATGCTAAAAATGACATCAACATAGAATAGTCATGTAGTAATATTGGACATTAGGTGGTCCGATACTGTGATAGTATTACTATTATAAACTATTCTTAAAGTAAATATTCATAGTCATTGGTTTTGGAATACGGTCGAATTCCTATAACCTAGAAGACTAACACATGTCGTATACTAGAATTAGAGTCCAATGGTTTAACCTGATATACCATGTGTTTTGAAAAGATCGTATAGATATGTGGGTATTGGTTTGACCGAATACTGAATGACTCACAGATGATTCCTAATAGTTGGAAGTAAACACCACCGTCAATAGGAATCTCCTCGAATCGAGTAGCATGTGTAATCCTTTGACTATAGTATTGCATTAATTTTGTATGAGATCATCCACACTTTGATGCCATGAATGTCAGAAACCTTTCATGGTCTGGCCTTTAGATGGTCATTGGGTGTGGACCGTTGCACTCGTTAATCAAATGCGTATCAAGATAGGATCCGTCGGCCCGTATGTATACCATAAGGGGTTTAGGTATCCATGTGAGTAAGTCATGATTCTTAAAGACTTTGGCCAAAGCCGATCACCTAAGGTGGATTGCAGCAGTGGTAAAGAATCATGGATATGTTGACATGAGATGTGCATTTTGGAAACTTGACGGTGTATTCTATGTATCCTAAGCACAACTCGGATAGCCTATGACGGAGGGATTGATAAACATATGTGATGACCTCGACTTGTATAGTTTAGAAAGGTCGTTCGTGTTCTTCGCGAATTCGAAGGTGGCCGAATTGCGTACATATTTGCTAGGCTTATATAACGAATATGTCTGAACTTAGAGAGTCCCAATATGAAATGTACGCATTGAGCACTTGGGTAGCTGATTAATTTTGATAAAAGATAATATTCGATATTATAATTATCAACTAATATAATCAAGTGTTATTGGATAACATTGATTATTTACTTTGACCTAATTGGATTAATTCAATATTTATACAAAGGCTTTGTCATAATTTCATAATTATTTCTACAATTTAAGGATATTATGGTAATTACAAGTTTGTAATTATAGGTGTTTTTGGCTTGATTTAATTGGATTAAATTAAAATAGAAGACATGTAACTAATCCATTAATTAAACTTTGTCTTGATTTAATTGGATTAAATCAAAGTGGTAGACAAAGGTGATTAGTCAAACCTAATTATACATATTTGGACAAATTAGATTAAGCTCACATAAAAGTTGATTAGAACTTTTATTAATTAAAAATTGCCTAAATTTTGCTATAAATAGCAAGCTTGAGAAAGCTAAATACAAGCAAGAATTAGAGAAATTAGCCTAAGTTAGAGAAGTTTTTAGAGAATCTTTGTGAGATCTCTACAATATTTTTATTAGGAGAAATCAAGATTGGATCTTAGAGTGAAGCTTGCTGGCATTGGAATCAAGATTGGATCTTGGAGTCAAGCTTGCTAACTTTGGATTTTCTCCACAACATTTCAACAAGGAGAAATAGATTAAATCTTAGAATCAACCTTACTAGATAAGTTTGATCTTATCCAAAAAATATGTTTTTCATTAGTGAATTTTCATTAGTGCGACATATATGTTAGGGTTGGTGCTCAGAGTGCCAATCCGAATCGTATTTATGTCCGATTCATGAATACGATCAATTTCTTTTTCCATAATATTACTTATTTAATTGTAGCCCCTTTTATCTTTTATATACATATTCGATCTAATTGCGATTAGATATCTAATTATGATTAGATTGAAACTAAATCTGATTTAGTGATACATATATATTAGACAAATACCCTAGGATTTACAACGTAGTGCGTAGTTACAACGTAGTTTGTAGTTGATATTAGGAAGCGTCACTATAAGTTGTATATCCTTAAATAAAGTTCCTGGTCAAGATTTACTAACACGGGTCGGTTAGAAAATCCGTTGAGACCAGTACATGTCGTATTTCATGACTTGGTCCGATGGTTTATCCCAATGAACCATGAGTCTCAGGGGACTCGTATAGACATGTAGGTGTTTATTTGATAAACACTGAACGACTCACTGAAGATTTCCTAATAGATGGTACACCAACGTCAATAAGAATCTTCTCGAGTTGAGCGAGCATAGTGATCCTTCGACTTGAGATACCATAGTGGATATATGAGTTATCATCCACACTTTGATGGCAGTCACGTCACCGAACTATTTAGATCAGACCTCCGCCTGTTCATTGGGTGTGGACTGATGCTCATGATATCCAGTGCGTATCAAGATAGAATCTGTCATGCCTGTGTACAGGGCATAGGTATCATGTACGTGTTTGCGATCTAGTAAATCCATGGTCATGGTATAACTTCGGAAGCGAGTTCCAAGTGTTATTTAGAGATCATAAATTTGAAAGTCGACTATATTATACCATAAGAATTTGAAGTTCGTATCTATATCCCAAGTATAATATGGATAGCCTGTGACGAAGGGATTATACGTATGCAATGACCTCGACTTGCTTAGTTTAGCAAGATTATTTGTGGTCGTCATAATTCATGAGTGTGTGAATTATGGACACTAAATTATTTTTCGTGACGGATAAACCTAAACTTAGAGAGTCCCACAATATGAAGTGTACTCGTTGAGCACTTGGGCAATGCGTTATGAATAATACAGATTATTCATAATACTTCACCGGATTAAATGAGTTAATTCGGATCGTTTAATAAGTTACACGAAAACACATGCATTAGGGGATTTTGGTCAATTAATAATTAATGTGTATTTGTATTTAATACAAAATTTTATTTGATACATATTAATTATTTGTCAAATGAGATTTTGACACATGTCATTAATATAGGTATTTGTTATTTAATGTAAATAAAAATACATATATGTATGTTAATTAATTATTTAGTTATTTAATTATTAAATAATTAAATAATTATAAATTAAATATCTTATATATTAGTCATAATTAGTATGATAAATGGTGAGATATTATTGGTAACATGTGGCATGATTTAATTAAACTTTAGGTGTGCAAATTTGATTTGCTAATATAAAGTTTGATTTATTTAATTGAATTAAATTTGAAAAATGACCAAACTACCCCCTAAAGTCGGTCACAACAAGAATTAAAGTGAAAAATTTGTTTCTCTTTGCTTCTTACAACCTCCATGGCCGAAAATACACCAAAGAAAAGCTATCAAGTTGGTTTGAAGAAACCATGAAGAAAGTGAAGGAAAAAATAAGAAAAGCTTAAGGATAATTGGAGATTAAAGGTAATGTTTATCATTGTTGAGTTTAGAAATTTGGTTTCTTGTTCTTGTGTTCCTAGAATAGTTCTAGGGTTTCTTTACTTGTTGAAAATTGGGGCTTTTGGTTTTGGTGGATGGATTTGAAGGCCCTGTGCATGTGTGAAGTAGTATTGAATAATATTATTGTAATATTTATTCAATTTGGTCATTAGATGATATGTTGCCATTCGAGAGTGTTATAACCACTCTTGTAATGCCTAGAATTATTCTTGGGTGCTTCAATTGTGGTGACATGAATTGGTGTTAAGATTAATTAGATTAATATTGGAAAATTGGATTTTAAGCATGAAAATTTGATATATTTTGATTCTGGATCAGATATGGAAATATTGTATATTTGGTGATGAAAAATATGTCATTTGAATGTAATGGATGTGTTTTGGGTGTTGGACTAATTTCTGAAAATTGTTTCGGAGTTGAAATAAGCGAAAACGGTGAAAAACGACGTTACCGGGTGACTTTTGAGCCAACCAGGTGACGGCTGCCCAAACAGTGAATTGGTCATTGTTCGGGCAGCCCATGAACTGCCCTAATACTATTGGGGCTGACCTGGGCAGCCCCATATGTATTGGGTAGTCGGTTCGGTCAAAAACGCGTTTTATGCCATTTGCGGAAAAACTTTTTCGTAAAAGTTTCGCGACGTTTCTTAGTTATTTATGTCGTTATTTGATATCAAATAAATATTTTTATGTGAAATATGAATAAATTATTCATATTGGATATTGAATAATTTATTCGGTAATTTAAAAAGTTTTAAAATTACGATTTCGCCAGAACCGCGCTTCCGCCGCGCCCTTTGCCCAAAACCCCAACAATATAGTGATGAATTATGTATTAGATACATAATAATATAGCTTGATGTTGAAATTAGGCTAATTAATTGTGTTAGGATGCTTTGGAAGTATCAACACAATATGCATGTAATTGGGTCAAAGATATTTATGTTGGACATAGACATAAAATTAGAGTTTGGAATTCTAGATAATAGCTTGGAGCTATGTCTACCATTCTAGAATAACTTGACCACTTTTGGGTGACCTAGAATTATTCATGAGTCATTTCATTGTGGGATTCTATTTTGGCTTGTATTTTTATTTAAAGAAATACATATAGATATTTAGAATATATATATATATGTGGTTGGTTTTGAAATTAGAATTATTTTGGGTGATTTTAAAAGTGTTTAACGTTTTAAAATTTTTTCAAAAAAATTGTTTCAGCATATTTTCCTTAAGTTTCTGCGTTGCAACGCAATTTCTTGCAATGCAAGCAGCTTGCCTACGCAAGTGCAAACATATGCCACACAAGTTCTTGCATGCAAGCACTTATTGTGCAAATGCGCTAGCACTTGCTGCGAATGATGCGTGCTTGCGCAAGGGAGCTACGTAAGTTTAGACCAGGTGCACAGGGTCCGATTTTTATCTTGATTCGGTTTTTTCCGGATCTTGATTTATCTCCGATTTTTTCCAAAACACTAGAAATGGAATATTGTATTTCATTAATTTTTAAAAAATACGCCCATGCTTGGTATCTACGAGTTGGACCCACTTCCGCTGCGCGGGGCTCTAATCCGACCCTAGGGGTTCCACATCCGTCCCAACAGAATGGTATCAGCACAGGTCATAACCAAACAACACATATTTTGAAACTAAATCACGATAATTTTAATTTAATTATACATAAGTCATATTGGATATGCATTGCATGTTTTAAATTAAAATTTTAATTTTGAGCCAATAATGACTTGATTGTCATAAATCTTCCGTGATTAGGTGATTACTTTATTTAAGTAATAGTATTATTAACGTTGGAGCATTATTGGATGGTCTTTCTTGTCAATACGGAGATGAATGAGTTTTTACTACTTATGCCCAATACCGTCATTATTGTGAGGTTATAAGTGCTCGGAACTTAGGTCGCTCCGATAAAATATTAGATGTAGCGTGATGAGTTAACGTAGTCATCTAATACCGTCATTATTGTGAGGGTGTACATACGAAGCTCATTAGTGCACATTGACAAGTATACAACTGGAATACGTCTTAATCTAAGACCGTCATTATTATGAGGATAAGAAACTGTTTAGGACTAAAATATGAGTCACATGAATTTGATTGACCTTGGAGGTCTACCTAATGAGATTATAAAGGCCAAGACCATCAATAGTGTGAGGCTGGAGTAAATGTCATGAGATCCACTTCCTGTTATGAAATTTTAATAGTCAAATTTCTATTTTTTCGTTAAGGAAGATTACAGAATTACGTAAAGTAGTGGGAGGGCACTAATAGATTTAAAATTTCATAATCAGTTAGTGTTTTTTATTTTGAAATGAAAAATATTTTGCTAGTGTTTAATTATTGTTGTTAGATGGCTGTCGCAAATCCATTGATGCGACTCTTGGATTCCAATAAACTGAAAGGAGCCGAAAACTATTTCGAATAGGAAATGAACATCCATCTTGTCTTGGAGTTTGAAAATTTGACCTATGTAACTATCAATCCACAGCCTGTTGAAATCGATCCTGACTCCACTTCTGAAGAGCGAGAAACTTTTGAAAAATGGAAGGATGATAACCTTAGGGTAAAATTCTACATTTTAGGATCGATGGTTCCAGATTTTCTCAGACAGTACATAGAGGTACCAGATGCTTGGAGCATTATGAGAACACCCAAGGAGTTGTTCGAGGCAATCAAGAGATAGAAATATATCGGATGTCTAAGGAATTATCCCGTGCTACACTAAAGGATAGAGGAGAAGTTAGCATTCATGTTTTTAACATGATCGACCAAATCTGATATTTGGAATGACATAACATTGTGATTGATGAACGGCTAGGCCGTAATCTGATTATGTCTTCTTTGCCCAGTACTTATGTTGGTTTTGTGTTAAATTTTCATATGCATTCGATGCAAGCTAGCTATGAATATCTTCATAACATGTTGCGCATGACGAAGCATGACTTGAAGAAGGGCAATCTTATTTTGTACCTCCATGGTGGAGCAAGCTCTTCAAAGACTTCTAAAAAGTCTAAGAAAATCAAAATGGGAAAGAAGAAGATTTCAAAGAAAAATTCCAAAAAACTCAAAACAGAAAAACGCATGTAGCTCATGATGAATGTCTACACTGTAAGAAGTTTGGACACTGGAAGAATGATTTTCCAAAGCTAAAAGGAAAAGCAGGACCCTCAGATACGCTTTGTATTTTTCCTATTATTGACATCTCATTAGCATTAGATGCAAATAGTGGATGAGTGTTGGACACAGGCAGTCTCACTCATATTTTCAACTTCATACAAGCCATGAGGGTTAAAAGAAGGTTGAATCCAAGGGATATGCATCTTATAGTTGGTAATGGGGAGACATTGGATGTCAAGCCCATAGGAACAGTTGTTCTAAATCTCCCAAATGGATGTAAATTAGATTTACTTGACTGTTATTATGTACCCTCACTTATCAGACAAATAATATCACTACTGATATTAGATAAAGAGAGATATAAAATAAACATTAAGGATGAAATTTAATGTTTATATGATAAATACACAAATTTGAAATGTAAATGTTCTTTATCTAACGATCACTATATTTTGGAAACATATAGAAATGTCTTTAATGTAGAGGAAAATACAAGTAGAAGATCTGAATTAAATAATACTGAATTATAGCATATGAGATTGGGCCACATAGGTGTTAGACGTCTATCCAAGTTGGTAAATGATGGTTTGATTGAAAATCTTACATTTGATCGTTATCTAATTTGTGAGTCATGTATCCAATGAAAGATGACAAATGTCCCATTTCTTGGTGTTGGACACCGTGCTGGAGATTTATTGGAGCTAATACACAACGATGTTTGTGGTCCATTAAATCATGACGCTCATGATGATTCAACATACTTCGTTACTTTCACGGATGACAAGTCTAGATTTGGATATGTCTATTTGATGAGACATAAATCAGAAATATTTGACAAGTTCAAAATATTCTGAAACGAAGTAGAAAAACAAACCAGTAAATTTATCAAGTACCTTCGATCAGATCGAGACGATGAATACATGAGTGACGAATTCAGAAATTATTTAAGGGAGAATGGAATTCTAGCCCAATATAGCCCACCATGAACACCTCAACACAATGGTGTGTCTGAGCATAGAAATCATACTTTATTGGATATGATACGAACCATGATAAGCTATACAAATCTTCCATATTACCTTTGGGATTACGCTTTACTTACTGTTACCCACATACTTAATAGGGTTCCATCAAAAGCTGTTTATACGACCCCTTATCAGATATGGTTCGGTAGAAATTCAAGTCTTAAATACTTAAAGATTTGGGGTTATCCTGCATATGTTAGAGTTACGCAGCGGGATAAACTAACACCCATGGGGTATAAATATAGGTTTGTTGAATATCTTGGAAATTATTTAGGATCTAAATTCTATGATTTTAAGCAACGAAATGTATTTATTGTTCGCTTTGCCACTTTTCTTGAAAATGAATTTTTGAGAGAAAGTGGGAATTGTAGAAAGATTGAACTTGATGAGTTTAATCCCAACAGTAAGGAACCTGAGATGGAACCAGAGATCTAACTAGGTTAAGGATCTATAACATAGGTTCTGTTAGTGTGTCCTACACATGCCAAAGATCTCTAAACAAGATTTGTGTGTGAATAATTCAAGTAGAGTTGCAGAAATACTCACATTGAACGGATGAGAAATTTCAAAAACTTTCTTTGTTGTAGAAGCTCCAAGTTTTGTATTTGAGTTCCAAACTCTTGGGTGAGTTTCCCTATCACCTTCAAAGACTCCGAAAGTGCTAGCTTTGATCAATTTTTGAAAGAAACATTTGCCCTCCAAGAGTAAGCAAAATCGACAATTTGGAGAATTAAGAAGATAGTGAATAGTAAGTCAAACTTGTGTTGTGTATGTGTTTAATAAAATCCAATTTATTATCCCAACTACTTCCATCACATGTCAAAAAGTGATGTAAGTAAAGTGGGTCCCACCACTTTAAATTCCAAATCTATTGGCTTACATAACACACTTTGGGCCTGTTGGACAATTATAACCCATAGCGTCACTATTTGTACCGATCATGGTGTTGTTGTACAAATTAACTATGTGACAAAGGAGATTGCACTCTTATAATTTATGATTAGATCGCCTAGATGTATAAATGATATGAGGTCCCTATGATTTGTTCCTGGACGGAGAATGATATGAGACAGTATCAGTCCACAAAGGATAAATCATTAAATATCCCTAGTCAGGGTATTGACATCGATAAATATGTAAAAGACTAGTATTACACTTGTGCACGTTGTGAGTGCACAACGTCATAGTTCTCATATATTTGGGTATAGGATACTCATGCAAGTGTAATAGGAGGTTGTGTTTTACCGATGGTACGAGAAACAGCTTCGCTCTGGATAGACCCCCTCGGAATTCCATTGGTAGTATGACTATGTGTCTATGGAAGTCCGAAATCAAGGTAGGTGTATTTGGTCTTAATCTGAGACTTGCACCGCTAATACTTACGACAATCAATATACTTTGGTTGCGGTCGTCCAGGGCTTTAACAGGTTCTGTGTACACCAATACTGGGTATATTGAGAATCGTAGTGTGTCGGGTGTGATGTCAAGATGGAAGTGTCACTCCGGTCATATGGAGATGATGGTCACGTAGGATAAGAGACTGGTGCTCTTAAATGCTGTAGCTATCGGGATATTATGACTAGGTCATGTTTATCCGATTATAGAGACTAGTTACCAGACATCCGACATATGCTTCGTACGGGGCAGACACAATTCCAGCCCCAGGCCTAACACGTGATCATCCGATACTGGACAGAAATACGCAATACTATGTATAATACGCCTGATACAGATCCTTTATTCCTGTAAGGATATTTCCGGAGAATTGGGTAGGCATGGCGCTTTGCTAGAGGCCAACCTTGTCTTGTAAATCGGTATAAACGTAGTACTAGGTACTTACGTGTTCGGATAGTCCGACGACCGAATTTACTGCCAACATATCTGGGGATCTCATGGGTCGCTTCCCAAAGATTCACCGATGACGTATGACTCGCAATCTAAATTAATCTGGGATTAATTAGAAGAGAGAGAAAATTAATCTGGGATTAATTGCGGAGATATTTTATCTGGGATAAAATATCAATTAAAGAGAGATAACGATTAATTTGGAATTAATCGATTAATTAATATATTTGATATATTAAACGAAATTGGATTTCGACAAGGAATTAAAATTAGATTTTAACTTGGGCGAACGAGTTAATTTAGAATTAATTCGTTAGCGACATGAATAGTGATTTCGCTAGGCGTAATAATTTAATTACGACGCAACGAAAAATTCATTAATTAGAATTAGCAAACCCGAGCCCGAGATTATTTACGAGCGCATTCGCATTTCGAATTTGAGTGCGGCACGCAAGTCAATTCAAGAGTCAAATCATTAGTCGCATCAAGCGTCAAATCACATGTCACTTTGAGTGATGTGACTTGACAACTTGATTGATTGATGTAAGTTGATAGAAGTGGTTGGTGTCATTATTATTTGACTTTTTGAAAGCCAAATGCACATGTAATGAATTTAAAATTCAAATTAGTGTATAAGATACACAAATTTGGAACAAACGAAACACAACTCTCTTTCTCTCATCTCTCTCATCTCACGCCCAAGAGGGTAAAATTTCTTCACTGGTCAAGGTAATCACTGCCGAGAGTCAAGAAGAAATGGGAAGCAATAGTGGATTTTATGGCAAAATCACAAGTGCTAGCACACTTACGAGACATGCGAAGGTGATAGGGAAGTCCACCCATGAGCCGGAAACCATTCGACGAAGCTTGGAGCTTGTTCGAGGAGCTCAAAAACAGAAACTGGAGGATTGCAGATCTGCCACTGCCGAACCAGTCAATTTCCGAGCAAAATCAGATTTTGTTGCCTCCGCGCCGCTCAACCGATCGATGTGAGTATTCCGCAACTTCCTCGATTTGTATTCGCACATGATTTCATGCTTATTATTGATCTTGGGACCTTAATAGAAACCAACAATGGCATCTAGAGCAAGGTTTGAGCATGAAAAAGTTTAGGGCTTAAAATTGGGTAAATTGATTTTGAGCATGATTTTGTGAAATTGGATGAATGAATATGCTCAATTGATGTTTAATTGAATATTGATTAGATCAATTTGATGAAATAATATTGGAACGTTTTTTCCCCAAATATTTGGGCTTGGCCGAATAGAGTAGTGCCCTAATAGTCTTGGAATTTTTTGATTTTTGATTATTAGATAACTTGAATCAATTGGGGATGTTGATTTAATATTGATTGCGGATTCAATTGGATTGAAATCGAAATCGGTTTAAAATTCCCTATGATTGCCGAGAGTTATAAGCATGTAATTGGGTTTGATTTTAATCAAAATGTGTTGGACATGCGATGATGAAAATGAGCATGATTAATTGTATAAATTGATGTTTTAGAAATGTTAATTTGGGTGATTAATCATGATATACACTTTAGGTTAATTAAATGTGAAATTGGATTTTTTGTATTTAATTAATTGGGCCTTAAAATTGGATTTGTGCTTTAATGTTGTAAATGGGTTTATTAGGCTTTGTTGTACAAAGTTGGGTTTAGGCAAAATTGTTTGGATCCAATTGGGCCCAAAACTGCCTCCATAAAGCCCAAATGCGACTTAATGAACCTTTAAAGTTTAATTGGGCCTAATGGGCCAAAATTAATTTCTAGGCTTATGGGGTAATTCCCGGATTGGATTTTGGTTATTCGGTTTGACCCGAGTTGACCAAAAGTCCACGCCTTAAGAAATTAATTAAAAGCCCATTGGACTTTAATTAAATTGACGTTGGACGTTAATCGGGCTTTGAGACCCGTAACGATTAAATTTGGAATTTAAGTCGTAAAAGGTTCATTAATAAAATGTAGTATTTAATTTAGAATTAAATAGCGAATTAGAATTAAATGCATATTGAATTGGATTTAATTATGTAGTTTAATTTAATTCGAGAATTTTGTACTTTGAGTACTTATTCGCAAAACGAGTTTGACTTGAGAAAAATCAAATCGTTGTTTGAACATTGGATGATCACTAATTATCAGATTAATTAATTTGATTAGATTGATTGATAACATGCTTGTGTGAATACATGGTTGCGATGCATGAATAATGTATATCAGATGGATATTAGATGGATGGGACAATTTTAGAAATTGTTGTTATAAATTTGATTTATTAATTGGTCATGTGTGTCCAGCCTTATCACCTCTCATTTCTTTGTATTCTCTTCTCACTTATTCCCCTCAATGTAAATGAGGTTTCTTTAGAAGTGTCGTGTAACGGGTAGAAGAAATATTTGTGCTAGCGGGAGAGATAAAGGGAGAGATTTGATTTATGATCAATGTGTAAAGTATTCATCCGCATATCATTATTATTTTATTATACGCGCTTTATTATGTGTTTAGAATGCATGTTTAAGGGTGTATGATGATGAGACCTTAACAAATATAATAAATTGGTTGCCAATTTGCACTCGAAAAACCCTCGCAAAATATTAAGTGTTTTTCCTTCGATGGAGTGATTCTCACTCAAGATCCGAGACTGGCATTGGCTTGTTGGCCAAAGTCAAGGCCTTTGTCCGTCGAGGATGTGTTTGAATCACGAAGGCTTTGTTCCATATTGGTGTCTTGTCCAAGTTGTGGTTTGTTGGCCAAAGTCAAGACCACTTCTTGTCCATCGACATTGATTACGAAGCTTTCCATGGTCAATGGGTCGAGCTTGACTGGGATCACTAAGTTTGTTGTGCCAAAGCCAAGACTTAGTTGATTCAGAGGAAAAATATTTGGTAATACATTGGATGTATTGGCATATATAAGATATATATTTCGGACTTGGATGTCCCCCTACCGGATCTAGGAATTAGATTGGATCCAATCGATCTTAGAGATCTACCTAGTTAATTATCATACAATTTGTTGGCCAAAGTCAAGATTGTGTGATATTTAACGGGATCCTAGCCCACTAGGAAACGCGGTTTCCCGAGTACTCGACAGAGGGTTAGAGGCTCGCCGAAAAATATTGGGAGGCAAGAATTGAATTTGCAATATTCGTTCAATAACTTGCCATACGCGCTCATTCAAATATCATTCGTCAAATTATTAAATGTTAGTTGGACTAATATTTAAATTATTGTTTTATTAAATAGTTGGACTATATTCAAACTATTCATTTATAGTTGATTTTTTAATTGGATTATAGTAATCAATATAATTGATTTTAATCTATTAAATTATAGTTGATTAAATAGTTGGACTATTGTAATCATTGTAATAAATAGTACCTAAATCGTTGATTAAATAGTTGAACTATTAAAATCAAGATAAAATTGAAAGATTGACATTTAAAACATAATCCTAGGGAAAATGTGTTTAAATGGCTTAATTTTCAAATTGAGAATAATTTCAGGATGGTCCTGGAAAAATAATAAGTTACTTTATTTGATAAAATAACATATTATGCCTAAGCCCGGAGTTAAGCAAATATTCGAGCATAATCTTTGGAAGATTTATGTAATGATAACTTAAGTGCTTAATCCATTAAGCTTGTCGCAGTAGACTCCTTAATTTCTGAATCAGAACTAAGGATTAGATCCTTAAAGTATGATACAGAAATTGAGGATCTTCATAGATCTATGCTTAGATTTAGAAGTACTAAAATTGCAATAAATAACTCTTGGAGAGTTAATGACTATTCTCAAGGAGATAAAGTCAAAAGTTTGCAATTAGGCAAGTAGCACAAGGCGCACCTTACTTCGATATTCTAGAAGGCCAAGGCTTGGCCAAAGGCTTCTGGAGTGTTGAAACTGGCAAAGGCAAAATCATTATAATCTTCTGGGAAGATAAAGGACATATCCTAAAATGTCTGCCTAAATTGTGGCAAACGGGATCGCGGAAGCGTGACTGCCGTTTGGACAAAGCAGACATGAAGTAATTGAAGACGGGCTTGACTCCGACTTCAAATATGTTTGTCAACATTATGTTCACTACTAGTATTAAAATTAGATTTTAAATACTTAGTGTGGTACATAAATATATATTGATGTTCAGAATCTGTTTTGAACAGGATACTGACTTCAATTGAGATTTAATCTGCGATTTGGAAACGGGACGAAAGTCGCTGTTTCAACCGTAGATACCTAAGTTTAGGAACTACCTTCGGGTGTGTACCTAAGTTTGGAACTGTTATAATGTAACTAGTTTGACTAGATATATTATCTCTATATCAGTGTTTGACCCGCTGCGGGTGAACCTTTATATTCTAGAACACTAAAGTGTTTTATTATATAAAGATGATATTGAGATAAACACATTAGATGTGAATAACAATATTTATATTTTGAATATAAATAAATCTCAAATATATAACATGACAAACAATAGCTCAAACTGATTTGATCAGAAGAAACTGATTGTGGCATTGTTGTCTGGGACACAATCAAACAAGACTCGTATATCCACACTTTTGAAGAGTGGGTACTCTGACTAATTTGATTCCAGTCAAATAAAGTCTACGAATCTAGTTTATTGGGCAAAGTGCCTATAACACTATTTACTTGGTAAAAGTGTAAAAGCCACCTATCTGTTAGCCCTAGTTCATAGTGAAGCAAGTGGGCCCATGTCTAGCTAGGCTAGATGTGGATATGAATATTTCGTGACCTTTACGGATGTGGCATCGCGTTATGGTTATGTGTTTCTTTTGAAGAACACAAATCGGAAACTTTTAAAGTTTCGACACGAAATAGACAAACAGATCGATAAAGTATTAAATCGTTACGGTAAGACCGTAATGGAAAATACTTAAGCAATAAAGTTTCTAATATACTTGAAAGAGTATAATATTCTTTCAAATGAGGACTCCTCTCGAAACACGTCAAAGTGACGGTGTGTCTGAGCCGAGTAACCGAATTTTGTCGGACATAATAAGGTTAATCACGAGTCGCTTTGAGCTACCATTTCCTTCAACGGATAAGCTTTAAACAGTGCAAGAACTTATTTTGAATAAGGTTCCATTAAAATCTGTTTGACAAATATCATATTAGATATGAACGGGAAAGAAACTGGGTTTCTCATTCCTGATTATTTGGGTATGCTCGGCATACGTTTGGATGATACCAAACTAAAACCCAAATTGGATAAGTGCCAAATGAAGGTTATCCTAGGGATACCATAAGTATTGTACTTATACAACTCACTTGAGAACAATTAGATTGTTGTTCACCATGCGGTTTTCCTGAGAGGAATACCGATATGCAGTGGTAAGTGGGAGGATAGTAAAACTCGATGAAAATCGGAGTAATATTATCCAAGGCACCGATCCTTAATAGAACACAAATAGTTCATCAACGATGAAACTATTACCATTAATCTTCGAATACACAAGAACCGCGTGAGTCGGAGAGAGTCAGAAAACAACCTGGGGTATGGGTTTCTGATCTCACCTCATAAAGATGTCTATCTTATTGAGGTTTACCAACTGACTACGTATGAGGAAATGATACAAGGTATCGACTCCCTGTTATGGCAAAGTGCCATATAATCCAAAATGGATTCCATGTATATCAACAAGTTTAGATACTAGTTGATGTACCATAAGGTATTGTGCCTATTGTTACTTTATAAGTCTTCGAGGAAGACATACATGGAAGGCAACGTACCAACGTACTAAGCTAGGCTTGTAGCGGAAAGGTATCGTTATCAACATTGTGTTGATTACGATTCAATCTTTTACCTGTTGCCACGGTAAATCCATTTGAATAATGCTTGCTAACGCTGCATGTTTCATTCATGAAATATTACATCTTAACGGGAAAATCGCTTTCCTGAAAAGGAAACCTTTTGGAGGATGTTTACAACATCTTGTCGGTTTTGTCGTACTAAAACTAGCAAACAAGGTTTGCGGGTTATTCGATCCATGTTTGGATTGAAGCAAGAATTATGTTCTTGGAATTATCGTTTTGATGTAATCATAATAGATTATGATTTAATTCAAAACGTAAATGATTCTTGTGTATATATAAGGAGGTTAGTGGGAGCGCACTGACAGTGGCTGTCCTATAATAATGATAATATATGTCATTTCTTGGAAATGATATTCCCATAATAACAATCGGTGAAAGCTTGGCTTTCGAGAATATTCTCCGTGGAATCGTACATTGAAAAATGTATGCTACCTGGTGTCTCATACACTTTGAGCATATGAAGTCACAAACAGGCCAATCCTAGTGATAGTCACTGGATTGATGTTAAGAACATCCGTTAGTATCTTAGAGAACTAAGGATGCTGTCTTAATCTGAGGAGAATGAGAACTTGAAGTGACTGGGA
The DNA here is from genome assembly GCA_019454045.1 of Zanthoxylum bungeanum. Classification (NCBI taxonomy): domain Eukaryota; kingdom Viridiplantae; phylum Streptophyta; class Magnoliopsida; order Sapindales; family Rutaceae; genus Zanthoxylum; species Zanthoxylum bungeanum. The sequence continues at coordinate 236,127 of SKCR01031904.1, forward strand.
TCACTACTGCAAGTTTCCTAAACCGATAAAATGACTACAAGTCATAAAACGGTACTATACAATTTGGATAATGAAACAGTGAGCTGGAAATCTTCCAAGCAAGATATTGTTACCGTATAAACAACAAATGCGGGTTAATTGATGCAGCTGAGGCGGAAATAGAAGCCTTCTGGCTCGATAATAAATCTAATTAGAGTAGATATAGTTCTGTTAGCAGCTGAGCTTGGCGTCATCACATGCTAAAGAATTAATGGTCTCATCAACGATCCAGATACATACTTCGATATTCATCTGATTCGTTCAGATCATACATCGTGGCGATGTGATGATCGAATAAATCGCATCAGATGATAATCATGCAAATCCACTGACGAAAGCTTTTCATTAGTAATTTGAGCCAACCGTACATAGTTCGGGTGTAAGACACTCGAGTGACTGGCTATAGGCCAAGTGGGATATTGTTGGACAATTATGACCCATAGCGTCACTATTTGTACAGATCATGGTGTTGTTGTACAAATTAACTATGTGACAAAAGATATTGCACTCTTATCATTTATGATTAGATCACATAGATGTATAAATGATAGGAGGTCCCTATGATTTGTTCCTGGACGGAGAATGATATGAGACAGTATCAATCCACGAAGGATAAATCATTAAATATCCCTAGTCAGAGTATTATCGAGAATGGACATCGATAAATACGTAAAAGACTAGCATTACACTTGTGCGCGTTGTGAGGGCACAATGGCATAGTTCTCATATATTTGGGTATATGATACTCATGCAAGTGTAATAGTTCTCATACCCTCGAAATTCCATTGGTAGTATGACTATGTGTCTATGGAAGTCCGAAATCAGGGTAGGTGTATTTGGTCTTAACCTGAGACTTGCACCGCTAATACTTGCGACAATCAATATACTTTGGTTGCGGTCGTCCAGGGCTTTAACAGGTTCTGTGTTCGCCAATACTGGGTATATTGATAATCTTAGTGTGTCGGGTGTGATGTCAAGATGGAAGTGTCACTCCGGTCATATGGAGATGATGTTCACGTAGGATACGAGACTGGTGCTCTTAAATGCTGCAGCTATCGGGATATTATGACTAGGTCATGTTATCCGATTATAGAGACTAGTTACCAGACATCCGACAAGTGCTTCGTACGAGGCAGACACAATTCCAGCCCCAGGCCTAGCACGTGATCATCCGATACTGGACAGAAATACGCAATACTATGTATAATACGCCTGATACAGATCCTTTATTCCTGTAAGGATATTTCCGGAGAATTGGGTAGGCATGTCGCTTTGCTAGAGGCCAACCTTGTCTTGTAAATCAGTATAAATGTAGTACTAGGTACTTACGTGTTCGGATAGTCCGACGATCGAATTTACTGCCAACATATCCGGGGATCTCATGGGTCGCTTCGCAAAGATTCACCGATGACCTATGACTCGCACTCTAAATTAATCTGGGATTAATTAGAAGAGAGAGAAAATTAATCTGGGATTAATTGCAGAGATATTTTATCTGGGATAAAATATCAATTAAAGAGAGATAACGATTAATTTGGAATTAATCGATTAATTAATATATTTGATATATTAAACGAAATTGGATTTCGACGCGGAATTAAAATTAGATTTTAATTCGGGCGAACGAGTTAATTTAGAATTAATTCGTTAGGGACGTGAATAGTGATTTCGCTAGGCGTAATCATTTAATTACGATGCAACGGAAAATTCGTTAATTTAGAATTAGCGAACCCGAGCCCGAGATTATTTGCGAGCGCATTCGCATTTCGAATTCGAGTGCGGCATGCAAGTCAAATCAAGCGTCAAATCATTAGTCGCATCAAGCGTGAAATCACATGTCACTTCGAGAGATGTGACTTGACAACTTGATGGATTGATGTAAGTTGATAGAAGTGGTTGGTGCCATTTATTATTTGACTTTTTGAAAGCCAAATGCACATATAATGAATTTGAAATTCAAATTAGTGTATAAGATACACAAATTTGGAACAAACCAAACACAACTCTCTTTCTCTCATCTCTCTCATCTCACGCCCAAGAGGGCAAAATTTCTTCACTGGTCAAGGCAATCACTGCCGAGAGTCAAGAAGAAATGGGAAGCAAGAGTGGATTTTGTGGCAAAATCACAAGTGCTAGCACACTTACGAGACATGCGAAGGTGATAGGGAAGTCCACCCATGAGCCGGGAACCATTCGACGAAGTTTGGAGCTTGTTCGAGGAGCTCAAAAATAGAAAATGGAGGGCTGCAGATCTGCCACTGCTGAATCAGTCCACTACCGTGCAAAATCAGATTTTGTTGCCTCCGCGTCGCTCAACCGATCGATGTGAGTATTCCGCAACTTCCTCGATTTGTATTCGCACATGATTTCATGCTTATTATTGATCTTGGGACCTTAATAGAAACCAACAGGGCCTGGGTTTGTTTAATCTGATTAAACGAATTTTTCGTCGCGACGTAATTAAATCCAATTTTATTTAAATAATAATGTCTAACAAAATTATTACGAAATTCGCTTACGAATTAAATACAAATTAATTCGTTCGCCCGAATTAAAATCCAATTTTAATTCCGCATTGAAATCCGATTTCAATTAATATATCCAATATATTATTTTAGGCCAAAAAATAAATTAAATAGAAAAATCTAATTTAACTAATAAATTTATTTTACCGATTAATTTCAAATTAATCGCCTTCTCTCTTCTAGACGAATTTAATCCCAGATAAATTCTTGCCGCAATTAATCCCAAATTAATTTTCTCTCTCATAATTAATCTTAGATTAATTCTGTTCGAGTCAAATGTCAGAGGTGAATCTTTGGGAAGTGATCCAAGAGATCTCTGGATATGTTGGCAGTAATACGGTTGTCGGACTATCCGATACATGCGTACCCCGTACCACGTTCTCACCGATTTACAGGACATGATTGGCTTCTAGCAAAGCTCTGTGCCTACCCAATTCTCCAGAAATATTCAACGAAGAATATATAATATGTATCAGGCGTAGTATACTATGTATTGCGTAATACGATCAAGTATCGGATGTCAAATGCTAGGCTTAGGCTGGAATTGTGTATGCCTCGTATAAAGCATATATCAGATCCCACGTAACTAGTCTCTGTAATCAGATAATCATGACCTAGTCATACTATCCCGATAGCTGCAGCATTTAAAAGTACTAGTACCGTATCATACGTGATCATCATCTCCATATGACTGAAGTGATACTCCCATCTTGACATCACACCCAATACACTACGATTCTCAGTAAACCCAAAAGATGTGTACACAGAACCTGTTAAAGCTCCGGACGATCAAAACCAAAGTATACTGATTGTCGGAAGTATTAGCGATGCAAGTCTCAGGTTGAAGACCACATACACCTACCCTGATTCGGATTCCCATAGACACATAGTCATAATACCAATAGGACTCTGAGGGGTCTATCCAGACCGAAGCTGTTCCCGGTCCAACGACTAACAGAACCTCCTATCACACTTGCATAAGTATCCAATACTTAAATATATGAGAACTATGTCATTAAGCTTCCATAACGCTCACAAGTATAATACTAGTCTATTCCGCATTATCGATGTCCAGTCTCGATAATACTATGACTATGGATATTTAATGATTAAACCGTTTGTGGATTAATACTGTCTCATATCTTATTAATCTGGTTTAACCATATGGACTTTTATCATTTATATATCCAAGTAATCCAATTACAAAATGATAAAAGAGCAATTTCCTTTGTCACATAGTTAATTTGTACAAAAACACCATGTCTTTTACAAATAATGATGCTATGGGTCATAATTGTCCAACAGGTTCTACGTAAGTCGAATAGAATATCAAAGCCTCCTGAGAGATTTTTTTTAACATCTGATGTAAGCCTTGATGTTCTCCTCTTGGAGGAAACAAATCTGACTACATATAAAAAAGCGATATTGGATATCGATTCGGGAAAATGACAGGAAACCATGAAATCCGAGATGGATTCTATGTATGAAAATCAAGTCTTGGAATTGGTTGAACTTCCTGAAGGGGTTAAACCAATTGGTTGTAAATGGGTTTACAAAAGGAAGCGAGGGACCGATGGAAAGGTGGAAACCTTTAAGGCCGGACTGGTAGCAAAAGGTTACACTCAATGTCCTGGGATTGGCTATGAGGAAACTTTTTCACCAATAGTCTTGCTAAAATCTATTAGGATTCTTTTAGCCATTGATGCGTATCACGATTATTAGATATGATATATGGATGTGAAAACTTCTTTCCTAAATGGATTCCGTGAGGAGGATATCTATATGGAACAACCAGAGGGTTTCGTATCCAGTAAGACTACAAACTTGGTTTGTAAGCTCCAAAAGTCTATTTATAGACCTAAACACGCATCATGAAGCTAATTATCATTTTGATGAGATAATTAGATTATCTGGATTCACCAAGAATGAGGAAGAACCGTTTGTTTATAAGAAAGTGAATGAGAGCATGATATTTTTCCTAGTTTTGTATGTAGATGACATCCTTATCATTGGAAATGATATAGGATAGATGCAAAGTGTGAAATCCTACCTTTGCAAGAACTTCTCCATGAAAGATATGGGTGAAGCTTCATATAAACTAAGTATAACGCTCTACCGGGATAGAGTTAAGAAGCTTATAGGGTTATCACAATCGACATACATAGATAATATGTTATAAAGGTATGGTTTTACCAACTGCAAGGCAGCAAATATACCTTTCTGATACATCATACATCTTTCAAAGAAAATGACACCTTAAATTGAGGAAGAGAGAGTTAGAATGTCTAACTTGCCATATGCTTCTTGTATTGGAAGTATTATGTATGTTATGCTATATACGAGACCTGACATCAATTTCGGTATTAGTGTGACTAGTCGATATCAATCTGATCTAGGTAATGATCATTGGACAGTCGTGAAACATATCCTGAAATATCTTAAGGGTATTAGGGATAAGTTTTTGATATATGGAGAAGATGAGCTACAAGTTAAGAGTTATACAGACTCCGACTTTCAGGGAGATCCAGATGATAGAAAGTCTATATCCGGATACATATTTACCCTTAATGGTGGTACAGTTAGTTGATGATGTTCAAAGCAAGGCGCAACTGCTGATTCCACCACTGAGGAGGAATTTATAGTGGCTTCAGAAGCTGCTAAAGAAGTTGTTGGATTAAAAATTTTATCACATAACTTGACTTTCTATCTAGTATTACGGATTCGATCCCATTGTACTGTGATAATAGCAGAGCCATTGCACAGGCTAAGGAGCCGAGGGCACATTCCAAGTCTAAGCATGTTTAAAGGAAATATCGCGTGATTAGAGAAATTATTGACTATAAAGACATAGTGGTCTTGAAGGTTCAAGGATTAGACAACATAGCAGACCCGTTTACAAAGGATTTACCTCCTAAGTTATTCAATAAACATATGGAGGAGATGGAACTACGGTACCATTCGGATTGGCACTAAGCAAGTGGGAGTTTGTTGGAGTTGGTACTTGGAGCGCCAATCCCAATAATATATTGTATATTTTATTATTTATTAATAAAATAATTATATTTTTATTTCTAAACCTTATTAATGAAAATGTCATTATGCATATTAGATTGATGTATAAATCTAATAGTGGAGCCATTGCACAGGCTAAAGATCCGATGGCAGATTCCAAGTCTAAGCACATGAAAAGAAAATATCGCGTGTGTGGGAACACATAAACTGGGCGACGTATGCTGTTCCGGGCTCGCGGCCCGGTTGGGAGTACGGAGTAGCCCACGGGGGACTAAACCGGAGAATGATGGAGTCGCAACCCGGTGTGAACCGAGACAAAGATTTAAGGCCGCACTCACCCCTCGCAAGGGAAGACCTCAAACCATTGGGTTCGGAATGGTCCCTTACTTATGCCACTTGTAATAAAATGATTTGTGCAATAATTCAACAAGCCTAAGCAACATTTATTTCCAAGGATAATTTACTCCTAAGTTCGCATGCATAAGTACAAAGCTCATATCTAAGTTTGCATATAACACATTTTCATGTTTGCATACAACCTATTTGCATATAATCTATGTCTGAATTTGCATGGATAAAGGTAAATTAACATACGACAAACATACAACTTAATAAGCACATTGTACTCATACATGTGGGGAATACAGATAAATGGCAATTGCACAATCATGCGTAATAAAGAGAAGCAATCAGGTTCGTAATACAAAGGGATAACTAATAGGGCAATTATGCATAAAGCGTGATGAAAAGGACTCAGTTCAGTGTGTGCGCGTTCGTGTAGCGTCCGTAAAAGCGTTCGAACGGTAAATAGAAAGGTTTGCGTTCGTGTAGCGTTTGAGAATGCGTTCGAACGGGACCAGACCTGATGCATGATAAAACAAAGAAAATATGTGCGCGTTCGTGTAGCGTTTGTAAAATGTGTTCGAACGGTAAACATAAGGTTCGCGTTCGTGGGGCGTTGAGAGGTGTGTTCGAACGGGACCAGACCTGATGCATGATAAAACTAAGAAAATGCGTGAGCGTTCGAGTAGCGTCCGAAAACGCGTTCGAACGGTAAACATAAGGTTCACGTTCGTATAGCGTTTGAGAACGCGTTTGAACGGAATCAGACCTGATGCATACAACACATACATAGACAAACAAATCCACAATGTAGGACCTCACGTGTCCGATTAAACTCATTCCATCCAATCAGATGTACCTCGCCCGGCGCGGCAAAGCATCGTGGTAAAGGATTTTAACCCCTCGAAATAGAGGACCTTTAATCGCACTTACTAAGTCTATGCGCTAATGACATAATGCACATAAAAACAAAGAAACAATATCGGACTTCGTATACTTGATTGAACACATATCACATTCAACCGAATATACATCATCCGGCGCGGCAAAACATCGTGGTAAATGATTTTAACCCCTCGAAATAGAGGACCTTTAATCGCACTTACTAAGCCCATGCGCTTTACCTCTTCATTACTCAAACAAATAACATGCATAATTTAAATAGTGGATAATAAACGAAACAAAACAAAATAAAACAAAATATGCGCTGTTTGCTCAAGTGGTACGTGAGTTGTATCCCAAGTACAGACCGCACCAACTACCGTCCATTCGAATTCGGCTACGGAATTTATGTCTGGGTTTCCATCCTATATACCACAAGAGACGATACATTTTCCATTTTATTCAAAACCACAACATGCATCCATAAACGACTCTCATACGAAATAAATAACTAAAACAATTAAAGACGAGTAAAAATGAATACAAAAAGTGCCCTCAGGTCCTAACCTTTTATATCGACTCTTGGAAGTACCGTATGCGGTCGTCGGAAGGGGGGATGCTCCGCAACTCCTCCGGTTCACTGGTTCAACACAACGTTTCCCTTGGCTGCTGTCGCTGTTCGGGCTGCTATTTTCCCTTCCGTTTCGCTGCTGTTTTGCTGTTGTTTTGCTGTTGTATTCTTACTGTTTTAGGTGATATTAGAGTGCAGTTTTTAGTTACTGTTTTGGGGATTTAGGGGCTGTGATTCTCGGTAGTTTAGGCTGTATGGGGGTTGTGATTTTCGTAGTGTAGGGGATTATATGGGGCTGCTGTTTCGGTGGATGTAGGGAGGAGGAGGAGAGAAAATTCTTTGTTGCTTTCTTAAGTGTATTATGTGTGAATGAGCTAGGTTGTCAATGCCTTGCAGAATTTTTATGGTTTGTATGAATGTGCTAGCCCCTTGGATGTGTGGTTGAGGCTTCTTTTTATAGGCAAAGGCTAGGGTTAAATCTTGTTGGAGAAGGAATGAGAGATCATGTAATAAAGGTGAGATATTTTTTAGTGTTATACAGGAAATAAAAGATTGATTGGAGACAAGATTTGGCTAAATTGGGATGTGATTTATTTTGTTTAGGTAAGTGGATTTGTTATTTTAGTAGGTGATTATTTTATATTTGGTATGTGATTTTTAGATTTGCTTTAATTTCACCATTTGTTAAATATGCATTTATTTAATTTGGATGTGTTTTTGGGGGCTTGGGTGGGCTAATTGGGCTTGGGTGTGAGGCTAGCAGCAAAACCAGAAATACCGACGTCGTTCGAATGCCGATTCGAACCCTACACGAACCCCGCAATCTGCTTGACCTTCGAACGTGTTTCACGAACGCAGCACAACGAAAACAGTGAACTTGTGAAATGAATCTGATGACATACTTATTCTGAATTTCCCCCTCCGACGTCCGTTCCCACGACTTCCGTGACATAAAGGTAATGCCTCTAAATGAAACTCATCATAGGGACTTATATGCAAAAATGCAGTGCCTACAGTCGCCCCCACTTTGATGGGACTTGTGTAACGTGTAACAGTGACAATCCTATCAAAGTTATGCAATGCATTTTTACTTACCTGGCTCGCCAGCTGCCACTTGACTTACCATGTGTTGAGTTGAGTTGATTTGGTGGTGAGGTGCTGCGACCCCCGGTTCATTCCCGAACCGTGGCTGTGATGTGGTCCATTCCCGAACTGTTACCGTGAGGTGTCCATTCCCGAACCGTTACTGTGAGGTGGTCCATTTCCGAACAATTACTGTGATGTGGTCCATTCCGGAACCGTTACTGTAATATGGTCCATTCCCGAACCGTTACTGTGAGGTGGTCCATTCCCGAACCGTTACAGTAATGTGGTCCATTCCCGAACCGTTACCGTGACGTGGTCTATTCCCGAACCGTGTTTCCATTCCTGGAGTGCCATTCTCGGCTTGTTCATTCTCGAACTTTGCTCCATTCTTGGATTGCCATTCTCGGCTTGTTCATTCTTGAACCTTGCTCCATTCTCGGATTGCCATTCTCGGTTTGTTCATTCTCGAACCTTGCTCCATTCTCGGATTGCCATTCTCGGCTTGTTCATTCTCGAACTCTGCTCCATTCTTAGATTGCCATTCTCGGCTTGTTCATTCTCAAACTCTGCTCCATTCTCGGAGTGCCCTTCCCGGGTTGTTCATTCTCGAACTCTGCTACATTCTCGGAGTGCCCTTCCCGGCAAGACTGATACTGATAATGATGTGGGCCTCGCCCCCAGAGTGCCATACCCGACAAGATTGATATTGATACTAATATGGGCCTCGTCCCCAGACTGATGTTGATGTGGGCCTCGTCCCCAGAATGATGTGGGCCTCGCCCCCAGGCTGATACTGCTAATATAGGCCTCGCCCCCAAACTGATGCTAATGTGGGCCTCGCCCTCAGAATGATGTGGGCATCACCCCAAACTGATACTGCTATTATGGGCCTCGCCTCCAGACTGATACTGATACGAGCCTCGCCCATATGATTCATTCCTGAAAACTGCTGACATTGTACTGTTTCTGTTTCTGGTTGGCTTGCATTTGACGCTTTCTCTTTTTATCCTTTGAAACCTGTTATTACAAAATAGAACAAACACGAAAAGGATGCAAATATGTTACGTGTATGCATGCATGCATGAATGAATTCTCTATTCCGTTGGGTTAGGTATTCTGCCCGTCCTCCTGGTGATCGCTCGGCCTTTTCTTCCTTAGGCGAAATACTGCTTCAATCAATCCATATTGATCGTCTTGGTGAACTCATTCCCTTCCAAATCTGGCAGTCTCACTACCCCTATTTCCCACTTTCTGAATGGCTATCTTATCTTTTCTGCTTGCTTCTTTAGGGAATTCCCCGTGTTCTAAACATCGTTGAGCATCATAGTACCAGGGTTGAATGCTTTTGCCAAATATACTCATGTTACAGGTTGAAAGGAGGAGCCTCAGGCAAGTAAGCGAAATGAACGTCTTTATTATCATTAAGAAACTGTTCAAACAAGTAGATAAACTCAATGTGTTTGAAAATGTAAATAAACCAGGAGTAACAGCTTTATCATTTGTAGTATTGCCTTCTTCCTTGGCCTATGTTCCCCCACTGTTGTCGTTCCCTATCCCCATGAAAGAAGCTAAGTGGTTGAGAGCTTGGAGGATGAAGCTTTCGGGTAGGCCGAAGTTGATCATATAGGTGGGTGGGGGAACGGAGTGGTAGTTTGGTAGAGGGTTGGTGTGTGTGCTAGGCTGTTCTTTTATTGGTTCAGGTATTTTACGGGAATCTATGAGATCTTGAATTTCATGCCTGATGCGGGTGCAGTTGTCGGTGTCATGGCCATGTAGTTGGTGGAAGTGGCAATAAAGGTTCACATTTATGTGTGGCGGTGGGGGGTGTGGAAGTGGTTTGCCTTCTAAGGGTTTCAAGAGTCCTTGTCCATGTAACTTTTCAAATACCTTCGACAAAGGTCTACCAAGGTTAGAGAATTGCCTGTTTCTGATGGCATAGACTTCGGCAAAAGCGGGCTTAGTCTCATAATGCCCCCCAAAAGTCCTCATATTCTGGCCATAGAACTTTCTATTCTCAGCCTCTTCTTCCTCTATATCCATGATAGTTTCCCTCAACTGTCGAAAATCTGCAATCATGGAGGTCATTCTCCTCAACTTGCCATAAATGGAGGGCTTGGTGCCCTTGATGATCAATCTGATTTGGTCCTTCTCTGAGGGCCGAGTTTGCATCTTCAGAAGCTGGCTTCTCCAGCGGTCTAAATATTCCTTTAAGCTTTCTTCCGGCTTCTGCTTAGTGTTCTCCAAATCACGGAGTGACAAATCAATCTCCAAGTTTGTAACATATTGTTTCAGAAATGCATCTGTCAATTCCCTCCAATCCTCCTTAACCTTTCTTTCAAGGCTATGGTACCACACTACGGGTGCCCCCCTCAAGTGACATCCTAAACATCTTCTGAACTTGGCGCTGTGTCAGGCCCACTGAACTCATAACTGACACATATTGTCGGAGATAGACCCTCGGGTCCCCATTCCCATTGAACTTGGCCATATCAGGCATTTTGAACTGAGCTGGCAGCTGTTCTTCAAAGGTCATTGCCTCATAGTCTAGTAAGTCTCCGTCCCTACCCTTCATCTTATGGGTAACGGACTCTCTACCGGTTCACGGTTTTCGTATCTCGGCCTGAGACCCAATCACTCTGCCTGTTGCATACTCTGCCATGTCATCACAAAATCGAGGATATCATCCCCCAACCCATTCGGAGGCTCCTCGCGCCTCACATTCTCAGAACTTCCCCCAGCACGGGGCACAACTATATTTGCCATAGCAGTAGTCAAGGCTTGCAACTGTTCAGTAATTTTGGCGAAACCATTCTCCAGTTGGTCCATGCGAGATATCTCGTTATCGGATGTACTCATATCTGTTACCGGTCTTTTAGTGAGTCTTCCCTCTTCCTTAACCCAACGGGACTCTATGATATCTTTTAAACATAAAGGGTGTTAACAGGATATATGTATGTATGAGATGAATGAGATGCCTGCGATACAAGGAATATATCAACTCGTTAAAATTTTCACACAAATCGGCCCATCATCATTATAGAAGCTTTTGGGCTAACTGCCATAGGAGTGAACTCGTCCCAGTTTAAATGGCTCAACAAGTTCACATCTTATGGCAAGAAGTCCAACCGTATCCAAATGATAATGTTCCTAAACACAAACATATAATGGCCCATTGGCGTTTTAGAAGCTTTTGTCCCAATCGTCATAAGATACGTTCTTGTCCCAGTTTAATGGCCCAACAAGCCCATACCTCATGACAAAAGGTCCGCATGGGTCCAAACAACAATGTTCCCAAACACAAGCATACATAGATAGTTTCTATAGAGTGGCCCATCAACATTTCAAGAAGATTTTGGCCCAATTGTCATAGGATACGAACTCGTCCCAGTTTAAGTGGCCCAACAAGTTCGCATTTCAGACAAGAAGTCCAACTGCATCTAAATGAGGATGGTCCACAAGCACAAGGAAATAGTTGCTATAGGCCATACAACCCCGGTCTACGTGTGGGTTTGCGGGAGTGTAGACAAAGACTCTCGCTGGTGAAGGATTGCCCACAACTAGGTCTCCCCACTCAAGGGTTCGAGCGACCAAGTGAGCGCACCTTTTTTATACCTTACAGTACGTGCCAACGAGTTATGGTGTGAGACTGACTGTCAGATGGATTTTCTGTTGTAGATTCCTGAGATGGAGGGTGGAGCGAGGCTCTCTTAAGTACCCTAGCCTCTTAGGCTCTTATCGATTGGTGACAGAAATAAACAACGGGTCCTCCAAATTAGTACATCACAATAGGCCACAAGTAAATGATTATCTAGGTGCCTTCACAGCTTTTCCTTATAGAAAGGTAGTGAATGAAGGAAGACACCAAACCATTGCCCAGCCTTAAAAATGCCTTCGATTAAACCTCTTTTAACCCACAGTAGACACGGTTAATTAAAGCACAAATCATAATATTACAAGACATTATTTCGGGGCCGATTCTCTATCCCCAGTGGAGTCGCCAGACTGTGGGAACACAGAAACTGGGCGACGCATGTTGTTCCGGGCTCGCGGCCCGATTGGGAGTATGGAGTAGCCCACGAGGGACTAAATTAGAGAATGATGGAGTCGCCACCCGTGTGAACCGGGATAAAGATTTAAGGCCGCACTCACCCCTCGCAAGGGAAGACCTCAAACCATTGGGTTCGGAATGGTCTCTTACTTATGCCACTTGTAATAAAATGATTTGTGCAATAATTCAACCAAGCCTAAGCAACATTTATTTCCAAGGATAATTTACTCCTAAGTTTGCATGCATAAGTACAAAGTTCATATCTAAGTTTGCATATAACACATTTTTCATGTTTGCATACAACCTATTTGCATATAATCTATGTCTGAATTTGCATGCATAAAGGTAAATTAACATACGGCAAGCATACAACTTAATAAGCACATTTTACTCATACATGTGGGGAATATAGATAAATGGCAATTGCACAATCATGCGTAATAAATAGAAGCAATCAGGTTCGTAATACAAATGGATAACTAATAGGGCAATTATGCATAAAGCGTGATGAAAATGACTCAGTTTAGTGTGTGCGCGTTCGTGTAGCATTCGTAAACGCGTTCGAACGGTAAACAGAAGGTTCGTGTTCGTGTAGCGTTTGAGAACGCGTTCGAACGGGACCAGACCTGATGCATGATAAAACAAAGAAAATACGTGTACGTTCGTGTAGCGTTTGTAAAACACGTTCGAACGGTAAACATAAGGTTCGCGTTCATAAGGGATTTGAGGACGCGTTCGAACGGGACCAGACCTGATGCATGATAAAACTAAGAAAATGCGTGCGCGTTCGAGTAGCATCCAAAAACACGTTCGAACGGTAAACATAAGGTTCGTGTTTGTATAGCGTTCGAGAACGTGTTCGAACGGACCAGACCTGATGCATGCAACACATACATAGACAAACAAATCCACAATGTAGGACCTCACGTGTCCGATTGAACTCATTCTCATCCAATCAGGTATACCTCACCCGGCACGGCAAAGCATCGTGGTAAAAGATTTTAACCCCTCGAAATATAGGACCTTTAATCGCACTTACTAAGCCCATGCGCTAATACATAATGCACATAAAAATAAAGACTACAATATCGGACTTCGTATACTCGATTGAACACATCTCACATTCAACCAAATATACATCATCCGGCGCGGAAAAACATCGTGGTAAATGATTTTAACCCCTCGAAATAGAAGACCTTTAATCGCACTTACTAAGCCCATGTGCTTTACCTCATCATTACTCGAACAAATAACATGCATAATTTAAATAGCGGATAATAAACGAATCAAAACAAATAAAACAAAATATGCGTCATTTGCTCAAATGGTACGTGGAGTTGTATCCCAAGTACAGATCGCACTACCGTCCATTCGGATTCGGCAGCAGAATTTATCTCTGGGTTTCCATCCTATATACCACAAGAGGCGACACATTTTCCATTTTATTCAAAACCACAACATGCATCCATAAACGACTCTCATACGAAATAAATAACTAAAACAATTAAAAGATGAGTAAAAATGAATACAGAAAGTGCCCTCAGGTCTAACCTTTTATGTCGACTCTTGGAAGTACCGTACGCGGTCGTCGGAAGGGGGGATGCTACGCAACTCCTTCGGTTCACTGGTTCAACGTTTCCCTTTGCTGCTTCGCTGTTCGGGTTGCTGTTTTCCCTCCGTTTCGCTGCTGTTTTGCTGCTGTATTCTTACTGTTTTAGGTGATATTAGAGTGCAGTTTTTAGTTACTGTTTTGGGGATTTAGGGGCTGTTATTCTCGGTAGTTAAGGGCTGTATGGGGGTTGTGATTTTCGGTAGTGTAGGGGGATTATATGGGGCTGTTGTTTCGGTGGATGTAGGGAGGAAGAGGAGAGAAAATTCTTTGTGTGCTTTCTTGAGTGTATTATGTGTGAATGAGCTAGGTTGTCAATGCCTTGCAGAATTTTTATGGTTTGTATGAATGTGATAGCCCCTTGGATGTGTGGTGGAGGCTTCTTTTTATAGGCAAAGGCTAGGGTTAAATCTTGTTGGAGAAGGAATGAGAGATCATGTAATAAAGGTGAGATATTTTTTAGTGTTATACAAGGAAAATAAAAGATTGATTGGAGACAAGATTTGGCTAAATTGGGATGTGATTTATTTTGTTTAGGTAAGTGGATTTGTTATTTTAGTAGATGATTATTTTATATTTGGTATGTGATTTTTAGATTTGCTTTAATTTCACCATGTGTTAAATATGCATTTATTTAATTTGGATGTGTTTTATGGGCTTTGGTGGGCTATTTGGGCTTGGGTGTGAGGCTAGCAGCAAAACCAGAATATCGACGCCGTTCAAACGCCGATTCGAACGTTACACGAACGCCCGCAATCTGTTTGACGTTCGAACGTAGTCATGAACGCAGCTCGAACGAAAATAGTGAACTTGTGAAATGAATCTGATGACATACTTATTCTGAATTTCCCCCTCCGACATCTGTTTCCCGCGACTTCCGTGACATAAAAGGTAGTGCCTCTAAATGAGACTCATCATAGGGACTTATATGCAAAAATGCAGTGCCTACAGCGTGATTAGAGAGATTATTGAACGTAAAGAGATAGTGGTCTTGAAGGTTCAAGTACTAGACAACATAACAGACCCGCTTACAAAGGCTTTACCTCCTAAGTTATTCGATAAACATATGGATGAGATGGGACTACGGTACCATTCGGATTAGCACTAAGCATGTGGGAGTTTGTTGGAGTTGGTGTTTGGAGTGCCAATCCGAATAATGTATTGTACATTTTATTATATATTAATAAAATAACTACATTTTCATTTCTTAACCTTATTAATGGTAATGTCATTATGCATATTAGATTGATGTATAAAAATACTAAGAATTGCATCGACCTTAGAATAGTCATGTAGTAATACTGGACACTAGGTTGTCCGACATTGGGATAGTATTATTATTATAAACTATTATTAAAGTAAATATTCATAGTCATTGGTTTTGGAATACGGACGAATTTCTATAACCTAGAAGACTATCATATGTCGTATATTGGAATTGGAGTTCCAATAGTTTAACCTGATGTACCATTGGTTTTGGAAAGCTCGTATAGACATATGAGTATTGGTTAGACAGAATTCTGAATGACTCACAGATGATTCCTAATAGTTGGAAGTACACACCACCGTCAATAGGAATCTCCTCGAGTCTAGTAGCTGATGAGCGGAAAATATATCAATATTTACCGCCCCTTTAACTTAATATTTTGTTTAGTTTCTCGGGTTTGATAAATGTTTTGATGTGTTTTAGTTTATTTTGCAGATAAAATAATATCGGGTCTCAATGAAATCATTTAGGATGAAATATGGGTCAAATAAGGGCAATTATTGGACTTGATATATTAATTTTGGAGATTGGAAACTTGAAAGGGCGTTTTGACGAAGTGCAGTTTTGGAAATTCCAGTTTTGCGCATCTGTCGTATTTTGGGAATAACTTTTTACTCAGATATTGGATTGAGCTGATTCAAGTTCCAGATTAAGAGACTCAAAGATCTACAACGTTCAAGAGAAAATTTTCGAATTCTGATGATTTCATGACCGAAATTGATGAACCATCTAGAAGTGTGTGGAGTGTAATTATTAAAAGTCATTATCAATCATTTTCAAAGCAAAATTTAATTAATAAATAATTAATAAAAATTATCAAATCACCACCAAACAAGATAAGAAATTATTGGAGCAATTATGGATTTGGTGGAGTAATTAGTGGAGAAATTAATAATGTAATGGTGGAGAAATTGATTGATGATTTGATGGTGGCAAAATTTTGCCTATAAATACCAAGCCATTTCATTTGTAAAATTCATACTTTCTTCTTTGAAATTCTTAATGAATAAATAAGAAGATTGTATCTAGTTTGTTTATTTTTAGTTTTCAGTAATTAATTTTCAGTTTCGCACTTTCTTTTCTTTACTTTCAGTTTTTACTTTCCGCAATTTACTTTTACGCACAGTACTTTTCTTTCTTTAATTTTTAGTTTTTATTTTTTTTCAGTAATGAGGAGGTAATTTCCCCAGCTATGGTGAAAGGTAATTCTTTTACTGTTACTATTTAGATTAATCTCCCTTAAAAATAATATATTCACTATTTAAAATACTGATTAATAAAGGATACCGCTATATTGGTCGGTTGGCAATTCAATTTAATCTGGTTTAAACCTGACTAATCAAGGATACCGCCAGATTGGTCGGTTGGTAAATTTATTTTGGTACCGCCTTTATGGCTGGATTATGGACAAATTTTACCGCCTATATGGCTGGTTGGACTTAATTTGACTTAATCAGGATACCGCCAGATTGGTCGGTTGGTAAAATAATATCACAAGTTTATATATTATTTTATGGGAGATATCTAAATTAGTAGTAGTAAAAGTAATTCCTTTTACCTTAGCATTTTATTTTATTTTACTTTTCAGTTTTTACTTTATGTCTTTTACTTTTCAGTATTTTTACTTTATGTCTTTTACTTTTAAGTTGTTACTAGCCCTAGTTATGTGTTAGTTATCTGGGGTGTGATGAATTCTAATATCACCGGTTTATAAGGGGTTATTTTATAGTTTGGGTAATTTAAAGGTTTACTTATTAAATCTTAAGCTTAATGCTTCTTGTTGTCTGATCACCAATAAGATTGATGTGGTAAATCTAAAATGAACTAGACATAGGGATTTTAGGTTTCAGCCTTAGATTTAATAGCCCACGATCTTCCTTGAGGATAGATAACCCTTTAATAGATTTCCTTACAGGATAGGAATATACCTGTCGGGCGGGGGTAGCCATAATTGGAACTTAAACTTAATGAATCCAGATAATTTGGTTGACATAGACATATGGTTCAATTGGGTTAAACTGGGTATTTGCGTCTGACCATCGACAGAGGCTTTTGCATAATTTAGTGTTCCAGGTTAGTAAACTGATTTATTACACAAACATAAAATAACCACTTCATCTTTTAAATGATATTAGAATGATTCACGACCATAGATCTTTGTGTCTTTTGTTATTTTCCTTAGTATTTTCTTTTGTCTTTTTATTTATTTATTTATTTTTGTAAAACCACTTTCAACCAATCAAACAATCATTCTCTTTTTCATTTAATTAGATATCTGTAAATAAATAGATTCAATAATTAATAACAATAGTAGAAATTAAGTCCTCGTGGGATCGATATTTTTATACTACTTGAACGATACGTGCGCTTGCGTTATACGTGTGTGTTTACGCCGGTCAAGTTTTTGGCGCCGTTGCCGGGGACTTAATTCTTCTTCTACTACCTTCTAAACTCTTCTTCTACTTTTTAAGACATTGGGGACAATGTCTCATTTAGGTTTGGGGGAGGGAATTAGTTGATTAGTACCTTGTTTTTAGTTTGTATGTTGTTTTTATTTTTAGTCCAAAATTTTTCGAAAAATACAAAAAAAATTGAAAAATTTTCAAAAATTACAAAAATATTTTGTGTTTTTTTTTTTTTTTTTGTGTTTTTAATTTGACTAAAAAAGTGAAATTGGTAAGAGATAGCTGAGTAAGGAGTTTCCACTTCTGAGACGTATCTCAAACCTATTTCGAAACAAGTTAATTTTTGTTTATTTCATTTTGAATTATTTAATTTGTGAATTCTCCTTAAAACGGACTAAAATGGATCTTCATATGCTCAGTTGACAGGTATTATCAACATATATAGTAACATACGGACATGAGCTAAAATTGAAAAGTTTGTAATATTCAGTGCTCTAGTTTAATTGGAGGAAACATCTCAAAAAGCAGTGGAGTAAAAAAAAAAAAAAAAAAAAAAAAAAAAAACGTCTGAGATCCGAGTTATTAAGTCTGTAAGGGTGTTTTAACACCTAGTGCCCTAAAGCCAACTGGTTTGGGAGTCACTGGCCCAAAGCTCGTTACATGGATCGAAGATGTTGCAAAAATATATATATTTGAAGTCTGAGTAATTAAGTTCGTAGGGGTGTCTTAACACCTGGTGCCCTAAAACCAACTGGTTTGGGAGCCACCGACCCAAAGCTCGCTACATAGATGGAAGATATTGTATATAAATAAAAAATAGAGAAAAATCAAAGAACAAATCAGAAAAATCAGAAAAATTATTCCATTGCTCCAAAAAGGTGTGAAATCTGATAGAACTTTAAGACAAAAATATTACTCTCTTATCAACTGCACTTATGACTGTTGTGGGCAAAAATGAGTTGATTAATATTTTGTTGGCTGTGTATATGGAGAATGATAAATATAATCGGAGAATTTACTTATTCTGTAATTTAGAATGAAACAAAACAACTAGTAACTTGGAGTAGAAGTTTCACTTGATTAGTCATTAACTTCTTTATTCTCTTTTCTCTTGTCTTTTTGCTTTTGTGTGCATTAGTTTTAACTAACTTTTTACTTTTGTAAAACGTTTGTGGGTATCGTTGCTGTAAACCCTCACGAGACTACAACTCGTCCACTAGGGAAACCTAGGGGTTTAAAGGCTTGTTGCATACGCTAAATGCAACCGTGATCCCTACGAAAGTGGCTTAGTTTAATTTTAATTTTATTTTGTTGTTTTGCTCGAGGACTAGCAAAATGTTAGGTTTGGGGGTGTGATGAGCGGAAAATATATCAATATTTACCGCCCTTTTACTTAATATTTTGTTTAGTTTCTCGGGTTTGATGAACGTTTTGATGTGTTTTAGTTTATTTTGCAGATAAAATAATATCGGGTCTTAATGAAATCATTTAGGACAAAATGTGGATCAAATAAGGGCAATTATTGGACTTGATATATTAATTTTGAAGATTGGAAATTTGAAAGGGCGTTTTTGACGAAGTGCAGTTTTGGAATTCCAGTTTTGCGCATCTGTCGTATTTTGGGCATAACTTTTTACTCAGATATCGGATTGAGCTGATTCAAGTTCCAGATTAAAGAAGACTCAAAGATCTACAACTTTGAAAGAGAAAATATTTTCGAATTCTGATGATTTCATGACCGAAATTGATGAACCATCCAGAAGTGTGTGGAGTGTAATTATTAAAAGTCATTATCAATCATTTTCAAAGCAAAATATTAATTAATTAATAATTAATAAAAATTATCAAATCAACACCAAACAAGATAAGCAATTAGTGGAGCAATTATGGATTTGGTGGAGTAATTAGTGGAGAAATTAATAATGGATTTGGTGGAGAATTTGATGGATGATTTGATGTTGGCAAATTTTTGCCTATAAATACCAAGCCATTTCATTTGTAAAATTCATACTTTCTTCCTTGAAATTCTTAATGAATAAATAAGAAGATTGTATCTAGTTTGTTTATTTTTAGTTTTCAGTAATTAATTTTCAGTTTCGCACTTTCTTTTATTTACTTTTCAGTTTTTACTTTCCGCAATTTACTTTTACTCACAATACTTTTCTTTCTTTAATTTTTCAGTTTTTACTTTTCAGTAATGAGGAGGTAATTTCCCAAGCTAGGGTGAAAGGTAATTCTTTTACTATTACTATTTAGATTAATCTCCCTTAAAAATAATATATTCACTATTTAAAATACTGATTAATAAAGGATACCGCTATATTGGTCGGTTGGCAATTCAATTTAATCTGGTTTAAATACTGACTAATCAAGGATACCGCCAGATTGGTCGGTTGGTAAATTTATTTTGGTACCGCCTTTATGGCTGGATTATGGACAAATATTACCGCCTATATGGCTGGTTGGACTTAATTTGACTTAATCAGGATACCGCCAGATTGGTCGGTTGGTAAAATAATATCACAAGTTTATATATTATTTTATGGGAGATATCTAAATTAGTAGTAGTAAAAGTAATTCCTTTTACCTTAGCATTTTATTTTATTGTAATTTACTTTTCAGCTTTTACTTTACCGCAATTACTTTCAAGCATTTTCATTTTATGTCTTTTACTTTTAAGTTTTTATTAGCCCTAGTTATGTGTGGTAACTAAATTAGTTATCTGGGGTTGTGATGAAATCCAATATCACCGTTTTATAAGGGTTAGATTATAGCTTGGGTAATATAAAGATTTATTTATTGAGTCTTAAACTTAATGCTTTTTCATTAACTGGCCATTAATAAAATTGATTTGGTAAATCTAAAATGAACTAGACATAGGGATTTTAGGTTTCAGCCTTAGACTCAATAGCCCACGATCTTCCTTGAGGATAGATAACCCTTTAATAGATTTCCTTACAGGATAGGAATATACCTGTTGGGCGGGGGTAGCCATAATTGGAACTTAAACTTAATGAATCCAGATAATTTGGTTGACATAGACATATGGTTCAATTGGGTTAAACTGGGTATTTGTGTCTGACCATCGACAGAGGCTTACACATAATTTAGTGTTCCAGGTTAATAAATCAATATATTACCCAACTTTAAGATAACCACTTCATCTTTAAAATGATATTGGAAGAAATCACAACCCTAGATAGTTTTTAATATTGAATTTTCTTAAAACCTACGAAAGTGGATTAGTTTAATTTTAATTGTTTCTTGTATTTTATTTTGTTGTTTTGCTCGAGGACTAGCAAAATGTTAGGTTTGGGGGTGTGATGAGCGGAAAATATATCAATATTTACCGCCCCTTTAACTTATTATTTTGTTTAGTTTCTCGGGTTTGATAAATGTTTTGATGTGTTTTAGTTTATTTTGCAGATAAAATAATATCGGGTCTCAATGAAATCATTTAGGATGAAATATGGGTCAAATAAGGGCAATTATTGGACTTGATATATTAATTTTGGAGATTGGAAACTTGAAAGGGCGTTTTGACGAAGTGCAGTTTTGGAAATTCCAGTTTTGCGCATCTGTCGTATTTTGGGCATAACTTTTTACTCAGATATTGGATTGAGCTGATTCAAGTTCCAGATTAAAGAAGACTCAAAGATCTACAACGTTCAAAGAGAAAATATTTTCGAATTCTGATGATTTCATGACCGAAATTGATGAACCATCTAGAAGTGTGTGGAGTGTAATTATTAAAAGTCATTATCAATCATTTTCAAAGCAAAATATTAATTAATAAATAATTAATAAAAATTATCAAATCACCACAAACAAGATAAGAAATTATTGGAGCAATTATGGATTTGGTGGAGTAATTAGTGGAGAAATTAATAATGTAATTGGTGGAGAAATTGATTGATGATTTGATGGTGGCAAAATTTTGCCTATAAATACCAAGCCATTTCATTTGTAAAATTCATACTTTCTTCTTTTTCATTTAATTAGATATCTGTAAATAAATAGATTCAATAATTAATAACAATAGTAGAAATTAAGTCCTCGTGGGATCGATATTTTTATACTACTTGAACGATACGTGCGCTTGCGTTATACGTGTGTGTTTACGCCGGTCAAGTTTTTGGCGCCGTTGCCGGGGACTTATATTTCTTGAGTTGTTAATTTTGAAACTATCAAATTTACTTATATCTAATTTTCTTTCTTTTATTTTCTAATTTTTATTTCTTTTGTTTTCAGGTGATTAAAAAATGGAACACTACTGGGAGATTGAAAGATTACGAGCTTTACAAGAAGATACACCCCACATCTGGGAGCAACAGTCCGGTTTTCTGAGGCCTGTTGTCCAGCCCAACAATTATCACTGGATGCCAGAACCAAGCAATACTATATTTGCTAAACAAAACGCAATGGGGAGATGTGACATTTGTAATGGTAACCACCCTAGAGATTATTGCAAATACAAATACCATCCAGGGTGGCAGAGCTATCAAGATCCTTCTTGTTATGACGAGCCATCACATTTCACAGAACCACATTTTCCATCTTATCCACCATCTACCTATGATCTTCATCAACAACCAGAACCATCAGAGGAAGATCAGTTGCTGAACATGCTCGAAGATATGTTCAAGAAACAAAAAGAAAAGTTAGATACAATGCTTGAAACAAGCCAGAAACAATTTGAAAGTATTCAGAGACAATCAGAATTCATTCAGAGGATGACAAATCAAATGAGACAATTCACAGAAAACCAGAACTACATACCTCAAGAACCAGTTTCAGATGACATAGATGAAGCCTTCGAGTACCAATCATTTCACAATGACACTTCAACAGAGGAGGAGGCTGAGCAGTATCAACAACCAGAGGTATCAGTTCAGGAGCCCGAACCGGCAAAGTCTCAATTTGACTTTTATTATTCAGATTCTGACGAGGATGAAGCTGATCTATTTGTACCAACTGCACCAACAACGGAGGATCAAACTTTCAATCCTCAAAATGAAGATCTTGGAGCATGCTTTACCATGATGTTTGAAGAAGATCTATCTGAACCATCCATTCCAGTCATATCAGAGGATGAAGACCTAAAGTCAGAAACATCTTTGCATCCTCAGGTTGACAATTTTGAAGCATGTATTTCACAGATGACATATGAAGAGATGAATACAAGAATTTTACAATACATCTGTGAAGAGAAGGTGGAGCAAGAAACAGAGCAAATGGAGGAGCAAATGTCTGACCTTAATAAAGATCCAGAGCATTCAGGAGAAACATTGCTGTTTTGGGGAGTACAAATTAAAGATATAAACCAGAAGCTTGACAGAATGGAATTTCCATTCCAAGTCAAGCATCATACGAGACCTCCTGATTTTCTTTCTTTCTTTGCAGGAACCACTGGAGTAACAAGGAGCAAAAAGGTGGCACGAGCACTGAATGAGACAAAACTCTTTTTGCCACTTTACCGTTGGAAGAGACCCTTCAAAAGCAACGCTCACGGGATTGTCCTTTAATCGGACATCCAAAACGACACTGAACCTCCTTAACAGATGAATTTCAGTCACGTCTGGCTGAAGACGAAAAATTTAGCGCTAGCAGGGAGGCAACCCATGCAATTTGTTGTAATTTGTTTTCATATTTTGTGTGAACTTTTTAATTTTGTGTGTTATTTTTGTAGGGAAAGGCACAAACGAAGCATTTTAAGACAGAATGAATTGTGTTTGGCAATCAAAGAAGAGAAACAATTCATTAGCGATGGCTGAGTAAGGAATGAAATCTTGAGACACATCCTAATGAATTTATACCAAACGAGTAGCGTATTGCGTACACAATTCCGTTGCCTTAATTATTTCTTTGATTCGCTTTTCTATTGTAATTATCTTTATTTTCGTAGACAGGATCCAGACTTTTTGACCTTTCACGATTTCATTTGTTGTTTAGCTAACAATCGTCCTTTGGAAGATATTAGTGCTATTATTACTCACCCTTTTCAGGTACTATAAATTTAGCCCGTCATTGCACTTTTGAAGGCATCCAGAGTTGAGAAAGAAATACATAAAAAAAAATGGAAGCCACTTCAAAAAGACGAGTTGAAAACATTTGTGTGTTTTGCGGTAGTACTGTTGGTACTAAACCACAATACATAGAGGCAGCACAGGAATTGGGTCGAGTCTTAGCAGTAAGGAATATGCACTTAATATATGGCGGAGGAAATCTTGGACTTATGGGGATCGTTTCAAAGGCTGTACAGGAAGGAGGCAGTCATGTTTTGGGAATCATCCCAAAACCCTTGGCAGAGGCTAATCTTATTGGATCATCAAACGGAGAGGAACTGATCGTGCCAGGTATGTCTGAACGACTGGTAGAAATGATTAACCGTTCTGATGCTTTTATTGCTTTGCCAGGTGGCTTGGGCACATTGGAGGAAATATTTATAGTACTATCTTGGGCGAACCTGAACATACACCAGAAACCGCTTGGACTGCTCAACGTTGATGGATTTTATGATTTTCTTTGTGTGTTTCTTGATGATGCTCGGAGAAATGGGTTCGTGTCGAAACCTATGAAAGAACTCCTCTTTACTGCCAGAACTGCTCCGGATCTAATTGACCAACTCATAGCCTATGAACCACAAGTTGACCCTATCATTTCAAAGATAAAATGGTCCGATGATGATCGTGGTAAGAAGCGTCGAATAAATCTGGATCTTAACCTTTAATTTCCTGTAGAATTTCAACTAACCAGGTACGATTTTCTAAACTCTTCTTATACTGTTTAAGACATTGGGGACAATGTCTCATTTAGGTTGGGGGTGAGATATAGTTAATAGTACTTGTTTGTATTGTGTTTTTATTTTTATAATAGTACTTGTTTGTATTGTGTTTTTATTTTTAGTCCAAAATTTTTCGAAAAATACAAAAAAAAATGAAAAATTTTCAAAAAATTACAAAAATATTTTGTGTTTTTGTGTTTTTAATTTGACTAAAAAAGTGAAATTGGTAAGAGATAGCCGAGTAAGGAGTTTCCATTCCTGAGACGTATCTCAAGCCTATTTCGAAACAAGTTAATTTTTGTTTATTTCATTTTGAATTATTTAGTTTGTGAATTCTCCATAAAATGGACTAAAATGAATCTTCATATGCTCAGTTGACAAATATTATCAACATATATAGTAACATACAAACATGAGCTAAAATTGAAAAGTTAGTAATATTCAGTGCTCTAGTTTAATTGGAGGAAGCATCTCAAAAAGCAATGGAGTAAAAAAAAAAAAAAAAAAAAAAAAAAAAAAAAAAAAACGTCTGAGATCCGAGTTATTAAGTCTGTAAGGGTTGTTTTAACACCTAGTGCCCTAAAGCCAACTGGTTTGGGAGTCACTGGCCCAAAGCTCGTTACATGGATCGAAGATGTTGCAAAAATATATATATTTGAAGTCTGAGTAATTAAGTTCGTAGGGGTGTCTTAACACCTGGTGCCCTAAAACCAACTGGTTTGGGAGCCACCGACCCAAAGCTCGCTACATAGATGGAAGATATTGTATATAAATAAAAAATAGAGAAAAATCAAAGAACAAATCAGAAAAATCAGAAAAATTATTCCATTGCTCCAAAAAGGTGTGAAATCTGATAGAACTTTAAGACAAAAATATTACTCTCTTATCAACTGCACTTATGACTGTTGTGGGCAAAAATGAGTTGATTAATATTTTGTTGGCTGTGTATATGGAGAATGATAAATATAATCGGAGAATTTACTTATTCTGTAATTTAGAATGAAACAAAACAACTAGTAACTTGGAGTAGAAGTTTCACTTGATTAGTCATTAACTTCTTTATTCTCTTTTCTCTTGTCTTTTTGCTTTTGTGTGCATTAGTTTTATTATCTTTTTACTTTTGTAAAACGTTTGTGGGTATCGTTGCTGTAAGCCCTCACGAGACTATAACTCGTCCACTAGGGACAGTAGCTTATGTAATCCTTTGACTATATGATAGCATTGATTTTGTGTGAGATCATCCACACTTTGGTACCGTGTATATTAGAAACCTTTCATGGTCCGACCTCTAGATGTTCGTTGGGTGTAGACTGTTGCACTCATTAATCAATTATGTATCAAAATAGGATTCGTCGGCCCGTATGTGTACCATAAGGGATTTAGGTATCCATGTAAGTAAGTCACCTAAGGTGGATCACATCAGTTGTAAATAATTGTGGATATATCGACATGAGATGAGCACTTCAGAAATTTGACTGTGTATTTTATGTTTCCTAAGCACAACTCGGATAGCCTACGATGAAGGGATTGATAAACATATTTGATAACCTAGACTTGTCTAGTTAAGAAAGGTCCTTTGTGTTCTTCGTAAATTCGGAGGTGGTCGAATTGTGTATATATTAGTTAGACTTATATGTCGAATGTGTCTGAACATAGAGAGTCCCAATATGAAGTGTATTCGTTGAGCTCTTGGGTAGCCGATTAATTTTGATAAAAGATAATATTCAATATTATAATTATCAACTAATATAATCAAGTGTTATTGGATAATATTAATTGTTTACTTTGACCTAATTTGATTAATTCAATATTTACACAAAGGCTTTATCGTAATTTCGTAATTATCTCTAATATTTTAGGATATTATGGTAACTGAAAGTATGTAATTATAAGTTTTTTGGCTTGATTTAATTGGATTAAATCAAAGTGGAAGACATGTAAGTAATTTATTAATTAAACTTTGTCTTGATTTAATTGGATTAAATCAAAGTGGTAGACAAAGGTGATTAGTCTCACGTAATTATACATATTTGGACAAATTAGATTAAACCCATATAAAATTGATTAGAACTTTTATTAATTAAAAATTGCCTAAATTTTGCTACAAATAGCAAGCTTGAGCAAATGTTTTAATCAAGCTTGAGAAAGCTAAATATAAGCAAGAATTAGAGAAATTAGCCTAAGTTAGAGAAGTGTTTAGAGAAGCTTTGTGAGATCTCTACAATATTTTAATTAGGAGAAATAAAGATTGGATCTTAGAATAAAGCTTGTTAGCATTGGAATAAAGGTTGGATCTTGGAGTCAAGCTTACTAACTTTGGATTTTCTCCACAACATTTCAACAAGGAGAAGTAGATTGGATCTTTGAATCAACCTTTCTAGGTAAGTTTGATCTTCTGCAAAAGCTATGTTTTTCATTAGTGAGACATATAGCGATGAATTATATATTAGATACATAATAACATAACTTGATGTTGAAATTAGGCTAATTAATTGTGTTAGGATGCTTTGGAGGTATAAACACAATATGTTTGTAATTGAGTCAGAAATCTTTAAGTTGGACATAAACATAAAATTAGAGTTTGGAACTCTACATAATAACTTGGTGCTATGACTATCATTCTAGAATCATTTGACCACCTTTGGGTGACCTAGAATTGTCCATGAGTCATTTCATTGTGGGATTTTATTTTGGGTTATATTTTGATTCAAATAAATGCACATATATATATATATATATATATATATATGTTTATTGCATAATATGTGTTGTGGTAAGTTTTGAAATTAAAATTATTTTGGGTGATTTTAAAAGTGTTTAAGATTTTTAAAATTAAAAAAAATTATTTCAGCATATTTTCCTGGGACTTATGTGTTGCATATTCAAGTGAAAGTGCTTGCATGCAATCACTTGTTGTGCAAATGCGCAAGCACTTGTTGTGCACGATGCGTGCTTGCGCAAGTAGGCTACGCAAGCTTGCACCAGGTGTGCAAGGTTCGATTTTTATCCCGATTTGGTTTTTTCCGAATCCTTATTTATCTTCGATTTTTCCCTAAACACTTGAAATGGAATATTGTATTTCATTAATTTTTAATTATACACTCATGCTTGATATCTACGGGTTAGACCCATTTCCGCTGCGCGGGGTTCCGATCCGACCCTAGGGGTTCTATATCTGCCCCCAACACAATGAGGGAACATTCACTTGTGGCCAAGTTATTGCATCGGCTCGGGGTCGGGTTATGTCCCACTGAGACCTTATTTTATTTGTTGGCATGAGGTCGGATTTTATCCTTCATGGCCATGTTCGAATGGCACAAAGAGAGAACATTCCCTTGTGGCCAAGTGATTATATCGGCTCGGGGCCGGGTATACCACATCGAGGCCTTATCATGTTTATTGGCATGGATGTGGAATGTGGTCAGATAAAAGACTGATGTCTGTTTGAAGAATGTTGAATTAGCTAAGTGAAGTATCTTAAGAATGGAATTATGTTGTGTGGGGCTCGGGGGCCAATATTTGCTTATGGTGTGATCCCTTAATGAAATGGTTGTAATAACTTTGGTTAAAATTACCAAGTGTTGATTAAAGTTGATTATGTCGGCCTGTTAAGTGGAAGTTGCCCCTGATCGGGTCTGTGTTTGGTGTGTGCTTCAGTAAAAGAGATGTGAAATGAAAAAAATTATTTCCATTCTGAGAAGTATTTACAACGGGTCTCATCGGGGCTACCCACATATAAAAAGGGGAAAAGAAATGGAGCATAGGTTCAGGAAAAGGGACCGGGTGCATCTTCAGAAGGGGCTACAACAGATGATGAAGGGACATGATCCTCTTGAGTATGAGGGACAACATATATTGGCACGGGGTCTTGTAAGACCTCGGGGTCTTCTGGAGCAGGGCCAAAGGCCTCCTCTTGTGTAATTTCTCCATTGGCCACCTTTAGGACCTTATGAAGCATCTCTAAGTCGAGGCAGGGTTGCGTCAACTCAAACATTACGATGGATTCTTTCAACGTTTCTATTTTTACCTCTTGCATCTCGGTCTCTAAGCGTTCAGGCATTTCGGCGAGTATGCTTTTCCTCTTTTCTTGAGTTCATCCGTCTTCTGGGTAGCCTCAGTTTTGGCCTCGTCCCACTATTTCTTCTTAATTTTTGAAGCTCAATGAAGAGAGGAAACCTCAGCCTTGACCCTCTCCTCAAACTGCTTGAGGTCTCGAATATTTGTCTTAGCTTCCTCGAGCTATTTTGATAAATCTTTCTCCCTCTCGGTCAGGTGACTCTACAGTCTCTCGGCCTGACCCCTCTCAGAAAGAGTGCTCGTCAGCATATCCATATTTGTGGCCAAGAGATAGGCCAGTTGTACAATAGAAATGGGGTCAGTATGACAAAGTAAGAATGATATATTTACAAATGGGAAGTTTACTTTACCTTTGCGTGCAATCGATCAGTTCTACCGATGACGTCCTCGGGGGACAGGTCCTCAAAAGTCGTGGCCTGATCCATGGTCATATTTTTGGCCAAGAAATTGATGGTCATGAGAAGATGAGCCACGCCCCCTCACATCCTCCATGAAATTATTGATCCCCAGCAATGGAGTGCCCTGTTGGTCTGAAGAGATGGTAGTCAGGGCTTTGCCTTTCCTACCCATTGTTTTCCTAAGGTGAGCCCTTTCAGCATGCTCTTCGGTCTCTTCGCCCCCGACTTGGTGGAAGCGTCATTAAGATGGTCGGGATGGAGTGTGTGTAGCTTGGGACGATTAGGGAGTACTTGTGGTTTAAGTTGGCTGCGGGATGCTTGGAGCTTGGGGTGCAGAGGTCGGTACTTGGCTGGTGGAAGGGGCACTTGAGGGCCCAGGTGATGGAGCAGTTGCATGTGTTCACTTTTATTGGGAAGCGGTCGCGAGTGCGCAGCGGAAAATTAAAAATTATGATGCCGCTATCCCTTTGCCCAAGACCCATTTGTTTTGATTATTCTACAAGCCTAGACATATTAATATATATTCTAAGCATAAAAACTCATAAAACATGCAAAGAACATAAACCTAAACATGCTAACTATCATAATATCTCTAATTAAAATAAAGAAAGAAAAAGACTTACTTGAACCGAAGACTCCTCATGTCCTCCCTCCAATCTACAAGCTTTTCTCGAACTCAGCAAGCTCTTCCACGTTCCAAAGAGCCACCCAAGTGTGTGGCCTTCAAAGGTGCACACACCAAAGCCAAAACTCAACGGCAAGACTACGCCTTGAGTGCACGGGTATTTTTCCCTTGGTGCTAGCTTAGGAAAATACCTCAAAACTTTTAACTCGAAGTTCCTCTAGTCAATTAGACTTAAGGATCCTCAAAATCAGTGGCTTACTCTTAAACTTTAGAGTTGCTCACTTTTATAAACCCAATATATGAAAGGTTTTGTGCAAAAATTTGTAAAGAATTTTTTGGGTTTTTGTAGGTGCTCCAAAGACAACAAAATTAATTAAGAATCCGATGTGTGATAAATGATAATTAAATCTTAGTCATTGGATCTTAATATAGTGGATTAATGAGATTATAAAACCTTAATAAGAGTTTGGGCCGAATTGGAATTTAAAACAAATAACAAATAAAAAAAATTAATATTCATATTACTATTCACGTTTATTTATTTTATTTATTTATTCCAATTCCCAAAGTGCCTCTATCGTCATTCACCAATCCCTAAGCCACTATGGAACCTCATAAATGATCTGTTCAATAATTAAACACATTGAACCATGTATAAACAATTCCTACAGCAATCATATATGCTGTTAAATTTGTATTGTGCACTGTTAACCATTGATTTTGACTTTGTTGTGTGTGACCTTTTGGGTTCCCCTCAAGTTGGACATGAAATGAATCGTGATAATTTAATTGAACATAAATTATCCTCCGATCAGATGGTCGTTCGATTTCAATGACCAAGGTTGACATCTAGCAACATGCCAAGGCCCCCAAATGAGAAGGAAAGATATATACCCATTCTGTATGCGATTTACATATGATACGGTCTCTCGCCTCACTGTATCCCCACTGTTTGACATAGGGTATGGAAAATGTCTACCTATATAGTAAAAGGTATGATGTTGATAGTGTCATGAATCGTGCTAACCCAAGAATCTCACATGATTCTTCCGCTGCGGCCACAGTCTCAAGAACTGATCACACATATCAACCCGCGAACTGTAATACTACCCTTATAAGAAAATATTATCCGAGAGAGTGGAGATTCTCTGTTGTATATTTACAAACTTCATGTGTTTCAACAAATGACCCAATCATACCCTTATGACCGGATCTTTTGAACCAGGGAAGGAGAATGTCAAAGTTATTTGATCCACACATAAGATTGTAAGAACCTCAAGTCTAAGGACTAGTCATACAATCGATACATGAAAGTTCTCACAGACACATGGGATAAACACTCCATGTGAAAACTTTTGGCGGTCAGTTCGATGGACACGAGCAACTCATGCATCCATGTGATACACCAAGCGGACGAATCTCCGCTAGTAGCCTATGAGATCGGCTACCCCACTTAAGGGCGTATCATATCATCATGATAGTCTCTTCGCTTTATGAAAGCCCAAATTATTCACAAAACTATGACTATGAACGTTTAAGAGTAATGATTCTCATAAGGCGTGGAAGCCGTCATCTTATCACTCCAAGGGCTTTATTACAATGTTTGATGATTCATATAAGTTATGTAAGACACGTATAATAAAGATTTTCATTTTATTAATTAATGAAAATATTGCAAATACATGTACATATAGCCCATCCACAAGTTGGGTATAAGGCATATCCCTAACAACTTTCGCCTAACTTCTGGTGGAAATGGGTAGTGATTTGGGGTCAGGCGCTGCTGGACCCGCCCTAGGAAGCTCGTATAGCCTCTCGAGTGATCTGGAGGGGGCTCTTGAAACCAGACATTCCTGTAAACAAAAGAAGACAATAAGAACATGAAAATGAGTAAAACAGCTAAAAGAAAATAATAAGGCATCAAACATAAAGTCAGTGGGTCGGTTAGAACTTACCAGTCTGCCTGGACTGGGGTGGTGGAGAGCTCGGAGTGAGGCCTGAGTCTGCGAGGGCATAAGGATTGACGAGGTCCCGATAATAACCTCCAAATTCAAATGCCTTCTTCACCCTGGTCCGAACCTCATGGTGGACTTTTGGGAGGTCTCCCCAGCAATAAAGGCTTAGAATTTATTAGGTTATTAAGGGTCGGTTAGATAGAAAAACAAGTTGGGCCATTACCACATGGGGGACTGTGATGTGATAAGTGCACGAAAGTGTAATTTGAACATCGCTAACTCGGCTTAATTATCATATGTTTAATCTTAATTAGAGTTTATTTTGTGTTTTGTTGTTAGGAAGCATTGGAATATGGGTATTGAAGCAATTACACGTGTTTCGGGACCTTACGGATGTGCCGAGAGCACGTGAGAAGCAAGCATAGACGCGAGATTCAGATCCTGCAAGCCTGGCTGCGCGTCGCGATGCGCATGGCCGCGCGTCGAGACGCGACGACATTTTCCAGGATCATGTTTTGTTCGTATTTGATGCATAAGGCCTCCGGGACTTCTCTATATAAACCCAACTTCGTCCAAAACCCTAAGAGAGAGGAGAAATAGGAGAAAAACATAGAGAAACAAGAGAGAAATACACATCAAAGAGCCACAAACACAAAATCAAGAGAGGAGAACGAAGAACTTCAAGGAAACCATGACGTCTCTCTGATCTATCAAGGTTGTATCTCTCTTCTACTAATCTCCTAGGCAAAGCTATGGATGAACTCTTATATTTGATTCCTAAAGTACATTTTTAACGTTTAATACAATTGATGATTGTTATTCTTTATTATTCTATGATTTATGAATCCAGAAACTGTGTTTTGTCAACTCCCATATAGATCCAGTCATGCTTCTTCTATGTGTGATTTGTGAACCCAGTTGTGATTTGTAAAGTTATTTTATGTGTTGGTCTTCTGCTACAGTATTTCCTGAGGGTATATTATCGACGTTAGATAGCTCATAACGATAACTTTGTGTGATGTTAACATATAAAAAATAATTCATCAATTACCTTAGAATTTGACATGTTTGGGATGTGAAACCTTCAATTGAGTAATAAAACGAAATCAATAACTAAATATAGGGATTTGATACAAGAGGAATTCATGACGCTTTGCTGTTTATCTCCACAGATATTCTTCAATATATTTTCCAAAGTTTTATCTTATATTATCAATTCAATCTTTCTTTTCATTAAGTTACTGCTAACGTTTTGTTTAAGTAAATCAGTTCTTTGTAACCATGTCTTTGAGGAATCGACACCCCAACTATACTGCAATAACCGCAAGTTCCTTTTAGGCATAATCAAAATTTAGCACCGTTACCGGGGAGACGATTTACAATCAACAGGAGCAGGTTTGCTTGGTCAATAACATAGCAGTAACTTCATTCTATTTTTTTTTATTATTTACGTATTTATTTTATTTTATATCAATTTCAGTTTTAATTTAGTTTTGGCTATTAGTTTATTTATTTATTTCATTAATTTTATTTAAATTTAAATTTTGAATTTTTGTTAATTATTTATTTATTTTATTTTTAGTTTTTTTTATTTCAAATTTTAGTTTTGATTTTTAGTATTTTTTATTTTATTTTATTTTATTTTTGTTTCTCGTTTTATTTGTGTTTAAGTGCATGCCTAGACTTAGGGATCAGTTTAGTAGGTTTGTTAGAATTGAAGAGGAAGAGTCAGATTCGGAAAATATATTTCAAAATCTTTTTACCACACCACCTAGATCTAGCATACACAGTATGAGTGAGTACGAGAGACCACCCACGAGGACTCTTGAAGAGTACCTCCACCCCACTCGTACAGCTACACCATCGTGCATCATGTTTCCTCCTAATGCACCACATATAGATTTTAAGCTTGGAATGATACAGTATCTCCCAACCTTTCATGGTTTGGAGAACGAGAACCTTTATGTGCACATTAGAGAGTTTGAAGAGGTTGTAGCAACTTTCCACGATCGGTTTGGAACCACTGACACAATTAGACTTAAGTTCTTCCCATTTGCCCTTAAAGATAGAGCTAAAAGCTGGTTGTATTCTCTAAGACCTCAGTCAATAGGATCATGGGACGAGATGACACAAGCATTCTTTAATAAATACTTCCCACACCATAAGACGAATTGTTGGACAATTATGGCCCATAGCATCATTATTTGTACAGATCATGGTGTTGTTGTACAAATTAACTATGTGACAAAGGAAATTGCCCTTTTATCATTTGTAATTAGATTACCAAGATATATAAATGATAGAAGGTCCATATGATTAGTTCCGGATTGAGATAATATGAGACAGTATCAATCCACGAAGGTTTAATCATTAAATATCCCTAGTCAGTGTATTATTGAGATTGGAAATCGATAATGCGTAAAAGACTAGTATTACACTTGTGCGCGTTGTGGGAGCATAACGACATAGTTCTCATATATTTAGGTATAGGATACTCATGCAAGTGTAATAGGAGGTTGTGTTTACCGATGGTACGAGAACAGCTTCGCTCTGGATAGACCCCTCGGAATTCCATTGGTAGTATAACTACCTGTCTATGGAAGTCCGAATCAGGGTAGGTGTATTTGGTCTTAACCTGAGACTTGCACCGCTAATACTTGCGACAATCAATATACTTTGGTTTTGGTCATCCAGGGCTTTAACAAGTTCTGTGTACGCCTCTTCTGGGTATATTGAGAATCGTAGTGTATTGGGTGTGATGTCAAGATGGAAGTATCACTCCAGTCATAGTGTAGATGATGATCACGTAGGATACGGAACTGGTGCTCTTTTGTACTGCAGTCATCGGGATAATATGACTAGGTCATGATTATCCGATTATAGAGACTAGTTACAGAGATCTGATATGTGCTTCGTACGGGGCATACACAATCCAGTCCCAGGCCTGCACGTGACATCCGATGCTGGATCGTAATACGCAATACTACTATACTACGCCTGATATAGATAACATATTCCTTTAAGAAATTTCTGGAGAATTGGGTAGGCACGGTGCTTTGCTAGAAGCCAACCATGTCTTGTAAATCGGTAAAAACGTAGTACTAGGTACATACGTGTTCGGATAGTCCGACGACCGGATTTACTGCCAACATATCCGGGGATCTCATGGGTCGCTTCCCAAAGATTCACCGATGACGTATGACTCGCACTTTATTAATCTGGGATTAATTATATGAGAGAGAAAATTAATCTGAGATTAATTACAGAGATATTTTATCTGGGATAAAATATTATTTAAAGAGAGAGAACGATTAATTTGGAATTAATCGATAAAATAATATATTCGATATATTATACGAAATTGGATTTCGACGCGGAATTAAAATTAGATTTTAATTCGGGCGAACGAGTTAATTTAGAATTAATTCGTTAGCGACGTGAATAGTAATTTTACTAGGCATAATTATTTAATTAAATTTGATTTAATTACGTCGCAACGAAAAATTCGTTGATTCGAAATTAGCGAACCCGAGCCCGGGAGTGTTTACGGGCCTACTCGCATTTCGAATTCAAGTGCGGCCCACAAATCACATCTAGCGTCAAATCATTAGTCACTTTGATTGATGTGATGTCTAGTCACTTTGAGTGATTTGACAACTAGTCACTTTTGAGTGATTGATGGTGGTGGTTGGATGGCTTTAATGCTTGTACCTTTTTTACTTTGGAAATTCAAAAATATGGTATATGTTTTATTTGATTTAGGAAATCAAAACCAACTAACACAAAAAAAAAACTCTTCTCTCTTCTCCTCTCTTCACTCTCTCGGCCAATGGCCTTTTCTTCTCTAAAATTTGGCAAATACCGAGAATGACAAGAAGAAATAAGGAAGAATTTGCGGCAAATTTTTCCGAGTGCTAGCACACATTAAGAGTCTTCTGAATGTGATAGGGAAACTCACCCGTGGGCATGGAATGCACACCAAGCTTGGAGCTTGAAGGATCGAAAATTGAAGCACAAAATTTGGAGCAAAACCGTGAGCTTCTTGGAGTTAAAGCTTGAAGATTTTATTGTTCCTCGCATCGCAAAAGCCGATCAATGTAAGTATGATTCCACCATACTTCTTTTGAGTATTCACACATGTTTTATGCTTGAAATCGATCTTGGGACTAACTAGAAACCCAACAATGGTATCTTGAGCCATTATGAGCATGAAATTCAATTATGGTAAAATTTGGGTAAATTGAATTTGAGCATGTTTGAGTGAAATTACTTGTTTGAGCATGCTTGTTAATGGATGACTTGGAGTTGTTTGTGATCAATTTTGTGAAAAATGGATTGGATCAAATTTTCCCCAAAAATTTAGGCTTAGCCGAAATATATTGGTGCCCTAATGTCATGGAATTTTTTGATTTTGATCATTGGATGTTTGAAATCATTAGGGAAATATTGATTTAGGATTCAATTGGATTGAAATCGAATCGGACAATAAAAACCCTAAAATGCTGTGACATGTATAACATGAAAATGATTGATTTTTTTATTCAAAAGTGTTGGACATGTTTTGATGATAATAAGCATAATTAATTGTGTAAATTGATGTTTTGGAAATATTAATTTGGTTAATTAATTATGACATACACTTTAGGTTAATTAAGTTATGAAATTTGAAATTTTGGTAATTTAATTAATTGGGCCAAATTTGGAATTGGGCTTGTTAAGTTATAATTGGGCTTAATGGGCTTGGTTGGGCCAAGTTTGGTTTAGGCTAATTGGTTGGATCCAATTGGGCCCAAAACCATATTCATAAAGTCCAAATATGACTTAAGGGACATTAAAAATTGTAATATTTAATTTGGAATTAAATAAAGAATTAGTATTAAATACAAATAAATTGATTTAATGTTGTAGTTTAATATAATTCAAGAATTCGTACTTTGAGTACTTATTCTTAAAACGAGTTGGACTCGCCAAAATCAAATCGTTGTTTGAACATTGGATGGTCATTAATTTTTCAGATTAATTAATTGGATTAGATTGATTGATAACATGCTTGTGTGAATACATGAATGCGATGTATGAATAATGCATATCGGATGGATATTAGATGGGTGAGGGCAATTTTGGAAATTGTTGTAATAAATTTAGAATTTATTAATTGGACATGCGTGTCCAGCCTATTACCTCTTGACTCTGTGTATTTCTCTTCTCACCTATTCCCCTCAATGTAAATGAGGTTTCGTTAGAAGTGTTATGTAATCGGGTAGAAGTAATATTTGTGCTAGCGGGAGAGAGGAAAGGGAGAGATTTGTTCCAGGAACAATGTGTTTAAGTATCCATCAGCATATCATTATTATTTTTATTTATACGCGCCTTATTATATGTTTAGAATGCATGTTTAAGGGTGTATGATGATGAGACCTTAACAAAGATAATTAATTGGTTGCCAATTACGCGAAAAACCCTCAACACATATTAAGCGTTTTTTCCTTCCATTGAGTGATTCTTACTCAAGATCCAAGATTGGCACTGGTTTGTTGGCCAAAGTCAAGACCTTTGTCCATCGCAGATGTGTTTGAATCATGAAGGCTTTGTTCCATATCGGTGTCTTGTCCAAGTTGTGATTTGTTGGCCAAAGTCAAGATCACTTCTTGTCCATCGACATCGATTACGAAGCTTTCCATGGTCAATGGGTTCCGCTTAACTGAGATTACTAAGTTTGTTATGCCAAAGCCAATGATTAGTTCGATTCAGAGGAAAAAGGTTAGGGAATATATTGGATATATTGGCATATATGAGATATATGTTTCGGACTTGGATGTCCACCTACTGGATCTAGGAATTGGATGGGATCCAATTGATCTTAGAGATCTACCTAGTTAATATCATACAATTTGTTGGCCAAAGTCAAGATTGTGTGTTATTTAACGGGATCCTAGCCCACTAGGAAACAAGGTTTCCCGAGTACTCCACACAGAGGTTAGAGGCTCGCCGAAAAATAGTGGGAGGCGAGTATTAAATTTGCAATATTCGTTTAGTTACTTGCCACACGCGCTCATTTCAAATTTTTTCGTCAAATAATTAATATATTAGTTGGACTAATATTTAATGTTGTTTTAAATAAACAGTTGGACTGTATTCAAACTACTTCAATTAATAGTTGATTTTTAATTGGATTATAGTAATCAATATAATTGAATTTAACCTATTAAATTATAGTTGATTATATAGTTAGACTATAGTAATCATTATAATAATAGTACCTAAAATCGT
This sequence comes from Zanthoxylum bungeanum, assembly GCA_019454045.1. Lineage (NCBI taxonomy): Eukaryota > Viridiplantae > Streptophyta > Magnoliopsida > Sapindales > Rutaceae > Zanthoxylum > Zanthoxylum bungeanum. The sequence goes on from SKCR01031904.1 coordinate 274,022, forward strand.
TGATTCAATAGTTGGACTATTGGAATCAAGATAATTGAAATATTAGTGTTTAAAACATAATCCGGGTGAAAATGTCTTTAAACGACTTTAATTTTCAAATGGGGAATAAAACCTCAAGATAGTCCTGGAAACTGAGAATGTTATTTATTAATAGAACACCTCTGGCCTAAGCCCGAGTTGAGCAAATAGTAGAGCATGATCTTTGGAAGATTCATGTGATGATAACTTTAGTGATTAATCTGTTATTTTGCAGCAAGACTCCTTAATTTCTTAATCAGAACTAGGGATTAGATCCTTATAATATGATAATGAAATTGAAGGATCTTCATATCTATCCTTAGATCTTAGAAGTACAAATTGCAATAGTAAAACTCTTGGAGAGTTAATGGCTATACTCAAGAGACAAAGCAAAAAAAATTGCAAAAGGGCAAGAAGCAAAAGGCGCATCTTACTTCGACATCCGGAAGGCTAAGGCTTGGCCAAAGGCTTCTCGGTGTGGAAAGGGCAAAGGCAAAATCATTATAATCTTTTGGGAGATATAGGACATATCCCAAATGTCTGCCTAAATTGTGGCAAACGGGGTCATTGGAAGCGTGACTACATATGTACAGGCAGACATTAAGCAATTGAAGACGGGCAAGGCTTCGGCTTCAAATATGTTTGTTATAAACATGTTCACTACTAGTATTAAAATTGGATTTTAGATACTGGATGTGGTACATAAATATGTACTGATGTGCAGAATCTGCTGATTAGCAGGATACTGACTTCAGTTGAGATTTATCTGCGAGTCGGAAACGGGACGACAATCACTGTTTTAACCGTAGAAACCTAAGTTTAGGAACTACCCTTTGGGTGTGTACTTAAATTAGGAAACTGTTAGAATGTAACTAGTTTGACTAGAAACATTATCTCTATATCAGGGTTTAACCCATTGCGGGTATACCTTTATATTCTAGAACACTAAAGTTTTTTATTTTATAAAGATGATATTGAGATAAACACATTAGATGTGAATACCAGTATTTATATTTTGAATATAAATAAATCTCAAACGTATAACAGGACAAACAAATAGCTCAAACTTGTATGTGGCATTGTTGTCTGGGACACAATTAAACAAGACTCGTATATCCACACTTTTGAAGGGTGGATACTAGGACGGATTTGATTCTATTCAAATAATGTCTACGAATCTAGTTTATTGGGCAAAGTGCCTAAAATACATTTTACTTGGTAAAAGTGTAAATGTCACCGAACTGTTAGCCCTCGTTCATAGTGACGTAAGTGGGCCCATATCTAGCTAGGCTAGAGGTGGATATGAATATTTCGTGACCTTTACGGATGTGGCATCGCGTTATGGTTATGTGTTTCTTTAGAAACACGAATCGGAAACTTTTGATTAATTCAAAGAGTTTCGACACGAAGTAGACAAACAGATCGGCTAAAGTATTAAACCATCACGGTTAGACCATGATGAAAATACTTAAGCAATAAGTTTCTCAATTACTTGAAAGAGTATAGTATTCTTTCAATAAGGACTCCTCTCGAAACACGTCAGTTTGACTGTGTGTCTGAACGGAGAAACTGAATTTTGTTGGACATGATAAGGTTAATCATGAGTCGCTCTGAGCTACCATTTCCTTCGACGGATACACATTTAACAGTGCAAAACTTATTTTGAATAAGGTTCCGTGAAAATCTGTTTGACAGACATCAAATTAGATATGAACAGGAAAGAAACCGAGTTTCTCATTCCTAAATATTTGAGAATGCTAGGCATATGTTTGGATGATACCAAACTAGAACCCAAATCGGATAAGTGTCTAACATGTGGGTTATCCTAGGGAAACCAAACTATAGTACTTATACAACTCACAAGAGAACAATTTAATTGTTACTCACCATGCAGTTTTCCTAAGAGGAATACCAATATGCAGTGGTAAGTGGGAGGAAAGTAAAACTCGATGAAAATCGGAGTAATATTTTTCCAGGCACCAATTCCTTAATGGAACACAAATAGTTCATCATGGATGTAACTATACCAATAACCTTCGAATACACAAGAACCCGCGTAGGTCGGAAAGAGTCAGAAAACAACCTGGGAGGTATCGGTTTCTGATCTCACCTCATAAAGATCTCAATCTTGTTGAGGAATACGAACTGACTACGTATGAGGAAGTGATACAAGGTATCGACTCCATATTATGGCAAAGTGCCATGATGTCCGAAATGGATTCCATGTATACCAACTAAGTTTGGATCTAGTTGATATATCGTAAGGCATTGTGCCTATTGGTACTATATAAGTCTTCAAGGAAGACATACATGGATGGCAACATACCAACGTGCAAAGCTAGGCTTGTAGCAAAAAGGTATAGTTATCAACATTGTGTCGATTACGACGAAACCTTTTACCTGTTGTCATGGTTGAATCCATTTGGATAATGCTTGCTGATGCTGCATGTTTCATTTATGAAATATGACAGCTGAACGTCAAAATCTCTTTCTTTAAACGGAAACCTTTTGGAGGATGTTTACAACATCCTGAAGGTTTTGTCATACCAAAACAAGCAAACAAGGTTTGCAAGTTAATTCGATCCATGGATGGATTGAAGCAAGCATTGCGTTCTTGGAATTATCGCTTTGATGTAATCATAATGGTATATAATTTAATTCAAAATGAAAATGATTCTTGTGTATATAAGGAGGTTAGTGGGAGCGCACTGACAGTGAATGTCCCAAATAATGATGACATTTAATTTCTTGGAAATGATATTCCCATAATACACTCGGTGAAAGATTGGCTTTCATGAAACATTTTTCGTAGAATTCTTGGGAGAAACAACATTTATTCTAGTAATAAAGATCTACTGGGATAGATTTAAAGTTGTTAATACTCTCCGAGAACTCGTACATTGAAATAAATGTACGCGATCTGGTGTCTCATATGCTTTGAGCATGTGGAGTCACAATCAGGCCAATCCAAGTAATAGTCACTGGATTGATGTTAAGAACATCATTTAGTATCTTAGATGAACTAAGGATGCTTTCTTATACTATGGAGAAGGAGAACTTGAAGTGACTGGGTTCACTACTGCAAGTTTCCTAACCGATAATAACGACTATAAGTCATAATAAACGGTACTATAAAGTTTGAATAACAAAACAGTGAGCTGGAGACCTTCCAAGCAAGATATTGTTGCCGAATAAACAACAAAAGTGGATTATTGCTGCAGCTGAGGCAGCAATAGAAGCCTTTTAAATCGATAATAATCCTAATAAGATTATGAGTAGTTCTGTTAGCAGCTGAGCTAGGCTACAGCACAGGCTAAAGAATTAATGGTCTCATCAACGATCCAGATACATACTTTAATATATTCATCTGATTCGTTCGGATCATACATCGTGGCGATGTGATGATCGAATAAATCGCATCAGACGATAACACTGCAAATCCGCTGACGAAAGCTTTTTCTCAGCAGAAGTTTGAGCGAACCGTACATAGTTCGGGTGTAGGACACTTGAGTGATTGGCTATAGGCCAAGTGGGAGATTGTTGGACAATTATGACCCATAGCATCACTATTTGTACAGATCATGGTGTTGTTGTACAACTATGTGACAAAGGAAATTGCCCTTTTATCATTCTAATTAGATTACCAAGATGTATAAATGATAGAAGGTCCATATGATTAGTTCTGGATTGAGATAATATGAGACAGTATCAATCCAAGAAGGTTTAATCATTAAATATCCCTAGTTAAAGTATTATCGAGATTGGACATCAATAATGCGTAAAAGACTAGTATTACACTTGTGCGCGTTGTGGGAGCATAACGACATAGTTCTCATATATTTGGGTATAAGATACTCATGCAAGTGTAATAGGAGGTTGTGTTTACCGATGGTATGGGAACAGCTTCGCTCTGGATAGACCCCTCGGAATTCCATTGGTAGTATGACTATGTGTCTATGGAAGTCCGAATCAGGGTAGGTGTATTTGGTCTTAACCTGAGACTTGCACCGCTAATACTTGCGACAATCAATATATTTGGTTTTGGTCGTCCAGGGCTTTAACAGGTTCTGTGTACGCCTCTTCTGGGTATATTGAGAATCGTAGTGTATTGGGTGTGATGTCAAGATGGAAGTATCACTCCAGTCATAGTGTAGATGATGATCATGTAGGATACGGAACTGGTGCTCTTTTGTACTGCAGTCATCGGGATAATATGACTAGGTCATGATTATCCGATTATAGAGACTAGTTACCAGAGATCCGATATGTGCTTCGTACGGGGCAGACACAATTCCAGCCCCAGGCCTTGCACGTGACATCCGATGCTGGATCGTAATACGCAATACTACGTATACTACGCCTGATATAGATCACATATTCATTTAAGAATATTTCTGGAGAATTGGGTAGGCATGATGCTTTGCTAGAAGCCAACCATGTCTTGTAAATCGGTAAAAACGTAGTACTAGGTACGTACGTGTTCGGATAGTCCGACGACCGGATTTACTGCCAATATATCCGGGGATCTCATGGGTCACTTTCCGAAGATTCACCGATGACGTATGACTCGTACTTTATTAATCTAGGATTAATTATATGAGAGAGAAAATTAATCTGGGATTAATTACGAAGATATTTTATCTGGGATAAAATATTATTTAAAGAGAGAGAACGATTAATTTGGATGTAATCGATAAAATAATATATTCGATATATTATGCGAAATTGGATTTCGACGCGGAATTAAAATTAGATTTTAATTCGGGCGAACAAGTTAATTTAGAATTAATTCGTTAGCGACGTGAATAGTAATTTTGCTAGGCATAATTATTTAATTAAATTTGATTTAATTACGTCGCAACGGAAAATTCATTAATTCGGAATTAGCAAACCTGAGCCCGGGAGTGTTTTCGGGCCTACTGGCATTTCGAATTCAAGTGCGGCCCACAAGTCACATCTAGCGTCAAATCATTAGTCATTTTGATTGATGTGATGTCTAGTCACTTTGAGTGATGTGACAACTAGTCACTTTTGATTGATTGATGGTGGTGGTTGGATGGCTTTAATGCTTGTACCTTTTTGACTTTGGAAATTCAAAAATATGGTATATGTTTTATTTGATTTAGGAAATCAAAACCAACTAACACAAAAAAACTCTTCTCTATTCTCCTCTCTTCACTCTCTCGGCCAAGGGCCTTTTCTTCTCTAAAATTTGGCAAATACCGAGAATGACAAGAAGAAATAATGAAGAATTTACGGCAAATTTTTTCGAGTGCTAGCACACATTAGGAGTCTTCCGAAGGTGATAGGGAAACTCACCTGTGGGCATGGACTGCACACCAAGCTTGGAGGACCGAAAATTGGAGCACAAAATTTGGAGCAAAACCGTGAGCTTCTTGGAGTTAAAGCTTGAAGATTTTGTTGTTCCTCGCATCGCAAAAGCCGATCAATGTAAGTATGATTCCGCCATACTTCTTTTGAGTATTCACACATGTTTTATGCTTGAAATCGATCTTGGGACTAACTAGAAACCCAACATGAATGCCTTGAAAAGATAAATACCTACCTTCTCCCAAAAAGACAGTGAAACCCTTTATCAAACATGGGAGAGGTATAAGGAGATGTTAACGAGTTGTCATCACCATGGATATGAGAGTTGGCGCTTAGTGAGCTATTTTTATGACTGTTTAACCTCTACAGAGCGCCAATTTGTTGAGACAATATGCAATGGTGAGTTCATTCGAAAGGACCCTGATGAGGCGTTAGGGTACTTAAATGACTTAGCTGAGAAATATCACACTTGGACTGGACTGGACCTAATGCCATTGATAGCACTGATAGGACACACCCCACTCCTTCTAGCAAAGGCATACACCACTTTAGGGAAGAAGATAGTCTTAAGGCACAAGTTGAGTTATTAACTAGACAGTTAGGAGCCTTAAAAGCTAAGGATAGCCAGACTATGCATGCAGTAGCCCATTTAGAACCTCAAGGGGTATACTTTGTGTGTAAAGGAACTTACCATCTAGCCCAAGAGTGCCCGGTATATAGTGAGATGAGGGGCACATATGAGGAACACTGCAACACTTTAGGGATGTACAAGAAGTCATACACACCTTATTCAGATACATATATCCTAGTTGGCGGAACCATCCCAATCTTAGTTGGAAACAAGAGTCTTGTCCGCCTACCTAGATATCACAACCCAAAGGATATAGTGCTCCCCAGTATCACACACCTTCCGTTCCTAGGAATTCCTTAAAAGATACTGTGTAAGCATTAGTAGAGGCCCATAAAGCATTTGTGGAGGCCCAGAGTAAAAAAAATCAAAGGTTTGAGTCATTGATAGCCCAGGTAGTTGAAGACAATAAGGAGATTAAGAGTCAAGTCTCTAAGTTGACTAACGTCCTGAGTGTGTAAGAACAGGGAAAATTTCCATCTCAGGCTCAACCTAATCCACAAGGGCAACACATGGCACAGGCTGATCATAAGGCAGCCAATATAAAAAGTGTTAATGCCATAATCACTAGGAGTGGTAAAGAAGTAGGCTTGCAGGACACTTCCAACACTGCAGGAGCCAGTAAGGATAGTAATGAAAATACCCCTCAGGCAGATTAAGAGACGTATTTCCCAGTTAGAGTACCCTTTCCTCAGGCACTTAGGCCCATAGCGAGAGCTACAGACCCAAATGGTGAGATCCTAGAATATCTTAAGCAAGTAAGGATTAACCTTCCACTGTTACATGTGATAAAACAAGTTCCCACTTATGAGAAGGTTTTAAAGGATCTATGCACCATAAAGAGAAAACATCATGTGAAGAAGACTGCATTCTTGACAGAGCAGGCTAGTGCAGTAATTGAACAGAGGACTCCACCAAAATATAAAGATCCAGGATGTCCCACTATTACCTATCATGTTGGCACATATGAGTTTGGTCAAGCGTTATTAGATTTAGGTGCTAATGTTAATCTCATGTCATACTCTATCTATAAGCAGCTAGGGCTTGGAGAGATTAAACCTACATATGTGGTTTTACTTCTTAGCTGATCGCTCTACCAGAACACCACGGGGAGTAGTTGATGATGTTTTAGTTCAAATCGATAAATTATATTACCTCGTTGATTTCCTGATCTTAGATACTCAGTCTGTGGTTAACACTGAGTCAAAAATTCCACTAATCTTAGGTAGACCATTTCTTGCTACAGCTAATGCCCTTATTAATTGTAGGAATGGTCTCATGAAGCTATCATTTGGGAATATGACACTGGAAATAAATATTTTTCATGTTGAAAAACAACCACAAGGTGATGATGAGTGCCAATATACATACATGCTAGAAACAGTCCTGCCAGAAACAGCTTCTCTACAACCTGAATCAAATCCTCCTGAACTGAAATTGCCCCCAAAGAACCATAAAAGGAGGAAAATGATAGTTAATACTCAATTGAAGATGATACCAGGGAAGTTAAAAAGGAAGTTGAGCCAATTTAGTCATATGTGCAGCCTCAAATTTCAACCACCAGACCTTGGGGGATCACTGGATGAAATGTTGCAACCAGCCACAAATTCTTTCTCATGACTTCATCAGTTCACTATATGGAAGCCACCATGACAACATCAAGTGGTTACATCTGGCTGAAGACGTTAAACTTAGCGCTAGCGGGGAGGCAAACCTTGTATCTATATTAATTTCATTTTATTTTATTTTATTTATTTTATTTACTTTAGTTTTTATTTTATTGTGTGCTAATTGCATGTTTGTTGTTTGCATGAGTAATTATGCTGGTGTTAACGCAACCTATACAGCCACACAACTAAAGTCTCACCAGCAAGAACCTGATTAACTCCGCGCCTGATAGTGTTGTTCCTCAATCATTTTTCTTTATATTTATCTTACATTTAGGACAATGCAAGTTTTTAATGTGGGGGTGTATGCATGCGCATGATAATACATGTTATTCTTTATAAAAAATAAAAATAAAAATATTATTTGCTTTATTTATTTTTAGTCCTTAATAGTAAGCATGAATCCAATGATGAATATTGTTTGCTTTAGGATGAAATCTTAGAAAAGATAAGCTCTTTAATGTACTTTTATCTGATGCATTGAGTAATTGATCTTGGTTAGACTCATAAGCACTTAATTATAGGTTCTTAGCAGTGAAAACCTAGGTAGTTGGAAAAGTGACTAGTTGAAGAAATTGCATGTCGATGAATGACCGTTTGCTTAGATGTTTATCTTATTTTCTAGTGTTATGATGTATGGTATAAAAATGAAAAGAGAAGTCTCGAAAGAAAGAAATTAAACCACCTATAATCGATAAGCGTAAAGCTATCTATGGGCGAGTGTTAGGACCACCATGAGGAGAAAGGCTACCTTAAGGGTAGGTGTGTTGAAAAAAAAAGATGAAAAGAAAAAGTTCAAAAAAAAAGAAAAAGAAAAAATCATACCATACTAAGCATATAAAGGCAATTACAGGGCATAATTTAGATATCTAGGTTGGTTTGACCCATCGAATCCCAATTTTTAAACGAAATCATTGAGTTGGCTTAGTTAGGAATCAAGCTGTGAATGAATCTTTACACACACACTGTGAGTCTAGCTTAGATGATTTATTCAAGGACTTGGATTCGAGTTGCATTGAGTACTTTGAATGTTATCTAATTTCATTACTAGGTATTCTTTAAGAACAATAATATGTGTAGCTATTGGGACTATTTCATTTGGTTATTTTTGCATGATTGTATGTGTTTTTATATAACGTTTGTGGGTGTCGTCACTGTAAGCCCTCACGAGACTATAACTCGTCCACTAGGGGCTTAAAGGCTTGTTGCATATGCTAAATGCAACTGTGATCCCTACGAAAGTGGCTTAGATAGTTTTTATTTATTTAGTTTTTATTTTATTTTTGCGCTTGAATTGCCAGGGACTAGTAATAAGCTGGTTGAGGTGTTGTGATAAGTGCACGAAAGTGTACTTTGAACATCGCTAACTCGGCTTAATTATCATATGTTTAATCTTAATTAGAGTTTATTTTGTGTTTTGTTGTTAGGAAGCATTGGAATATGGGTATTGAAGCAATTACACATGTTTCGGGACCTTACGGATGTGCCGAGAGCACGTGAGAAGCAAGCATAGACGCGAGATTCAGATCATGCAAGCCTGGCTGCGCATCGCGATGCGCATGGCCGTCTATCGCGATGCGGTGACGTTTTTTAGGATTATGTTATGTTCGTATTTGATGCATAAGGCCTATGGGACTTCTCTATATAAACCCAACTTCATCCAAAACCATAAGAGAGAGGAGAAAGAGGAGAAAAACATAGAGAAACACACATCAAAGAGCCACAAACACAAAATCAAGAAAGGAGAACGAAGAACTTCAAGGAAACCATGACGTCTCTCCGATCTATCAAGGCTGTATCTCTCTTCTACGTGGAGAACTAATCTCCTAGGCAAAGCTAAAGATGAACTCTTTTATTTGATTCCTAAAGTTCATTTTTAACGTTTAATACAATTGATGGTTGTTATTTTTTATTATTCTATGATTTATGAATCCAGAAACTGTGTTTTGTCAACTCCCATATAGATCTAGTCATGCTTCTTCTATGTATGATTTGCGAACCCGGTTGTGACTGGTAAAGTTGTTTTATGTGTTGGTCTTCTGCTGCAGTATTGCTGATGGTATATTATCGACGTTAGATAGCTCATAATGATAACTTTGTGTGTTGTTAACATAGAGAAAAAAATTAATCAATTACCTTAGAATTTGACATGTTTATAATTGAATATCTTCCGATTGTTGGTTTTGGGATATGAAACCTTCAATTGAGTAATAAAACGGAATCAATAACTGAATATAGGGATTTGATACAAGAGGAATTCTTGACGTTTTGATGTTTATCTCTACTGATATTCTTCAATATATTTTTCCATAGTTTTATCTTATATTATCAATTCAATCTTTCTTTTCATTAAGTTACTGCTAACATTTTGTTTAAGTAAATCAGTTCTTTATAACCATCTATCTGAGGAATTGACACCGTAACTATACTGCGATAATCGCAAGTACTTTTTGGGCGTAATCATGATGCGTCAGCCCTCCGCCCACTGATGCTTTCCCTAAGGACCCTCAGCCCAAAACCATTGGTCCTTAAAATTTTTGTTAGTGGCAGGGAGATTAGTGATGATGTAGGGAATTCCGGCGTGGGTGGAAAGGTAATACCAACCCTTGTATTCTTTTGGGCTGACATTCATCTGTTATGGCTCTTTAGCTCAAAGATGGTTGGCTCTACCATCCCGGCTTGGTTCCAAATCACATAGAAGCCAACCAGTACCCTCCATCCATTCAGGTTCAGCTAGCACAAGGCTAGGTTCATGGCTTCCAGGATCTTGGCGATGCGGAACCTCATGTCAAAGAACGCTGTGCACAGTCCCACTTGATTTTCGCAAGGCCGGCTCACCTGATCCCATTCAGTGGGGACGTATAGGCTGGTGGACTCAGGGATATCGAACTTTTCCTTTAGTTGTTGCAAGTTAGCCTCGGTTATTGTCGAATCCCGATCCATGTCAATATTTACGAAGTCAAGTTAGGGATGAATTGGCTTGGGTCGGGGCACCCTTCAATGGAAGGATTGATTATCCTCTTCAGATGCAGTCGGTGTGGTGCCATGGTCATCGAGAATTTTTGATCTCGAGTTGTGGACCATCTCACTCGTGGGTGGCACGGTATGAGGCAAGGTATCAATGGGAGTAGGGGTGGAAGTCTCTGACTTTGACATTCTTGTTCGAGGAGTAGATTTCCTTAATTACCCCAGGAACGAAAAACAACTGTCAACAAATTCTTTAATTGTTGTTGTAGAGAGATGGAGCCACATAACATTTCACCATGCTCCGCAGTCTCATCTCCCACGCAGGCTAGTTTTTATACCAATCCAACTAGTCCTAACACAGTTGCAATTAGGTGGCATAATATTGGATCTGATACCACTTGATACAAATCCATGGATAAAAATCATCTTTCAAAAGTGAAGAACAATAACTAATAATAGCAATTAAAGTGCTCGTTCTCATAAGAAATATTGTGCTAATCTGACCTCATCTTTGAGGTCATATCCTGAAGAAATTGATCTTTGATCACTGATGATGTGTGTTATGATTATCATTTTAACGGTAAGTTCTGAATATTTATTTTAAATATTTTATTGTGGGGTCTTAGTTAGAGGTGGTCGTGAGAATAATCGACTCAAATGAATGTATGAGGTTCCAAATATAAATAAACTTCACTTATAAATAACTCAAACTAATTCACTAACCGAATTTCCCTCTCATTTCCCTTTTCTCATTCTTTAGTGTACGTACGAAAATGGCTATGATAGTGAGTTCGAGAATGAGCTTTGTGTTGATAATAACGATAACAAGTTTATATGGATGGCAATGAGGAGGGGAGCGAAGGGGATCGACATCCCCGTATCCATCCTCGACAATCTTTAAATATTCTCGTTAGCTCATAATTATTTTAGGGGAGGGGATGGAGATCCCCGAATAATAAAAGAGGATCCCCGAGGGTCCTTGAATAATAAATAAATTTTTTTTAATAAATTTAAGTCACTAAAAAATATATTAGTTGAACTATTAATTTATCCAGAAATCAAGCATAAAATATTCAAAAAAAAAATTGATAATATCTATTACACAAATCACAACTTATATATGTATATACTCAGAATTAACCATGCCACCCGAGACACATGTCGACATACAATTGAAACTTCCTCAGCACTCCTCCTCATTGCAACTGCTGCGAGCAGACAGAGGTCCACTAGGAGTGAGACATCTGTCATAATACTATTGTATTAGTAGACATTATGAGTCAAGGGTTACCTCCGAAGTCAAACGGCCCCGGAGACAACCCAGACCCAACTCCGAGGTAATATTTCCATGTTCTTCCCGGAGTCCAAAGACTTCTGGTGAAATTGAAATTTTTTCAATTGGTCACCCCAACTTCGGAACCCATCAGAGTGCATCGGGAGTATTTCGACCTCAACATAAGTACCTCAGAGTACATGATGCCACATATATCTTTACTCGAGATTAGTGGACTTCAATGGCAATCCACTTATCCCAGCAGACAAACAGGGTTTAACATGCATAATAACATGTCTGATTATACCTAATGGCATATTAGAGCATGTATCACGCAAAATATACACCATGCATCTGGAAAGCAGTCCAGTTATGGACAAGTGTCAGTTAAAAGATGACACATACACGTGTATGACCCTATATAAGCTAAAAAGCTTATACACGAGAGTTGGCATAAAAATCGAAACCGAATCGAACCGACCAATTTCATGAACCGTCCCAAGACTGCCAATCTTGATTACATCACATATAGTTCAGTTGATTTCACAACCGTGCATCACATATCTTATTGGAAGTTCATGAAGAATTTTTGCATGACTGAGCTTCTCGGCAGAAGAACCCTGGAACAGCCCCGACCGATTAGAGAAGAAAAAAAAAGCAGTTTCTAAAGCGAATGCTGAAGAAAGTTGAGGCCAGAAAGGCTGTGAACGTTGGAGGGGAGCTTATGAGGTTGATAAATAATATAATATCGAGGATGGATTTTAGGACAGAGGTGTTCTGAAAACCGAAATGTTAAACCAAACCGAACTAATCGATTCGATTCGGTTTGATTTTTCTGTTTACATTTGGTTCTGAAAATTATGAATCGATAAGTTTTCAGTTCGGTTTGATTCACTCTAAATCGAAGAGAAACTAGTTATGTCCATCTCTACTTATACATAATAGGGTCGATTGAGAGAATTCACTGTTGACTAAGTACAATTAGAGTATACGCATACAACATCCATTACTCTAATTAACAACACACTTGTAATTATAAAGAGGAATGGAAGATCCTAACCAAATACTACGTACGTGCATGCTCAAGTTGCAGAAAACTTCCAACGCAAAGCCCAAGATCTAATTGGACTTTATATAGGCTAGGCCCAACAAATTAAAGGTAACGAACATTCTTTCTCAATCCCACTTTTACTGCACACAATATAAAAGATTGAAATTCATATTTTCTGTCTTTTTGTTTGGTCTGTAACTTAATAAAATAATGGATCCCTCATTAAAAATTGACTATATGTATAATTATTTCATTTAATTATATTATTTATAATTTACATATTTTTATAAATATTAAAATATTTTTATTTACATCTATATTAAATTGTAAATAGAAATTTGAACATATTTATTAAAAAATTAAAAATAAATAAATTAAAACTTAAATGGGTAATGAAGAGAGAATGATGATTTTACATAATCTACGTCTCTTCCCTTAATAAAAAACGGGTATTAAATTTTCCATGTCTCCATCCCCGACATTAATTTGTTCAATATTTCATCCTCAATCCCCTCCCTAATTGAGGAAGGTTCCCGAAAGCCCTCTTCCCCTTGGGGATTTCTGCCATCCCTACAAGTTTATAGGCTAGGTAATTACAACAAGATCCCTAATGTATTATTTAATTGAAGTAACTACATTGTCTATCCATTTTTGTTAAATAAGTCCTCAACCCTATTAAAATGACTGAAATACCCAACATGGACCTAAATGTATTTGCTTATTTATTTCCTCAAAAAAGGTAATTTCATAATATTTTGGGAAAAAAAAAACACATTTCATAAAAAAAATAAATACGTCTTTTTATTTCCGAAAATAGACATATGTGTAGATACGTATTTTTACATATGCCTCATGATGAGTCTCTTATGGGAACACCTAGTAAAGTTTGGGAAGGTTGTAATGTCTAATGCTGTAAGGGAAAGAAACTCCAAAAAACTCCATAAGAACAAGCCAAATCCAAATCACCTATATCCAAATCCGGCCGGACATAATCACCAAATCCGACCAGACATACACACCAAATTCGGCCGGAGAAATCCAAGTTAAACCAAATATGCGTGTTTCTAAAATTGTAGAACGACTTGATCTTCTCTTTCCTTATTAACCAATTTTCATAAATCGGCCATATTCCATAATAGTTATTTTCCTTATTTCACCACTTTCCATAACAATTTGCTTTCTTTGTTAAGAATGATCTTTTCAAAAATAATTGCATTCTCAAACCTTATAAGAACAGCAAAGACAGTAAACGTACGAAGGGTTTTTTTGGAAGAATAGCACACACAGACTAACACTTGCACAAAAACACGGACATAACTTAAAAACAAACACACAAGCAATAGAATACTCAAAACACAGTAACCCCAGAATCCTCTCCAGCAAGAGATCTATCAACCTACTTAGACTTTCATAGGCGTTTATGAGCCAACAATATAAAATGTAACGACCTAAGGGCACATTAATTCTCATTCAACTTCTTTTATGTTTCTGATCTAAAGTTGTATATCCGGTCGGACATACAATTATCGCACAATAACCCGCGCCGTATAACTGGCTACATCCAATCGTGTACACCCGTTTCTCTATGGTATATATGATGGAAATCCGGATGTAGATTTCGTAGTCGAATTTAAATGCAATGTAGTATGGTTTGCACTCGGGATATAACTCCATATACCATTTATCATTATTATTGTTATATGACCATTTTGTTTGTCTTATCACCGTGTTGCTATTACCGATATATGGTTACTAGTTTCAAGCATACCATGACATATCCTTGTTATTTGATCTCAAGCATACTTCTGCGTTCTAGGTTTTTTTATTTACGCAGTAAATCCGGCCAGATATCAAACATGTCTGGTCGGATATAGAATGCTCATATATATCCGACCGGATCCAAAATATATCTGGCCGAGTTTGTTTTATTCATTATTTATTCTGTTTTATTATTGCTTTCATGAGTGTTTGGCTACTGCATGAAATATAAACTGTCTTATGTGATTATATGCAATATAAATTATTCATGTGTGATTTATGCATTTAAAGACATGTGGATCCTCTTTTAAGCGTGGATATTATACCGGCATCAGTAATGGACTATTCCGAACCCAAACGGGTTTAAGGTAAGACCTTGTGAATGGTGTAGTGCGGCCTCAAATTATTCTCATTGTCTTATATTGGGTGCCAACTCCTTTATTCTTCGGTTAGTCCTCGTGGACTAATTCGTACTCTCTACGAGCTGCGACCTCAACAATGTACTGGTCGCCAATGTCATAGGCATAGCGATAAACCCCGTTTCGCTCCTATAATATGTATATCAAAATTTATTAAAATTTTATATATATATATATATATTATGTTGTCAAATTAAAATGTTAAAATTTTTGTTCTCTTTCTCTTAATTCTAAAAATATATATATATTTTTTTAATGAAATTTTAGGGGTTTATCTGTGTATTATACGAAATTTTGAAATGTATGTATTCTTCTAATAAATTTTGAGGGTACATAAGTCTATTTTCAAAATTAAAAAGGTCTGTTTGTCTATTTTATAGAATCCCGAGGATGTCTATGTCATTTTCCCAAAAAAATTTGTTGCTTTTTTGGAGATTTTCGTTGGATCATCAGCAAATCACTGACTTAAGTCAAAACAAAACCCAGTTTCGACCCTTTTGGGCTCAGCAAATAAATGCTTAAAGCCACTTCTCTATTTCTGTTTTCTCGGACTCTGCAACTCTCTCAGGCCAGGTCTCGCCATTTTCTCCCCCTCTCTTATTCAGAATTTATTGTTTGTTTGTAATTTATTGTACTGGCTTTGCTCGTTTAGTTGGTTTAACCTTTTTGCTTGCGGCATTTTGTTCAATTGTTGCTGGTTTTATTTAATTGACTGTGAATGATCTATTGGGAACTCTATTGCTTCATCATTTTGCCACATGGGCATCCTATAGTTTTGTTGGTAATGAGTTTTGTTTTGTTTTTTGTTTTTTGTTTTCCAATTTTCCGGTCTTTGATGAACAGGTATTGGAAGAGAATTGTCAAAAGCCCAGAAATTTAAGCCATTTGGGTATCTAGTTTTGTTGGTATATATCATTAAAATTACGTTTGAGATTTGATCGATAATAGTATAGTAGAAGATGGCGGTTTGTATGTCTTCATGTTTTACGCCTTCTGATACTCGAACAATGGGGGTACTGACTGGTTTTGGAGGGAGGGTATCAATGGAGAATCACCTGGGCAGATTTAATTGTTTGAAAATGTCTGATAACAAGAATGGGTATTTGGGTGCTGGTCAAAAGTCAACTTTGACTCAATTTAGATGTTCAGAAAACTCTCAGAGTGTCAGTTCGTATCACAACAAAGACCCATTTCTGAATCTGCACCCGGAAGTTTCATTGCTGCGAGGAGAGGGAAAAAATAAAATAAGCAACCCAAGAAAGGATAGTTCTAGTGGAAGTGTCATTGAGAGAGTGGAAGAAGCATCTAGTCCAAGTAATTACAATGAAGCGAAAATCAAAGTTATTGGGGTCGGCGGTGGTGGGTCAAATGCAGTTAATCGGATGATAGAGAGTGCAATGAAGGGTGTGGAGTTCTGGATTGTCAATACCGATATTCAAGCCATGAGGATGTCGCCTGTTTTTCCCGAGAATCGTTTACAAATTGGTCAGGAGCTAACTAGGGGGCTTGGTGCTGGTGGGAACCCAGATATTGGCATGAATGCAGCCAGAGAAAGCAAAGAATCAATAGAAGAGGCACTTTATGGTGCTGACATGGTATTTGTTACGGTATGTATGACATCTTCGTGGAGAGTTCAATTTTCCAGCCTCCAGGGAAACTGTTATCTGCTATCACTATTAATTTTCTTTTTGTTAGTGTATTCTGGTCTGTAACTCCTGACTAGGGGATAGCCATGTCTTGATCTTTTGTCCATTTTTAGCTTTACTTTATTCTTTTACCTGAATCTCTTAAGTTTCTATTTGCAGGCTGGAATGGGTGGGGGAACTGGCACTGGCGGGGCTCCAGTGATTGCAGGAGTTGCAAAGTCAATGGGTATATTGACTGTGGGTATTGTTACAACCCCTTTTTCTTTTGAGGGACGAAGAAGGGCAGTTCAAGCCCAGGAAGGAATTGCATCTCTAAGAGACAATGTTGATACACTGATTGTGATTCCAAATGACAAGTTATTGACTGCAGTTTCCCAGTCCACCCCTGTAACAGATGCATTTAATCTAGCTGATGATATTCTTCGTCAAGGTGTTCGTGGTATCTCTGATATAATTACGGTATGGAAGCTATAACAACTTGTTATGGGAAGATCATAATCAACATTCTCCTTTCTTGATAAGTTTTATGGAGTTTCAACTTTTTGTGAAATAGATCTGATATTCTGTTAATACTCTCCAATCAAATGAATAGATCCTTTCTTGTTATTTTCGTGTCATCCAAAGAAATGAGTCAAGACCTATAGCTTCACCATCCAAAGAATTTTTTCTCTATTTGACCTTCACCAATTTTGAGACGATACTTCAAATGGCTTGATTTGCCAAATTTATTTAGGTTATAGACACAGAAATTAAACAAACCAATGAAATTAAGGATAGTTTTGGAAAATTGCGAAATGAAATACAAATTTCTGATTTGAACAGAAATTTTGGACATCCCAACGCAGAAAGGTCCACAAAACTTATGTCGTTGAACTAGTAGTTTGGTGTTGACAGTAGGAACTACTTCTTTTGCATTCTAATTAGTGGTGTCTTTCCTTCTTCACAGATTCCAGGGCTCGTAAATGTGGATTTTGCTGATGTACGAGCTATAATGGCAAATGCAGGCTCTTCATTGATGGGAATAGGAACAGCAACCGGTAATTTTAAGCTACTTTGTCACAATGATGTAGAATTGTGGTATTATCTTAGATTTTTAATATTGATATAAACTTTACAAAGACCAAAATTACCATTTTCTGTCTCCCGAAATAAAAAATAAAAATGATTGAAAGCTTTAACCATATTCAATAATGGATATAGCAGCTTTTTCTCATGACAAACAATAGAAGAGGTGAACTATGGCAGTCCTCTTGTGGCATGACATGGATTGCCAACTTGTGATGGCTTAACTTATTCAAGAAAAGTATTGGAGTTAATTTCCTTCTAACCCAGTTTTCAGATAATCACGTGGGAATCCGATCCACTATTTTGTAGCAGTTTGTTCCATGTTTTCCATGCATGCAAGAGGCGATATTCAGTGGATATATAGATGCTAAATGAACAATCTGCACGTCTTTTCAGGATAGTTTTTGTGAAATATGAATTTGTAGTGCTGAACGAAGTATATATATAGCATTTAAACCTGAATGAAGTAGATATATAGCATTTAAACCACAGTCAAGTGTGAAAGGAATCTGCATGGCAAGTTACATCAGCATTCTACATTCACTACAAGAGATTTTGTTGATTAATGTTAAATTTTCTTTAGTTGATGTTGCATGAAAACATTATTGTACAAACTGGAATAAAGCACTTGAAATTTATTTGTAAGCTGGTGTGGAACAGTTCATCATTTTTCCTTTTCTTGAGATTGAACTGTCACATTTCTTTGTTCTATGATGTCACTCCATTTTATTGCCTAAGGCTGCCTCTTAAGTATTAGGCTACTTAGATCCAAAATTGATTCTCACTTTCTAATCAAGTCCACAGACATAATACTTTAAAGTTACTTTGTGGTGCTTGCTTTTGTGTAGGGAAGACGAGGGCCAGAGATGCTGCATTAAATGCCATCCAATCACCTTTACTGGATATTGGTATAGAGAGAGCTACTGGAATTGTGTGGAACATTACTGGTGGTAGTGATTTAACCTTGTTTGAGGTCTCTCTCTCTGCTTTGTGTTTGTCTGTGTTTATTCTTGTCACAGACTTTACCATTATTTATATCTTCTTCTATGCTGCAAACTTGCTTTGGCATCTATTGAACACAGCCTCATACACTCAAAATTCTGAGTTGCATAAAGCTGACCTCTTGTAGGCAATACAATTATATGCCCAAGGGCTACCCCACCATCATATTAGGGAGTACTTATTTGCGGAGGGTATCCATTCAACCCCTACCCACTAATTTGTTATCGGAGTTTCTTTAACATCCATGTCATGGTCGATCTAAATGTACTTTTTTGCTTATAAGTTTTAATCTGTGTTGATATCCCAGAAATTATGTTGCTCTTATGTTTGTTTTGCACAGTTATTTACTGTAGTTGTGCTGAATCCTAATTCTCATTAAACTAATCTGTTAGAGAGACAATCTGAAATATTCTCATCATACCCATCGAGTCATTTCAAAGTAATCTGTGTAAAAGACACCAAAAGCGGCTCTTATATGGCTCAACTGTCTTGATTTGCCCTAAAATATATTCTTTTTTTCAACTCTTTCAGATCCTTAGAATGTTATGGGAGTGATATATAACTTTGTAAGCTTCAGCTTTGTTTTGAGAATTTCAGGTAAATGCTGCAGCAGAAGTTATATATGATCTTGTGGATCCAACCGCAAATTTAATATTTGGAGCAGTGATAGATCCATCACTTAGCGGTCAAGTAAGTTGTTCCCTGGGCTTTTTCTAAATGAATATCATGCTCATTCTGCAGTAGTTTCCTGGTAGAGCTTTAGTTTCAAGCATATTTTTTGTCAATCCGTTAAAGCAAAAGATCTGTTAAACTACCCTAATATGTTGAAGTGAAGGTTTATCAGATGGTAGTGGTAGTTGGTACTATTTTTATTTTCATTTTATCCTTTTTTCATAGGTAAGTATTACTCTGATTGCAACTGGTTTCAAACGCCAAGAAGAAAGTGAAGGCAGGCCTCTTCAGGTATTGCTCAATCAGCTCTGTTTTGCTCTTACCTTTTCTCATTCACTCTGCCAATCTTGAGTGGGTTATTGTCAAAATGCAGGCAAGTCAGCTAGCACAGGGAGATGCTGGCTTTGGAACCAACAGACGACCTTCCTCTCTCTCTGAAGGTGGGTCAGTGGAGATCCCCGAGTTCCTGAAGAAGAAAGGGCGATCACGCTTTCCAAGAGCTTGATTATATAAATCCATGAGGTTCTGTTTCGCTTCAACTTACCTCAGCCTTACATACCACTCTTGTTAGTACTTTTTAGCTGTCAGATAGCGAGTCTGGTTGTTCACAATAGTAGGGTTTCATACTAGGTTGTAGATTTGTTTTATGCTCTATATCACTGACTACTATAAAATATATTTGTTATATTTTCCCAAGAATTTCAATAAGTTTGAGAAGTTTTCAAGCTAGAGGTTGTGTTAGCAGCATATTTGAATAAACTCAAGTGATCCTGTACAGAGTCCAGTCGGATTAGGGGGGAAAAACTAGTGTTGGAAGCGTTTGGCCATTAATGTTTGAAGTTGAACCTCTTATGTTTATTCAGTGTTTATGGGACCTTATTTTAAACTCATTTGGGTAGTATCGTCTCTTTTCTGTTGATTCAAACTAAAAATGAGGTTTGTGATGTGATATTGGACAATTTTGAGCCATAATAGAGCCCTTTAACATTACGCCTATAGAACTATGAAGCCAATTGGTTGACCACCATTTGAGTCCGAATTCTGAAAGACGTAGGAATTGGTTGGCCGCCATTTGAGTTGGATTTCTGAGAGAAATGGGAGGATAGAAAGTTATTTTATTTAAAAAAACCTATAAAAAAAAATAGTATTGACGAATAATTTCATAGAAGAGCCCAACCTCTTTCTTTTCTCAGCAAATATAAGGACAGCATACGGCAGAATTACAACGGGACATATGGTTATTGACTAGCTTCCTTGTCCATTTGTTCTGCATTAGTTAAGTATGAAATTAGTTGGTGGTTTATTAATCCTCGCACACTTTTTCCTTACAAGTCGATTTTTAAAAATGAGTTATATCCATAGGTTTGTAAAAGTTGGTATTATAGTCAATATCATGTCTCCCAATTATAATTATGCGGCCGGGATTGACGTCGGTATTGCAGGAATATTATGATCAATTTGTTCCATATTGACTAATCATGTGATTGACTTGTAGTTTATTAATCCTTAAACACTCTTTCCTTAATAAATTCTACCCATGAATTTGTAATACTTTCATGTATTAATTATTATTTTTTTTCCCTCGTTTTTTCTTGTAAAAAGGACAGGGGTCAATAAACACAATTTGATTTTTTAGTCCTTGCATTTTTTTAGGATTTGAACATGAGTGGTCAGTTAAAGAAGTTGTTTCACTTTCACACACTCGCCAAAGTTGTGGAACATGAGAAACTCAAGCTTGAGTCTGACAAAACCTTTTTTTTTCCCAACAAATATGAAGGGCAAAATCCCCCAAGAGAGAATGACAAGTCAACATTGAGGACTTTTTTTACCGAAACGACTTGTTCCCAATAAAGAACTGGGGCTCCTATTGAGAAGTATCTGTTTAAATGAAAACTTCCAATGTTTCATGTTTGTAAGGTTGTTTAGAGGGGGGAAATAATAAAAATATTTGTTGAAATTAAGTAAAATCTCTTCCGATATTTTAAAATTAAACGAAACTGTATTATAATTATTTTGGTTCTTATTATAAAGTATGAGATAGATATGACAATTAGGACGTTCCATCATGAACTGATCTCGTTTGGTCCCGTCTTATCTTGATTATGATTTAAGATGAAAAATCATCTCGAATCCTGATCAATTTTTTGAATTGAGATAAAAAATCATTCCGAATTTCGAATTAAATGATTAGGGATCTCAAATCTTGTTCGGAATTTGAGATTTTTTAGATAAAAATTCTAAATTTTTAAACATGGGGTTTATTTAATTTTAAAAATATGATAGGATTTCACTTAATTTTATCAAATATTCGGGGAGAATTTTGCTCATTTTCCCTTGTTTAGTGGGTTTATTCGTTTAATTTCACAAGTGAGATTATATTGATCAATTATCAAAATCAATGGATGTCAACATTTTTGAGAAAATTTTAGGATTTTAAAGAAATAGCCCTAATAAAAACATTTGTGGAGAGGAGCAGGTTTGTTAAATTTGTGAACAATTGGAGAGTTATGACATGACATGACTTGATGCATATAGAACCGGAATAGAAAACATACCCACGTGGGTGCCCTACCTCACCAACTAACATCATCAATAAAGATTAATAAATTTTTGTTGACCCATTTAAATAGATATTTATTTAAATTTCTGAATTTCAATGAGCCGTTACAAGGCCTCCAGTGTTACATCGTCAGAATATTCTGTTAATTCGTCCTTTTTTGTGGTAATCAGTGTTCGGGTCGATTAATTTTCAGGTTTTTTTTTTTTTTTTTTTTTTTTTTTAACGTTTTCAGAATTTTTCAACACCAATTAAGATAAGTCACTAGCTTATTAGGAAGATATTCCAACTTAAATACAAAGTTAGAATATTTCAATAATGGAGGAGACTCCAGTTATAAATAGAGATCTTACTGAGAATGGTTGTTTTCAAAACCACATTTCCTTTGAGTGACGTGTAAACTAACTCCCCATTCATTTTCTTTGCTTAATTCCCACACATATGAGAGGAAAGTGACTTACATGGGACAGTCGTGATTCATACCCCCCGCTCAATAAATATGTGATTTATATATATATTTGTTTTGAAAATGATGATTGTCATATATTGATTGAATGGTACTATAAAAACCGTTCTATATAAACTTTTCTCACATAAGAGAGAGAGCCTAAAGCAACCAAATACAATACACTCCAAGAAGTAATGCAGCCTAATGAATCTATTAATCCTTATCATTCCTGCAATACCCAGATGAAGCCTCAGCCAAAAAACCAATCTTTGGAACTTGATCATCAATGTCAAAGCAATGAAATTAATAGGACTAAGCATATGCAGAGCTTCTTCTCTTCAGAAACTTGTGACCCTGTCCCTCATCATAACCAAGAGTTATGTGAAAAACCTGATGAGGAGGATAATATTAATGCACGTGATAGGCTGAAGAGGCACCGGATAGAAGTGGCGGGTCGGGTTTGGATACCGGATATATGGGGCCAAGAAGAAATGCTCAAGGACTGGATTGATTGTTCAGCTTTTGATGCTTCCTTGTTTCCCAGTGGCTTCATGTCAGCTCGTACTGCTTTGGTTCAAGAAGGAAGACGAGCTAATTCTGGTGGATTAAGATTACACAACAGGTGTTAATTTTTCTTTTTTTTTAAAAAAAAAAGAAAAAAAAAATGACACCACTACTCTACAAATTATCATAATATATAATATATTTTAGTTTCCTATAATTTTAAAATTATAAGTTTTATTCCCTAGGATTTTGACTGTTAAATATTTTGTTAATAATTAAGTTATTTTCTAATACAATTGTGAAACAATTTTTTACTGTTTTTGAATGATTTTTGGAGTATTGGAGTTATTTAACATTAATTAGATAAAAAATAACTCAAAATTAATTAAAAAAAACTTAACGCCAGGGACTAAAGTTTCTATTTTTAAAACTATAGCGATAAAAATATCATTATAGCAATCTGTAAGATAATTTGGTATAAATTTTTTCTTTTTAGAGAAAATAACACTCAATTATCCTATAAATTGCCATAACGATATTTCAATCCTTATAATTTTGAAAATATAAGTTTTAATACATGAAGTTAAATATTTTATGTTAATTTTGAATTATTTTTCATCTTATTAGTGATAAATATTTTGGATATCCCAAAAACTGAAATTTATTTTAAAATTATATAAAAAAGATAACTCAATTAAGAAAAAAAATTAATGATAGGATTTAAAACTTATATTTTCCAAAATTATAGGGACTAAAATTTATATTTCTAAAATTATATAAATTAAAATATTATTATAACAATTTGGTGAGTATACTGTCATTTCCCTTCTTTTTATAGGATCTCATTTTGTTGTTTTAAATAAATCACCATTATGAGCTTATTTAATAATGTTTCTTGATATTGGAAACGGAATATATTTACTTAGTTTGATTAATTTGATTAGAGGGATTAATTATTTTACAGGGATTAATCTGAAATTAGACTTCATTGACATTGAGTATATGAGCATGGATGGCTGATTTTCATGTATTGATTTTGTTTTTGAGCCGCTTCATTTGGATTTTGTCACCAAAACCTATGGTACACATGGGCTGGAATTTGTGCGACCAAAGTCATTAATATTAAATATTGTTCCATAAAATATTATAATTTCTATTTTTTTTTTTCATTTTTAGAAACGATAGGCGATGGGGATGGCAAAGCTAAATTGATTTTTGTTGTCTCCTAGACTAATCATATTCAAACACGGGCAGTCAGTTAAAAAAAAATTAATTGTATCACATCCAACTTATATTATAGTTCCTACCAATTAAACTAGCTGTGACGTATGTATGGTAATTATTAATTGTTTATGTCGAATGGTAAGATTGAGAATTATCCATATTGAATAAACCTCCCCCAACGAGTAGATTTATTTGGTTGTGAGAACCGCACAAACTGCAAGAGACAAACAAATACAAATACATGGTTTAATGTGTTTGGCGAAAAATGACTACAGCCTACGTTTACGGGAGAAAATGAGATGATTCATTGACCTCGGAGTGAATACCGACCCGAACTTCTAACAATGAAATAAGACAGCGTTACAACCTAATAACTCATCGGATAATAACTAACTCGATCTACCTCTCACAATGTGGTTGGATACATGACTCACTTTCTCTCTCTCTATCACTAGCTTCTTTCTAGTATTTTTACTCTCAAATTACATAGTGAAATATGAAATTTGCTGACTCACAATTTGTCAACCCCAACTACAGTGACTTTAATCATTTTATATTGTTCCCAAAACCCCTTTACAACCGATCCTGATGTCACCTTACATCACTTAGTCATCATTAACCCTTTAGTCACTGCTTCCACCGCTTTTTCCTAACAACTTACATGCCAGTTGTTCTGCCAATGCACCGGCCTATGACTACTGGTAGGACTCACGCCTTCATGTGAATTGTAGCTTTATTATTTTCATCATTAGTCTTCTAGATGCACTCTTTTTCAGGTAGAGCATATGTCATACTGCTTGAACTGGTCGAACATGACTTCATCAAAGCTCATTGGGTCAGGTTCTTCATATCGTACAAATGAAACCCCCCGTGTCAGGGTACCTAAACATACGGAGCATCATCAATCCATACTTCAATGTGGTCGGTCGGGACCATCATTGTTTTTTTATCCACAAAAACTCTCCTTGGGGAAAGCGTCTAACTGCATATCGAGGTACATACCCTTCTCCAATATTTCCTTTGCTTTTGGACCCTTAGGCCTTTCAAACCACTTGGGGCGGGTAATACAATAACTAGCTTTGACCCTCCTCAAGGAGAGTGCTGTAAAACCACCATTAATAGTTTATAATTACTTTTTTGAGGTGACACAAATATATGAGCGATACTAGTAGTGGTTTGCCCATGCCTAAGGCATGATGCCGATTACATAATTTTCTCTATTTTCTTAAAAAAAATTAATATAATATACTTAACCCACTAATAATTAATATTATCGGGAAAAAATAGTTAGTAATTTTTTTTATTTTTGGCTTTCTCATGCTTATGATCTCTTTAAAATCACATGATTTATATCTTAACATGCTCATCTACAAGTAGAGATAGTGAGTTCCATACAATTAAAACTAATTGACCCAACAAATAAGTTATAAGAACTTATATCATCCAGCTTAAGTTTATATATTATGTTGTAGACGTTCTTCTTCTTCTTCTTTGATCATGAACAAGTTCCCCAGGAATTGGACCTCTAATGATAGTTCTCGTATAAGCTGTCAGATCAAAGGTTTGTGTTGAAACACGTTGTGATAGGTCTTGCTTCGATTGATGTGTAGTCAATAAATGGACCTAAAGATTTTGACTTGTGTTTAGGCTTTGTTAGCAATAATGTTAATTTAAGGGTTTGATTAATAGCATCCTTTTATTATGGCTCAATGTGGGTCGTCATATGAAAGGCACGTAAATGCTTCATATCTGATTTATTGTACTTGAGAAGAGGTCAAAATTTGTAGGCAGTGTAGTTTCAATAGCCAATTGTCAAATTGCATCCCGATCACTTCTTCGCTTATTAATGCTGTCTACTTTCATATAATGCATGTTGCAGCTGAATATGCATCGTAGAGAGGGAGACAAAAGTAGATATTGAGCCAACAATGTGTATACTTTATTAGCCAACAATGTGTATGTATTTAAAAATCAATCATTTATCAAGAAAAAAAGTTAAATAATCATAAAGTTGAGAGAGATGACAAAAGTCTCTAGAGAAGAAGAAGAAAAGATGAAGAAAAGATGAAAAAAAATGAGTTTTTATGTAAATCGAACATAAAAAATTAGAAATTTGCAATTATTCTATCAAAGATCGGCGAATTTCAACTGAAAAATAAATTAATAAATTTTAGCCAAATCACTACAACAATTATGGCTTTTAGCGTCTAATCATTTAGTGTCGAAACAACTTTCGACGCAAAAAATCAATTTTTAATATTTGATGCCAAATATCCAGATTTTAGCGAAGAAAAATGATTTTCAACGCCAAATATTCAACTTTTTTCGTCCAATTCACATATCGACACTAACAGTATGACTTATAGCGTCGAAAATTATTCGACGCTAAATTATTTTAACTATTCCAATAATTTTTGTCGTCGACATAAAATTGCGACGCTAAATGTTATACTTTTAGCGTCAAAAATATTATTCGACGCCAAAAACTAGAAATTTAGCGTCGACGAAGTAGCGTCGCTAAAGGTTTATGAAGATTCCACTGACAATCCTTTAATCTTTAGCGTTTAAATTTAAGTCGACGCTAAAAATCGGACATTTAGCGTCGAATCTCCTATTTTGAAGCCAAAAATCAGACAATTAGCGTCAAATTTAATGTTTCGACGCTAAAGATAGATTAAAATACAGAATGCCACCAACCCTTCTCCCCCTCTGTTTTTTTCTCTCATTCTCTTCATTTTCATCCTCTGAAATCTGAGAATTTCTCATCTGCAACCTCACAACTCTCCTACAAATTTTCAATAAAATTGTAATCAATTTTCCATAAGGTAAATCTTCTTTCATATTTCTTTATTATTTTCAATTTTTATGATTATGTTGATTATATACTTTTTGTTAGTGGTTTATGATTCATATATGTAGATTAAGTTAATTAATTAACAAAATAGAATTTTGTTAATAAACAACCAAGTGCAAAATGGTCAATTGGACTCGTCATCCTCGTTGGTTTCTTTGGCTTATGGGCCTCAAAAGCAGGCTTATGAATACAGTGGATGCATTGTCAATGGAGTTAGATTTCATACCGAACAGCGAGATGTTACTCATGTGACTCAGAATTATGGAATTGTAGTCCAAGGAGTACACGGCTCAGATATTATTGACTTCTACGGAGTGTTGCAATCAGTCATTGAGTTGATATACAGACCCAGACAACATATTGAGCTATTCGAATGCCAGTGGTTTGACACAAATGCCAGAAAGAGGAGAATTCAAGTTAGTAATCATCTAACGTCAATTAATGTTCAACGTTTTTGGTACAAGAATGATCCATACATTTTTTGTACCCAAGCACGTTCAGTGATATATATATTTGATCCAAAGTTAGGAAATGGATGGATGGTGGTAGAAAAGTTACAACATAGGGACATTTGGGACACGCATGAGAAAGATAGTGTTGACATATCAGATTAAACACAAGAAGTCTCCGGCAACTTCGAAGTTCCTGAACAGATATTTTATGTACCAACTGTCACCGTTCCTGAAAATATCACATTAACTCGAGATAATACAGACGTTAAGATAATTCCTCATTCTGAAGTTAGCGTAGAAGTAGCAAGTGAAGAAGAATTTGACACTGAAGATGACTTCGAGTCCAATCACGAATCCTCAAATACCGAAGATAATAGTGATTAATGAAGTTAGTGTATGATGTGATTGATGAATAATTTTTATTATTATAATGTATGGTTGTTGTTTTGAATTATTATTTAAATATGGTTGAAAGATTGTCGTAATTATTAATTGTATAATTATCATATTATTGTTATTATTATTATTAATGGTAGCAAGTTAGCGTCGAAATAGAATAGTCGACGCTAAATGTTAGGCATTTAGCGTCGAAATAATAATCGACGCTAAATGTTAGACATTTAGAGTCGAAATAATAATCGACGCTAAATGTTATACATTTAGCGTTGAATACTCTTATCAACGATAAATGTTATACATTTAGCGTCGATGTTATATAATTCGACGCTAACTAAAAAAATTAAATTTCCCCAAAAAATAACCCTAATTTTTTAATAAGCCGCCAACATTTTAGCGTCGAATTATTAGACGCTAAAAGCAAATAATTTCGACCCTAAATGTCCCTTAAATCCCTAAAACCAGTGTCTTCTTCTTTCTAGGCTCAGACGACCAAAAACAACCCTCTCAATTTCTTCTTCTTCTTTCTCGGCTCAAACCACTCTCTTCTTCATCAAATTCATCGACTTTACAAGTAAGTCTCATTGCATGTTCATTTTCAAAATAATTTCAATAAATTATGAGAATATGTTTTGAATTTTGAGGTATTCCCACAGATGCCTATTTGTTTTTCTTTCACTTTGATAATCAAATGAAAGTCCGAGAATCTATAGTTGATCACTTTGTAACTAGGGATTTCGATTAGTAAATGTAATATTGAAGTTATAATTTCTGAGAGCTACTTGTAACGCTATCAATGAGCTTGTTTTGGTTTCAACTTTTCAAGTTTTTAAACCTCACACTGTATAGCTTGCTTATCAAGGTTTAGATTTGGATGCTATATCTTTAGTTTCTATTAGAATGCTTCTTTGAGTCTCCCATGAACCCATCCATTCTGTTGATTTGTGTTGGCCTTCATACTTTACTTGCAATCGTACGTGTTTCGAAGGGTGGAACAAATTGTTTATATGGGTCACAGACTTTGTTATTGGTATAGGACATTGTTCTAACAAGTTGACAGTTGATGTTTGTTGACTTTTCGGAGGTTTAAAGCAATGGCAGTTGAGTAAATTCACCCACTATAGCCGATGACCATGGATATCTTCATTGTTGTATTTTCTTCTCTTTTGAGTCCGTCCTTGCTCTCATAGACTCATTTGTTCATTCCTTTCCACTACTTGAAGTATGGTGCTTAAAATAATGTGACTGGCAAACTATTAAATACCAAACAGCAGCAGTTGTAGCTTTTTTTTCCCTTTTGTTGTTTGCTTATTTTGTAATGATTTTCTGCTTCAAATCTTTATACGCTTCCGCTGTTCTTTTTGGAAAACTTGTTATCCCATTAGTAACTTTTTAAATGATTTTTTTCCTGTAGCTCTCATGAACTATGAACCTCTGCAAGTCTGTCAGACTCTTATTCCTTCTCTTGCTTTTACTTTGTTGGCACTCTGATACTTCGTTCCTTCTCATTTTTGCTTTGTTATTATAGCTGACTTTCCAACCATCTTGAAATAAAGTATGTAGTTAAAAAGCCAAGTCTCTCCTCTCATTCATGTGTGTCTTGCTTGGACCATTTCATTTATGCAGTTCATACTATTTATTCATGATTCATGCATATAATAGGTTAGATCCAAGCCACCATAAGTGAGTTATTGTGATGGAAACCTGAAACTTTGTGTGTTTTTGCAGATGGCACCGGGCAATCGCAGACGGGCTAATGCGACTCCATCTACATCAGCAAGGACAACTGGCCCTAGTGGAGTATCTGCTAGCACAGGTGAGTCCAGTACAGCGAAGGGTCGAGAAAGCACCCGTGGCCTGGGGTTGGCTAAGTACTGTTGGAAAATGCTTATGAATAAGCATTTTGAGGCACAATTTCAAGCATGGTCCACTTCGTGTTAGTGGTTGTTATTGAATGATTCAGATACTCCTCCGTGAGCAGTTCGAAATGGTATATTCATATGCTTAAAATGGTGATTGGTGAATGAGAAATTGTTGCTCAAAGTCACCCATTGGTGTTGGAAAAATAAAGAAAAGTAAGCTTGTCCCATATGGGAAAGCTATAGAGGGAATATTATGCTTATATATGATTGCTCATATGTAGATGGGTAAGAGTTGTAAGGATAGAGGCTCTCTCTACGTGCGGGGGGGGGGGGGGGGTGCAAATCAAATCCGAATCAAGCTTGGCTCGCGTGTCCTGCGTACACGAATGCCGGACCAAATTGTGCGGGCCTGGCCCAGCCAATTTTTGCATGTCTCTTTAATTTTTCAAAGCCTTTAAAAAGTTCCATAACAGTTGAATTAATGACATTAATCAACTTGGTGGTTACAAGCAATAGAAGGTCTCCCATTCATGTGATTAATTGACATGTTAACTTCTTGTTATTAGAGAGGTGATTTTCGTTTTTTGCCAGACACACGAAAACAGAAATATTACACATAGCACAACCTCGTTTTTTTTTTCTTTGTTTTGGATCGGGTTTTAGTGGTGCCCATACTCGTTCGTTTTCTGTTGCATCCTGGGAAACAGATGTCCCGAGTTCTACTGCACCAAATTAAATTGTAATAAGTACGTTAAGGCTCACGGCCGTATCCGGATTGATATATCAGATGATGGACACAGTCAAGTCGGACAACATAATTCAACGTTTAATACAGCCATATGAGCTACAGCTCGATTTGAAGCTCCCCAAAACTACGTTTCTTGGAGAAAGATACCGTGGGAGACGAAAATCAACCAGCTATTCTCTTCGCTACTTGTGAGTTTCTGTACGGTATTAAGTTTTCGATATTTTTTGTTAGTTAACATTTTTATTTTATACTTATTTTACTCGGTTGCTATTAATGTAGGAGTGGTTCGACTTCGATCTGACCAAAGTGAATGTCCAACAATATATTGACTACCACATGGGGAAAAGTTATAAAGATTATAGGATAAAAGTCCTGAAACCAATATTCGACAAACATGGACCTTCAGATGCTCCACAACACAAGCTTGATTTTATAGAGGAGCAAGACTGGACATTCTTATGTGAGTTTTGGTCTAGCAAAAAACACGAGGTAAATTTTGAAATAAACGGAAATTTATAATTGTCTTTGTTTTCGGTACTTACAGTGTTGGTAAATGTAGGATAAATGTCACGCAAATGCGAAAAATCAAAGTCACTTGCGTTTTAACCACCGTGGAGGTTTGAAACCATTTATCCAACATCGTGCCGAACATTCTGAGGTAAATATATCATAACGTAAAATTTAACAGTTCATTGTTTTTACTAATGTGGAATAATATTGAATTTATTTTCTGTTTATAACAGAGTAGCACAGGTGAGGTGCAATCATTTCCAGATTTTTTCCGTGTGACGCATTACAATGAGAAAAACAAATGGATAAATGAAGAAGCCGAACGCTGCTATGTAAGTTTCAGTTTTTAAAATAAAATAATTAATATTATATATGTTAATTTTTTTTCTCAAATTATAATATTAACTTATTTTTTGAAACAGAACGAAATTATGGAACTCCAACATCAAACTCAGGAGACAGGGTCCGACCCGATACCAGATGAGCAATTGTCGCAATTGGTTTTCAAGAATCAGACAGCTTACAACGTTGGCCTTGGCATTCGTAAGAAGCCGACGTCATCTGCACGCAATACTGTTAATTCGGACAATGCCTCCTCTCTTCGAGACCAGTTAGTCACCACCCAAGATCAGCTAGCCACCACCCAAGACCAGCTAGCCACCACCCAAGACCGGCTAACCACCACCGAATATCAGCTAGTCACCACCCGAGACGAGCTGAAGAAGACTAAGGAGGAGCTACAACAGGTCAAGGTGAACCACGAAAAGAAGATGGAGCAGTTCGAACAGCAAATGCTGACTTTCTGCCAGATGTTGGAGGCCTCAATCAGTCAGGGTGCATCGGGCTCGAGCGTCCCCCATCACAATAGCAATAAATTTTATATTTGGTTTTGTATAAACATTTTGAACAAATAGTTTTAATATAATATGTATTTTTTCTAAAAAAAAATTCAATATAATAATTATTATAATATTTCGTAATTATGTTATTAATCATAATTTTTTTTCAATTAAATTAAATATTAAATTAATTATCTTAGACCAAAAAGAAGTAAATTAATAATTTTTTAAAAAAAAAACACATTTTTAACTATTTTCGTCGAAATAGTCGACGCTAAATGTATTTTTGGCGTCGACAGTTTCGACGCTAATAGTTAAAAAATTGCCGCTGTAAGTATAAAAATATTATATTTTTTTTAATATACTTTAGCGTCGAAACGTTTCGACGCTAAAAGGCAAGCTTTTAGCGTCGAATTATTTCGTCGCAAAATCGGACCTATAGCGTCAGAATATTTAAGTTAGCGTCGAAATAAATTGGACGTAAAATTGAGTTTTTAGCGTCGAATATCTTTGTTTCGATGCTAAAATTTATTATCGTCGACATTTCGGCGTCCAATTTTTGTATCTAATTAATTCGACGCTAATTCTCTTTTGCGTCGAAATTGTGGATTTTGGCGTCGATTATTTTCGACGCTAAAGGGTATAATTTTTGTAGTGAATTAAATCACTTCACTAACAATTAGTGATTAATCACCAATTAAATTGCCTAAATACTTTCTGTCTTTGTGTTGATATTCTCTTAAAAGAATTACGGCGTGAATCGAGTCCCTGAAATTGAAAACCCAGTAACAAAAATAAATAAACTAGCTGTGACGTAAGTATGATATTTAATTGTTTAAATTACTTTTTACATAGATGTTTAATTTTAGGGTTTGATTGTCAACAAGTGCTATCTCACTTAATTAAGACATCCTAACTTCATAAAGTAAGCTTTGAGATTATGCGTAAGCGGATAAAAAAATAATGTAATTATTAGTTTTAGATCCTGATTCTATAGCCTATAAATTTTGTTCTCAATTCTCATTGACTTCGAGTTTTATTTTCATCCACTTTGGATCCTAGTTAATGATGATCCACTAATTAAAATGTAGTTATTATATATATGATAAGGGGTATTCGGATTATCTTTTTATTTATAATGAAATAATGAAATATATAGATTTATAACTTCATTTTTTTTTAAATTAAAAAAAAAAAAAGGTTTTGACTAACAACATCCCTGCATCCTTTTATTATGACTCAATGTGGATCATCAAATGAATGTTACATGCTTCACATCTAATTTAAGAGTAATGATATACATATATTAATTTTTATTTAAAGTTTTTACACCAATTTCACTGTAACTACAGTGAACTATAGTAATTTACTGTAGTTACAGTGAGAGTGGTGTAGAAACTTTAAGTAAAAGTTTAAATATGTTTATCATTTTTACTAATTTAATGTACTTGAGAATAGTTCAAAATTTGTACTCAATGTGTGTGAAAAACGAGAAGCTGTTGATCCTTCCATGGAGTTTCAATAGAAATTGTCAAATGACATCCTGATCACTTCTTCGCTTATTAATGCTGTTACTTCATATAAATGTATAAGGATAATGATATATTTATAAATAATTATCTATAAAATAATTCATTGTAGTTATAGTGATTCATTGTAATTACAGTGAGAGAATAAAAATTACTTTATTGATAAATATTTGTAAGTTTAATATTTTTGTAACATGAATGCATAAGTCACTGTAGCTCTACTGTGAGAAAGTATGAATTACTTTAGAAATAAGTATTTGTATGTTTAAATTTTTATACCATGAATGTATTAAAGAGAGGGAGACAAAAAGTAGATTATGAGCCAACAATGTGTATACTTTTTTGCCAGTTTAATCGGAAATATATAGTAGATCATTCCAAGAACGATTTGAACTATTTGAGATTAATAAAAAAATATTCTTGAATTAATTGAAAATTGATGAGGAGTAGTAAAATTGACATTTCACATTACTCAAAATATAAAAAAAAAAAAATTAAAACTCAAATTTTAATATCTTCCAAAAAATATTCATTTATCATGACAAAAATGTTAAACAATCATAAAATTGAAAGAGATGACACAAATCTATCGAGAAGAAGAAAAATGAGGAAATGAAGAAAAAAGATTTTCTGAAAATCGAACGATATGTAAAAATCGAAAATCAGAGATTAACTACTAAAATTCAACTATTTTCACAAAAAAAAAAAAAAAAAAATCAATCTATAATTTTCAACGAAATGAGAAAACTGACAATTCGTTGAGAAAAAACTGATAAAGAATTAAAATGTAATGTAGACAAGACATGTGAAAATATGTGGCCTGATGTACAGTTTATTTTGATTTCCATCTCGTTAACTTCTCAACCTCCCCGTCTATCCAAGCCTCTGTATCTTCAGTCCAAACAAGTTTACAAGCCAAAGATGCGTCTTCTTCCACCACTCTTAATTTGATAAGAAAGTAAGAAACTCACCATCACAATTAGCTATCCAATGAGAGAAACAAGCACGTATCGATTATGGGTGTGCAAATTCAACCCGATTCGTGGGTCAATCCGTAACTCGAGTGGGTTGGTGCTGGTTAGGTTGGGTTGGCAAATTAATTCTACCCATTTGAGTAGAAATTTTCAATTCGTTGAGGTTTACGGATTGAGTTGGGTTGAAATTTTTTTAACCCAACCCAACCCACGTGTATTTATAATTTCTTTTTAACATATCTAACCTTAATAATATTATTATAAAAGAAACAAAACAAATATATATTATTTTTGCATTGTAATTAGTGTGATTAACATATATTAATTATGTATTTTTAATTTAATTATGTATTTAGATTATGAACTTAGTGAAATTGATTACGTGTGATGTTTTAACATTAATCATACTTTATTAATTTGTTATGTTACTATATTTTTAACATTTAAGTAATTCTATTTATGAATTATTTTAATATTTAATTTAAAATTATGTCAAAACCCAATCTACATAACCCAACGTGCAAATATAAGAATTAAATTGGATTAAATTATAATTTATTTACAGGTCAGGTTGGGTTAGATTCTTCCCGACCTGCACTGCTTGCAGATTGAGTAGGTTGTGTCCCAACCCGACCCTTGCCCTTAGTATCCATAAACTAAATGTGGGGGACACCACGCATTATTTGCATAACCAGTAGAAAATGCTTGAGAAACGAAATGCAGCTACAAAGGCAGTCTTAGTTACTGACTGTACCCAACACGCTCTCACCTTCTTTCTTTTTTCTATTTTTTTTTTTTTTTTTTATGTTAGAAATCATGCCGTCAAATCATTCATTCCGAACTTAAACGGTTGACCGGCGTAAACACACGCGTATAACGCAAGCGCACGTATCGTTCAAGTAGTATAAAAATATCGATCTCACGAGGACTTAATACCTAAGCTATTAATTTTATGAGGTCAAATGATTACTAGTATCTAACAGGTTGTTTGATTGATTTGAAATGATGATGATTCTAAATTTAAAAACAAGTAAATAAAATTATTCGAAAGTAGATTTAAGAAAATTCAATATTAAAAACTATCTAGGGTTGTGATTTCTTCCAATATCATTTTAAAGATGAAGTGGTTATCTTAAAGTTGGGTAATATATTGATTTATTAACCCGAAACACTAAATTATGTGAAAGCCTATGTCGATAGTCAGACACAAATACATAGTTTAACCCAATTGAACCATATGTCTATGTCAACCAAATTATCTGGATTCATTAAGTTTAAGTTCCAATTATGGCTACCCCGCCCGACAGGTATATGTCTATCCTGTAAGGAAATCTATTAAAGGGTTATCTATCCTCAAGGAAGATCGTGGGCTATTAAGTCCAAGGCTGAAACCTAAAATCTCTATGTCTAGTTCATTTTAGATTTACCAGATCAATTTTATTAGTGGCCAGTTAATAAAACACATTAAGATTAAGACTCAATAAATAAATCTTTATATTACCCAAACTATAATCTAACCCCTTATAAACCGGTGATATTAAAAGTCATCACAACCCCAGATAACTAATTTAGTTACAACACATAACTAGGGCTAGTAAAACTTAAAAAATAAAATACATAAAGTAAAAATATGGTAAAGTAAATACTGAAAAGTAAATTACAATAAAATAAAATGCTAAGGTAAAAGGAATTACTTTTACTACTACTAATTTAGATATCTCCCATAATATAATATATAAACTTGTGATAACATTACCAACCAGCCATATAGGCGGTATCCTGATTAAGTCAAATTAAGTCCAACCAGCCATTAAGGCGGAACAAAATAAACCTGCCATATAGGCGGTAAGAAAATTTAATTACCAACCGACCAATCTGGCGGTATCATTGATTAGTCAGGTTTAAAACCAGATTAAAATGAATTACCAACCGACCAATCTGGCGGTATCCATTTTAAGTCAATATTTTAAATAGTGAATATATTATATTTAAGGGAGATTAATCTAAATAGCAATAGTAAAAGAATTACCTTTCACCCTAGCTGGGGAAGTTGCCTCCTCATGGTGAATAGTAAAAACTGTAAAAAGTAAAGAAAGTAAATTACTATTATTATAGAACGTAATTAAAATTATTTACAAAACTAAAAACTAAAAGAAACTAGAGAGAGAAACTCCCTCTTTACATCAAAGAAGTGAGAGAGAATGGTACATCTAAATCTGAAATTTCGAGCTCTATTTATAGGCGTCAGTAGGGGTCCGGCGTCGCGACGCCAAGGCCTTTGGCGTCGCTACGCCAGCTTTGTCGACGTGGCACACTCTGGTTCGTCGGCTGCAGATCTGGATAAGGTGATAAAGTGACACGTGGCAAGGTGGTTGGGGCTCAATTATTGTGACACGTGGCGGCTTCTGATTGGTCGGCTCAGATTCTTATCCGCCACGTGTCAGATAAGGATAAGTCAGTCAATAATTGATGCTGACGTGGCAATTTGACTGTCGGCACCATAGAATTGCGACACGTGGCACGCTGTGATTGGTTGATGATGACGTGGCAGTTTGACTCGGTCAACCTGGTGATGTGGACGATGACGTGGCAATGAGGTGGAGTGACACGTGGCGATGGCGACTGTCGGCACCGTAGGATGATGACATGTGGCACATCGCATGTTAGCAGATCGGCTGTGATGATGAACGTGGCACGGCGCACGTTAGCAAAGTCAAATTTTCTCAGATTCTGATTTGTGGACCCGGCGCACGTTAGCACTTTTCGGCGCATGTTGGGGGTGTGATGAGTGGTAAATCTATCACTATTTCCCACTCATTTATCCTAATATTTTGTATAGTTTCTTGAGTGTTGTGAATATTTTGATGTGTTTTGTGTTATTTTGTAGATAAATAAAGTTTCAGGACATTCTGGAGGTGATTTGGGCCAAAACAGTGAAAATTGGACGAAAGGGCATTTTTGTAAATTGTCCGCGTCGCGACGCCAAGCTTTCAGCATCGCGACGCCTAACCTGCGCCGAACAGTGCTAACGTGCGCCGGGTCAACGGGTCAGAATTTGAGATGTTTGACTTTGCTAACATGCACTGTGACACGTGTCACCATCACAACCGATCTGCTAACATGTGCCGTGCCACGTGTCATCATCCTACGGTGCCGACAATCACAATTTCCACGTGTGCCACGTGTCATCATATGTCATCGCCACGTCATCAGTCAACAAGTCAAACTTTGCCACGCGTCATGGCACGTCATCATCCACGTCAGCAGGTCAACCGAGTCAACATGCCACGTCATCATCAGCCAATCACGAAGTGACACGTGTCGCAATCTTATGGTGCCGACAGTCGTCATCGCCACGTCAGCTTCATCATTGAGCTCTTAGCCGCCTCGCCACGTGTCGCCTTATTTTCTTATCCGAATCACCACGTGTCAAGCCGTCATTGTGCCACGCATCACTGTTCCAGCGTCGCGACGCTGAACCCTTCTAGCGTCGCGACGCCCGAGTCCTATCCGCGCCTATAAATAGAGCTCGAAATTTCAGATTTCATTTTACCATTCTCTCCTATTTCTTTGATGTAAATAGAGAGTTCTTCTCTCTCTAATTTTCGTTTTAATTTTTAGTTTTTAGTTTTGTAATAATTTTAATTACGTTTTGTAATATAGTAATTTACTTTCTTTACTTTTTACAGTTTTACTATTCACATGAGGAGGTAACTTCCCCAGCTAGGGTGAAAGGTAATTCTTTTACTATTGCTATTTAGATTAATCTCCCTTAAAAATAATATATTCACTATTTAAAACCTGACTAATAAAGGATACCGCTATATTGGTCGGTCAGTAATTTAATTTTAATCTGGTTTAAACCTGACTAATCAAGGATACCGCCAGATTGGTCGGTTGGTAATTTAATTTTGGTTCTGCCTTTATGGCTGGTTTATTTTGGTTCCGCCTTAATGGCTGGTTGGACTTAATTTGACTTAATCAGGATACTGCCAGATTGGTCGGTTGGTAATATTATCACAAGTTTATATATTATTTTATGGGAGATATCTAAATTAGTAGTAGTAAAAGTAATTCCTTTTACCTTAGCATTTATTTTATTGTAATTTACCTTTCAATATTTACTTTACCGCAATTACTTTTCAGCATTTTATGTCTTTTATTTTACCAGCCCTACCTATGTGTCGTAACTAAATTTGTATCTAGGGTTGTGATGTATTTCAATATCACCGGTTTATAAGGGGTTAGATTATAGTTTGGGTAATATAAAGATTTATTTATTGAGTCTTAATCTTAATACTTTTTAATTAACTGGCCATTAATTAAATCGACTAGATAAACTTAAAATGAACTAGACATAGGGATTTTAAGTTTAAGACCTCAGACCCAATAGCCCACGATCTTCCTTGAGGATAGATAACCCTTTAATAGATTTCCTTACAGGATAGGAATATACCTGTCGGGCGGGGGTAGCCATAATTGGAACTTAATCTTAATGAATTCAGGTAATTTGGTTGACATAGACATATGGTTCAATTGGGTTAAACTGGGTATTTGTGTCTGACCATCGACAGAGGCTCACACATAATTTAGTGTTCCAGGTTAATAAATCAATATATTACCCAACTTTAAGATAACCACTTCATCTTTAAAATGATATTGGAAGAAATCACAACTCTAGATAGTTTTTAATATTGAATTTTCTTAAAACCTATTTTCGACAATTTTATTTACTTGTTTTTAAATTTAGAATCGTCACCATTTCAAATCAATCAATCAACCTGTTAGATACTAGTAATCATTTGACCTCAGAAAATTAATAGATTAGATATTAAGTCCTCGTGGGATCGATATTTTTATACTACTTGAACGATACGTGCGCTTGCGTTATAAGTGTGTGTTTACGCCGGTCAATTCTGAATCTTGTTGTACAAAAGATATGATTTCATTTCTCAGTTTTGCTGTTCTGGCTGGTGGAAAATACTTTACAAGGAATTTGGTGGCTAGAGTGTTCCAAGTTGTGATGGAACTTACTGGTAGTGAATGTAGCCAAGCTTTTGCTCTGTCTTTCAAGGAATATGGAAAAACTCGCAGTCTCATTGCTTCTTCTGATGCTCTGTTGTAGTTGAAAGTGCCACAAACTTCCAGGAAGTTACTGATGTGAGCATTAGGATCTTCAGTTGCATTCCCCCCGAACTGAACTGACTGCTGAATCATCTGAATGCATGTTTTGATGTCACACGCATTTGCTGGAAATGGAGGAATTACAATACAAGAAATGAGGCCGTCGACCACCAGAATGGTTCTGTCTCGAATGAGAATTGGTGGTGCAACCTCCAAAGGTTCAGGTTCTATGTTGACTTAAGCTTCTTGGCCTTCTCACATTTCCCTTCTCAATTGTCTGATGGTTCTTTCAGTTTTCGGGTCAAGTGGTCGGAGTTCAAAGCTTCTGGTTCATCTCATGAAGTTTCTGAGAACCTGAAACACAAGAAAACAAAAACAATAAGTAAAAATAAATTAGATACAACTAACGTATCTAACCCTAAAACTAATAGTGAAAGATAAATAAGTCCCCGGCAACGGCGCCAAAAACTTGACCGGCGTAACACACACGTATAACGCAAGCGCACGTATCGTTCAAGTAGTATAAAAATATCGATCCCACGAGGACTTAATACCTAAGCTATTAATTTTATGAGGTCAAATGATTACTAGTATCTAACAGGTTATTTGATTGATTTGAAATTGTGATGATTCTAAATTTAAAAAGTAAATAAAATTATTCGAAAGTAGATTTAAGAAAATTCAATATTAAAAACTATCTAGGGTTGTGATTTCTTCCAATATCATTTTAAAGATGAAGTGGTTATCTTAAAGTTGGGTAATATATTGATTTATTAACCTGAAACACTAAATTATGTGAAAGCCTCCGTCGATGGTCAGACACAAATACCCAGTTTAACCCAATTGAACCATATGTCTATGTCAACCAAATTATCTGGATTCATTAAGTTTAAGTTCCAATTATGGCTACCCTCGCCCGACAGGTATATGTCTATCTTGTAAGGAAATCTATTAAAGGGTTATCTATCTTCAAGGAAGATCGTGGGCTATTAAGTCTAAGGCTGAAACCTAAAATCCCTATATCTAGTTCATTTTAGATTTACCAGATCAATTTTATTAGTGGCCGGTTAATAAAAAGCATTAAGATTAAGACTCAATAAATAAATCTTTATATTACCCAAACTATAATCTAACCCCTTATAAACCGGTGATATTAAAAGTCATCACAACCCCAGATAACTAATTTAGTTACAACACATAACTAGGGCTAGTAAAAACTTGAAAAATAAAAGACATAAAGTAAAAATGCGGTAAAGTAAATACTGAAAAGTAAATTACAATAAAATAAAATGCTAAGGTAAAATGAATTACTTTTACTACTACTAATTTAGATATCTCCATAATAATATAATAAATAAACTTGTGATAACATTACCAACCAGCCTATAGGCGGTATCCTGATTAAGTCGAATTAAGTCCAACCAGCCATTAAGGCGGAACCAAAATAAACCTGCCATATAGGCGGTAAGAAAATTTATTACCAACCGACCAATCTGGCAGTATCATTGATTAGTCATGTTTAAACCAGATTAAAATGAATTCCAACCGACCAATCTGGCGGTATCCATTTTAAGTCAATATTTTAAATAGTGAATATATTATATTTAAGGGAGATTAATCTAAATACAATAGTAAAAGAATTACCTTTCACCCTAGCTGGGGAAGTTACCTCCTCATGGTGAATAATAAAAACTGTAAAAAGTAAAGAAAGTAAATTACTATTATTACAGAACGTAATTAAAATTATTTACAAAACTAAAAACTAAAAGAAACTAGAGAGAGAAACTCCCTCTTTACATCAAAGAAGTGAGAGAGAATGGTACATCTGAAACTAAAATTTCGAGCTATATTTATAGGCGTCAGTAGGGGTCCGGCGTCGCGACGCCAAGGCATTTGGCATCGCTACGCCAGCTTTGGCGACGTGGCATGCTCTGGTTCGTCGGCTGCAGATTCTGGATGAGGTGATAAGGTGACACATGGCAAGGTGGTTGGGGCTCAATTATTGTGACACGTGGCAGCTTCTGATTGGTCGGCTCAGATTCTTATCCGCCACGTGTCAGATATGGATAAATCAGTCAATAATTGATGCGGACGTGGCACTGACGTGGCGACACGTGGCAATTTGACTGTCGGTAACATAGAATTGTGACACGTGGCACGCTGTGATTATGGTTGATGATGACGTGGCGATGACGTGGCAGTTTGACTCGGTCAACCTGGTGATGTGGACGATGACGTGGCAATGATGTGGAGCGACACATGGCGATGGCGACTGTCGGCACCGTAGGATGATGACACGTGGCACGGCGCAAGTTAACAGATCGGCTGTGATGGTGACTGACCGGCGTAAACACACACGTATAACGCAAGCGCACGTATCGTTCAAGTAGTATAAAAATATCGATCCCACGAGGACTTAATATCTAAACTATTTTTAATTTATGAGGTCAAATGATTACTAATATCTAACAAGTTGATTGATTGATTTGAAATGGTGACGATTCTAAATTTAAAAGCAAGTAAATAAAATCTCGAAAATAGGTTTGAAGAAAATTCAATATTAAAAACTATCTAGGGTTGTGATTTCTTCCAATATCATTTAAAGATGAAGTGATTATCTTAAAGTTGGGTAATATATTGATTTACTAACCTGGAACACTAAATTATGTGTAAG
Source organism: Zanthoxylum bungeanum (assembly GCA_019454045.1). NCBI lineage: Eukaryota > Viridiplantae > Streptophyta > Magnoliopsida > Sapindales > Rutaceae > Zanthoxylum > Zanthoxylum bungeanum. The sequence continues at coordinate 316,214 of SKCR01031904.1, forward strand.
CCTCTGTCGATGGTCAGACACAAATACCCAGTTTAACCCAATTGAACCATATGTCTATGTCAACCAAATTATCTGGATTCATTAAGTTTAAGTCCCAATTATGGCTACCCCTGCCCGACAGGCATATTCCTATCCTGTAAGGAAATCTATTAAAGGGTTATCTATCCTCAAGGAAGATCGTGGGTTATTGAGTCTAAGGCTGAAACCTAAAATCCCTATGTCTAGTTCATTTTAGATTTACCAGATCAATTTTATTAATGGCCAGTTAATGAAAAAGCATTAAGTTTAAGACTCAATAAATAAATCTTTATATTACCCAAGCTATAATCTAACCCTTATAAAACGGTGATATTGGATTCATCATCACAACCCCAGATAACTAATTTAGTTACAACACATAACTAGGGCTAGTAAAAACTGAAAATAAAAGACATAAAGTAAAAATATGCGGTAAAGTAAATACTGAAAAGAAATTACAATAAAATAAATGCTAAGGTAAAAGGAATTACTTTTACTACTACTAATTTAGATATCCCCATAAAATAATATATAAACTTGTGATATTATTTTACCAACCGACCAATCTGGCGGTATCCTGATTAAGTCAAATTAAGTCCAACCAGCCATATAGGCGGTAATATTTGTCCATAATCCTGCCATAAAGGCGGTACCAAAATAAATTTACCAACCGACCAATCTGGCGGTATCCTTGATTAGTCAGGTTTAAACCAGATTAAATTGAATTGCCAACCGACCAATATAGCGGTATCCTTTATTAATCAGTATTTTAAATAGTGAATATATTATTTTTAAGGGAGATTAATCTAAATAGTAAAAGTAAAAGAATTACCTTTCACCCTAGCTTGGGAAATTACCTCCTCATTACTGAAAAGTAAAACTGAAAAATTAAAGAAAGAAAAGTATTGTGCGTAAAAGTAATTGCGGAAAGTAAAAACTGAAAAGTAAAGAAAAGAAAGTGCGAAACTGAAAATTAATTACTGAAAACTAAAAATAAACAAACTAAATACAATCTTCTTATTTATTCATTAAGAATTTCAAAGAAGAAAGTATGAATTTTACAAATGAAATGGCTTGGTATTTATAGGCAAAATTTTGCCTCCATCAAATCATCCATCAAATTCTCCACCAAATCCATTATTAATTTCTCCACTAATTACTCCCACCAAATCCATAATTGCTCCACTAATTGCTTATCCTTTTGGTGTTGATTTGATAATTTTTATTAATTATTAATTAATTAATATTTTGCTTTGAAAATGATTGATAATGACTTTTAATAATTACACTCCACACACTTCTGGATGGTTCATCAATTTCGGTCATGAAATCATCATAATTTGAAAATATTTTCTCTTTCAAAGTTGTAGATCGTTGAGTCTTCTTTAATCTGGAACTTGAATCAGCTCAATCCCATATCGGAGTAAAACGTTATGCCCAAAATACGACAGATGCGCAAAACTGGAATTTCCAAAACTGCACTTCGTCAAAAACGCCCTTTCAAGTTTCCAATCTCCAAATTAATATATCAAGTCCAATAATTGCCCTTATTTGATCCACATTTCATCCTAAATGATTTCATTGAGTCCCGATATTATTTTATCTGCAAAATAAAATAAAACATATCAAAACGTTCATCAAACCCGAGAAACTAAACAAAATATTAAGTAAAAGGGGCGGTAAATATTGATATATTTCCGCTCATCACACCCCCAAACCTAACATTTTGCTAGTCCTCGAGCAAACAACAAAATAAAATTAAAATTAAACTAAGCCACTTTCGTAGGGATCACGGTTGCATTTAGCATATGCAACAAGCCTTTAAACCCCTAGGTGTCCCTAGTGGACGAGTTGTAGTCTCGTGAGGGTTTATAGCAATGATACCCACAAACATTTTACAAAAGTAAAAAGTATTAAAACTAATGCACACAAAAGCAAAAAGACAAGCGAAAAGATAATAAAGAAATTTAGTGACTAATCAGGTAAAACTTTTACTCCAAGTTACTAGTTGTTTTGTTTCATTCTAAATTACCGAATAAGTAAATTCTCCGATTATTTTTACCATTCTTCATATACACACAGCCAACAAAATAAAAAACTCACTCATTTTGCCCACAACAGTCATAAGTGCAGTTGATAAGAGAGTAATATTTTTGTCCTAAAGTTCTATCAGATTTCACATCTTTTTGGAGCAATAGAATAATATTTCTGATTTTTCTGATTTTTCTTTGATTTTTCTCTATTTTTTATTTATATACAATATCTTCCATCTATGTAGCGAGCTTTGGGTCGGTGGCTCCCAAACCAGTTGGTTTAGGGCACCAGGTGTTAAGACACCCCTACGGACTTAATTACCCACAGACTTCAGATATAAATATATTTTTGCAGCATCTTTGATCCATGTAGCGAGTGTTGGGCCAGTGACTCCCAAACCAGTTGGTTTTAGGGACTAGGTGTTAAAACACCCTTACAGACTTAATAACTCGGATCTCGGATTTTTTTTTTTTTTTTTTTTACTCCATTGCTTTTTTAAGATGCTTCTTCCAATTAAACTAGAGCACTGAATATTACAAACTTTTCAATTTTAGTTCATGTCTGTATGTTACCATGTATGTTGATAATATCTGTCAACTGAGCATATGAAGATTCATTTTAGTCAATTTAATGGAGAATTTACAAATTAAATAATTCAAAAGGAAATAAACAAAAATTAACTTGTTTCGAAATAGGTTTGAGATACGTCTCAGGAGTGGATACTCTTTCTCGGCTATCTCTTACTAATTTCACCCTTTTAGTCAAAATGAAAACTTAAAAATGCAAAATATTTTTGTAATTTTTTTTGAAAATTTTTCAATTTTTTTTTTTTTTTTCGAAAAATTTGGACTAAAAATAAAAACAACATACAAACTACAACATACAAAAACAAGGTACTAATCAACTAAATCCCTCCCCCAAACCTAAATGAGACATTGTCCCCAATGTCTTAAACAGTAAAGGAGAGTTAAGAAGGTCGTACCTGGTTAGCTGAAATCTATAGGAAATTAAAAGTTAAGATCCAGATTAACTCTACGCCTCTTACCACGATCGTCCTCAGACCAATTTATCTTTGATAGGATAGGGTCAACTTGTGGCTCATGAGCTAAGAGTTGATCTATTAGATCCGGAGCAGTTCTGGCAGTAAGAGGAGTTCTTTCATAGGTTTTGACACGAACCCATTTCTCCGAGCATCATCAGAAACACACAAAGAAAATCATAAAATCCATCAACGTTAAGCAATCCAGTGGTTTCTGGTGTATGTTCAGTTTGCCCAAGATAGAACTATAAAAATTTCCTCTAATGTACCCAAACCACCTGGCAAAGCAATAAAGCATCAGCACGATTAATCATTTCTACCAGGCGTTCAGACATACCTGGCACGATCAGTTCCTCTCCGTTTGATGACCCAATAAGATTTGCCTCTGCCAAGGGTTTTGGGATGATTCCCAAAACATGACTGCCTCCTTCTGTACGGCCTTTGAAACGATCCCCATTAATCCAAGATTGCCTCCGCCATATATTAAGTGCATATTCCTTGCAGCTAAGACTCGACCCCATTCCTGTGCTGCTTCTATGTATTGTGGTTTTGTACCAACACTACTACTACGCAAAAACACAAAATGTTTTCAACTCGTCTTCTTGAAGTGGCTTCCATGTTTTATGTTTTTCTTTCTCAACTCTGGATGACTTCAAGGTGCATGATGATTGAATTTATAATACCTGAAAAGGGTGAGTAAAAATAGCACAGTTTCTTCTTCTTCCAAAGGACGATTAGTACAAAATATAAATAGACCGTGATAGTCAAAAAGATCTGGATCCTGTCGGAGAAACAAAAGAAAACAACAAAACAAATCAATAATATTAGGAAAAGACAAAGAGATATAATATGTACAAAATTTACAGCTTGATTAACGTCTATGCGTCAGGGACAAGCTTCCCATCCAATTTTCTTATAAATTGGCAAACAGGGTCTTTTTGAGTCAGATTCCCGAGACTTAACTGTTGTCTTTCTTTTTGAAATTGTGTATGTAATTTGCGAATGGTTATATGAACATATCCACTGGGATGCGTCTCAAGAGTCGAAGATATATCTTTAAAGACTCCTTACTCAAGCCATCCCTAATGAATTTAATTTGTCTTCGCGATTATCAGACACCATTCCTAAAGAACGACAACGAGTGTTGCAATTAAATCGTGCACATTTGAAACAAACACCAATTTGCTTAGCTCTACGTTTCTTTGCATAGGTGCTTCTTCCAAAACCAGGCAGATGTGAAATAAAAGAGTCAGAAGACTCACCTGCCAATCGGACTCGTGCTTCAATTACCCAACGAATATCATTAGGAAACACCGTGGATTGTCAGTAACCTCATCGTTCCAAGCGAGCTTTGTAAACTTTCATCAGAGATTTTTTAGGGAGAGAAGGAATTGCTTGCGAAGATTTCCGAGAGCATCTTCCATTTTGAAATGACTAATCCTGCAAAATTAAACACACAAAAATAAAACACACCAAATCACAATATATACAAAATTTGCATGGGTTGCCTCCCTGCTAGCGCTAAGTTTAAAGTCGTCAGCCAGACTTGACTTCTCGAACGTTAAGCTGGATCTGAAAGTGTAACACTTTCTTTTTGTCGCTCAAATGATTCTCCCAGTAGTGCTTGACACGCTTGTTTTTAACCTTGAAAGTTTTGTTAGCGTCAGGATCATGTATCTCAACGGCTCTGTTTTGGTAAAACTTTGGTGATCACAAATGGACCTGACCACCGTGATTTTGGCTTCCATGGGAAGAATTTCACCCTTGATTTGTTTAACAGTACCTTCTGCCCTGGTTCCATTGTATGCGCACTAACTTCTCATCATGTCTTTTCTTGCCCTTTTCTTTGTACAATTTGGCATCTTCAAAAGGCTGATTGTGAAATTCCTCCAATTCGTTGAGTTGGTGGAACTTTTTTCCTCTCTGTTGCTTGTAGTGCAAGAATTGGCTCTTCCTCAGTACAAAAGACGCTTTATCTTTAGGCTCCACAGGCAATTGACATGTTTTAAGTTTGTCAGTAGAACTTTGTCTTTCATCAGAGTTCTGAATGGTACTGTGTATCACATCGAGTCTGAAACATTCCTCATTCTTTTCATCATCTGGAAATTCATGGCCTTGAAAATTGAATGTTACTTCTTGGTCCTGTACCCTCATGGTTAGTTCTCCTTTTTGTACATCAATAATGGTTCGACCTGTAGCCAAGAATGGTCTCTCCCAGGATGATTGGCACGTCTGCGTCTCCTCCATATCAAGGACAATAAATCTGCTGGGAAAATGAATTTGTCAACTTGACCAGCACATCCTCAACTACGCCTCTTGGAAATACGAGCGTTCTATCAGCAAGTTGCAGTGAGACTGAGTTGGCATTGTTTCTCTTCCAATCTTAATTTCCTGAAAATAGAAAAGGCATCAAGTTAACACTGCACCTAAATCACAAAGCCTTACCAAAGTTATGTTCTCCTATGACGCAAGGAACAGTGAAACTGCCAGGATCTTTCAACTTTGGGGGAGTTTCCTCTGAATGATGGCACTGCATTCTTCTGTTAATGCTACTGTCTCGTAATCTCCCAATCTCCCTTTTGTGAAAGATATCTTTCTTTCATGAATTTGGCATAGGTAGGCATTTGTTCCAACGCTTCTGCAAATGGAATGTTGATATGCAGCTTTTTGAAGATCTCCAGGACCGGGAAAACTGCTTGTCCATTTAGTCTTCTGAAGACGTTGAGGAAAAGGTGGAGGTGGAGTGATCTGTTCTTTTTTCCTTTGCTTCTTTTTCCTCCATCTGTTGCTTTGTTTCTTTTGGAACTTCCTCAGCAGCTGTTTTGACTCCAACATCTTGTTGATTTCAGTACCAGCTTTTTAACATGATGGCATGACATTGCTCCTTCCCCATGTTTCTTGGATTGGCTCTTGTGTTGCAGGAAGGGTACCTGGGCGGTCTGTAACTCTGAGCATTTGCCAGTTGTCCAATTTGATTCTCCAATGCTTTATAGAAGCAATTGACTTTGAATTAATGCTGCTGGGGATTGAAACATAGCATCATATCTGCTGTGCTGGAGTCGTGTTTTTCTTTCTATCTTTTTCAATAGGTCAACACTTCTTTATTCCTGATTCTTTGCTGCTCCTGGCCTTTGTTTCTGTTGCTTGGAATTCAGGTGGAATAATCTGTGTTTGGCCTGAATTGTTGCTCCATGAAAAATTAGGATGATTCCTCCACCCTGGGTTGTAGGTGTTGGAATATGGATTGTTCCCCCTGTCTGTTGAAATTGTTGACATAATTCACCGTTTCTTTAAGTTGGGTTTGACTGGGTGCTGCCTCTCCATATGGTGAACTTGTGGATCCAGTGGTGTTCACAACTTGCGTGCT